>CM053026.1:130185149-130665149 GCA_028564925.1 Lithobates sylvaticus | reverse complement strand
AAAAAAAATATCTTAAAAATAACCAAATGAACAGATAAGCCTCACTCACCTGCCCATTCCTCTATTTAATCCCCAGCTTCTTGTAGCCTTCCCAATTGATAGTCCTCACTTTTTTTTAGAAGCCCATGGTCTAGCCATATCATTTAGTTACTTATAGGTATGTTTACTCTTTTCATTATAATTTACTCTATATTAATTTGCTTCCACTCCTAAGGATCAATTAATAGAACTTTGTTTGGTCACAACTACTTTTGTTTTATTAATGTATATCATTCTATCTAATGACTTAGAGTACTACAGTTTGTATACTCTGATTTTGTATACTGTGAAGGCTGGTATGCTTTTCTTCCGATGCCTTTGCACATGTTTTGCCTTTCTCGGAAAATCAATAAAAACAGAGGGCGCACTGGCCCAGTGCATTATCCAACAACAATTTTATTAGACGTAAAATATAGCTACTCACAAACATAGATAGCTAAAGCGCTCTTCCAGCCACTACATTTGGCTACAATGTACCAGTTTTGCCGAAGCCTCTAGCTTGAGAAGGACCTCACCAGGGTCCCTGCTGGCTGATGCGTTTCGAAGGTATGTCCTTCATCAGAGCCAAATAACGAATTGATTTGTTGTTGTTTGGCTCTGATGAAGAAGGACATACCTTCAAAATGAATCAGCCAGCAGGGACCCTGGACGAGGTCCTCCTCAAGCTAGAGACTTCGGTAAAACTGGGACATTAGTGCCTATAGCTCTAAACGGGTGCTTCAAAAAAAAACCCGCCGCTGTAATACAGGTGCCCTGTACCCGAAAAGGGGCCGGGCGCCTGACTATGGGGGGGCAGTGGCGGCCATAGATAGATTCATGCAATGCATGAATCTATCTATTGGTGCTAGAGGGGTGGCTGGAGAGAGGGGCAGCACGCGTGCACCCTTATGGACACACCGACACTGAATGCAAGGTACAATTCTTTTGTGTTATTGGTGTTTAGAAATAAAGGTGATGTTATTGAATGAAGACTGCAGCTGTGTTGTGTTGGTAAGATGAGCCCCGGACCTAACTATCTCCAGGGGGCACCAGAATCATAGTACTAAGACAAAAATAAGGACTGCCATTGATGAACTCTGTCTGAAAATACTAATTACTTGGCTGTCTCTGGCTTTAAATGTTCTTGGTTACATACCCAGAACAAGCATGCAGCAAGAGAAGTCAAAGAGAGAATGCCAGCTCTGTATATTTCATCAAAGGTAATGCCAAGATAAGTATTGAAGTCAATGTATCAGCATACCAGCTAAGCCAACAGCCTACAGAGTTGAACAATAACAGTCTGCATGGTTTTTCTGGCACAGGTTTCCTATCATTTTCACCTGAACCTGCTTACTTTGGGTAATCATTGGGTCGGGAGGTATTCTATAGAGGTTCTCAAAAACATACTTCTAAATGTAAAGGAGGGAGAGCAAGAGGCACAGAATTAATTGTAGCTTTGAAAATTCCTAGTAATTTATAGCAACCTATATTTATCTTTACTGATCTGACTTTGTCAACCACATGATTGGTTGCTTTGAATTACCACACATTTCTCATCATTATCTGTTATGCACAGTCCTCTTGACTTGTCAACACTATGGATTTAGGCTGGATTCACACCTATGCATTTTTAGTGCTTTTTGCATTTTGCAGATTTACACTACAGTCCATTTAACATGGTTTCCTATGGAACACGTTCTGTAGTGTAAATCTTCAAAAAGCACTAAAAAATGCCATAGGTGTGAATCCAGCCTTAAAGATTGTGGTCTGTACCCTAGGAGCTGAAAATGTGTAAAATAATTTGAGCCTGAACGTGTGATGTGTATTAAAAACACATAAAAAATTGTATTTAAGTATATACATTGGCCACTTTATTGGGTTCACCTGTTCAATTGCTTGGTAACATAAATTGCTAATCAGCCAATCACATGGCAGCAACTCAATGCATTTAGTCATCTAGAGGTGGTGAAGATGACTTGCTGAAGTTTAAACTGAGCATCAGAATGGGAAGAAAGGGGATTTAAGTGACTTTGAACGTCACATGGCTGTTATACCAGACAGGCTGGTCTGAGTAATTCAAAAACTGCTGATCTACTGGGATTTTCATGCACAACCATCTCTAGGGTTTACAGAGAATTGTCCAAAAAAGAGAAAATATCCAGTGAGCGGCAGCTGTGTGGATGAAAATGCCTTGTTGGTGTCAGAGGTCAGAGGAGAATGGTAGAATGGTTTGAGATAATAGAAGGGCAACAGTAACTCAAATAACTCGTTACAATCAAGGTATGCAGAATAACATCTCTGATCGCACAACACATCCGAACCTTAAGGAAGATGGGGTACAGCAGCAGAAGACCACGCCGGGTGCCACTCCTGTCAGCTAAGAACAGGAAACTGAGAGTACAATTCGGACAGGCTCACCAAAATTGAACAACAGAAGATTGGAAAAACGTTGCCTAGTCTCATAAGTCTCGATTTCAGCTGCAACATTCAGATTGTAGGGTCAGACTTTGGTGTAAACAACATAATAGCATGGATCCATCCTACCTTGTATCAATGGTTCAGGCTGGTGGTGGTGGTGGTGGTGTAATGGTGTGGTGGATAGTTTCTTGACACACTATGGGCCCCTTAGTACCGATTGAGCATTGTTTAAAGGCAACGGCTTACCTGAGTATTGTTGCTGACCAGGTCCATCTCTTTATGACTACAGTGTACTGGAAGCGTACACTGCACAGCGCTAATCACAGGCAGTGAGACATTTCCCAGTCTGTGCAGCCACGGATCAGGAAAATGTCTCACTGCCTGTGATTAGCGCTGTGCAGTGTCAGCTTCCTGGCGGGCTCAGGCATGTGGGGTTGTGGACACGGCCGAGCCCGTCCTTAATCAGAGACTCTGACAGGCCGCTGGTAGCAGTCCTGGATGTAGTACCTGTGCTTCCCCCTGCAATATTGGGATTTGACTATGACAGGACAGACTGCCCATGTGTATGTATTTACAGTTTTTTTGTCTAGGCTTTCCCACCTCTTTTCTGTTCAGCTTCAAACAGGAAACGTTCAATTTCAAACTTTAGTAGACTATAGGAAAATCTTACTGAACTACTATGAGAAAAGAGATTTTACTGTATGTTATGTTCTGTATCTTTAGTAAGCACCCATACAAATAATAACCACGTTTGAAATGACAGAGGAACATAGGCAATAGAATGTGGCACCAGTAGGGGGTGCTGTGAGAAAAAAAAAAATAACACTTGTTTATTAAATGATAAATCTTGCATTTTAATAGCTAAGTTCAGCTTTTCCGGTAGAGTTTCACTTTTCACAATAAAAAGAAGCCTGTCTTTTCTGACCAAGCCATCCCAATGTGCTTTTCTCTCACATTCAATCTTCGCCTCTCAATTATATAAAAAAAATGCATTCTGAGCATATTATCGTGCATATTACCAGTATTATCGTGTGAAAATTCAGGACACTTCGTATCCCATTATGCACTGCCTTACTGCATCGCAGAATAGGGTTTGTTTTTACTTCTGTGAACTACACCTCCCTCATTACTATACCATTTCTTTTTTTTCTCCTACTTTTTCCTACTTTTTCCTTTAACCACTTCAGCCCGGGAAGATTTGGCTGCTCAATGACCAGGCCATTTTTTGCGATATGGCACTGCGTTGCTTTAACTTACAATTGCGCGGTCGTGTGACGTTGTACCCAAACAAAATTGACGTATTTTTTTACCCACAAATAGACATTTCTTTTGGTGGTATTTGATCATCTCTGTGGTTTTTATTTTTGTGCTATAAACAAAAAAAGAGCGACAATTTTGAAAAATACTTTTTGCTATAATAAATATCCCAATAATAAAAAAAAAAAAAAGCAATTTTTTCCTCAGTTTAGGCCGATATGTATTCTTCTAAATATTTTTGGTAATAAAAATCGCAATAAGCGTATATTGATTGGTTTGCGCAAAAGCGTCTACAAAATAGGGGAACGATTTATGGCATTTTTATTATTATTACTTTTTTTTTTACTAGTAATGGCGGTGATCAGTGATTTTTATATCAGGACTGCAACATTATGGCGGACAGATTGGACACTTTTGACACATTTTTGGGACCACTGACATTTATACAGCAATCAGTGCTATAAAAAGGCACTGATTACTGTGTAAATGTCACCTGCAGGGAAGGGGTTAACACTAGGGGGCGATCAAGGGGTTAACTGTGTTACCTAAGGAGTGATTCTAACTGTGGGGGGATGGGACTGCCTGGGTAAGGAGACGGATCATTGTTCATACTTAGTATGGACAACAGATCGCTCTCCTCACCCTGATAGCATGGAAATCTGTCTGTTTACATTGACAGATCTCCGTTCTGTCTCTGTGTGGAGCGATCGCGGGTGCCCATCAGTGCCACCTATTTAGTGCCCACCAGTGCTGCCTATCTGTGCCCATCAGTGCCACCTATCAGTGCCCATTAGTGCCGCCTATCAGTGCCCATCAGTACTGCATATCAGTGTAGCCTATTGGTGCCCTTCAGTGCTGCACATCCGTGTAGCCTATCTGTGCCTATGAGTGCTGCCTAACAGTGCCGCCTATCAGTGCCCATCAGTGCTGCATATCAGTGCCGCCTATCAGTGGCCATCAGTGCTGCATATCAGTGTAGCCTATCAGTGCCCATCAGTGCTGCATATCAGTGCCGCCTATCAGTGCCCATAATTCTAAATATTAGTGCCTCCTCATCAGTGCCCATCAGTTCCACCTTATCAGCGCCACCTCATCAGTGCTCAATAGTGCAGCCTCATCAGTGCCCGTCAGTAAAGGAGAAAACAAAATTTTATAACAGAAGAAAAAATGTTTGTTTAGCAAAAAAAAAAAAAAAAAACAGTTGTCATCAAATACCACCAAAGGAAAGCTCTATTGTGGGGAGAAAATTCTAAATATTTAGTTTGGGTGCAGCAATGTATGACCCCGCAATTGTCATTCAAAGTGTGACAGCGCTGAAAGCTGAAAATTTTCCTGGGCAGGAAGGGGGTAAAGTGCCCGGTATACAGAAGGTGCCCAAACATCTGATTTCCAGCTGCTAATTACTGGACAACCTTAGCAGAGATTTCAAAGGTAAATTCTCTGTCATTTCAAGTCTACAGCACATTTTAGTATTTGATATGCAATTCTGAAGAAGAAACGACTTTCACAAATGTTAGAATTCATTCTGAATCATGCCTTGCTACATTTTTTTTTTCCCAAGCGGAGCCAGCGAGGAATATTAATAAGGCATCTAGTTGAGAAATCCGTGATGCTATCGCCAGGATAAATTATCTATTTATTTAGGAACCTCTTTAGTGGGGATCTCTCAATACTTTGCATTGCTGGGGATTTTCCAAGAAATCATACTGAAACAAAGTATGCGACTGCTGAAATTCAAATCAAGCCAGCTTCTCTTTCCGTCTGTGATATACGTACCATGAAATAAGATTATAAAATTTATTGGGCACAGATTATATTTACTATCCTTTGTAGGAAAAGCGAATTGCCTTTTCGGAAATCTCATCCAGTTTTTAGCAATGATTGTGTGCTAATTGTTGTGGGAGAGAGCCATTTCAGTTAATTTTCTTACAGTTATCCCAAGACATCCAAATTAAACAATGATATGAATGTATAAACCTTTACGGTATGAGATCCAAGCAAAACGCAATAACACACAACTAAAAACAAATCAAATTAAAGAGGCTAGATAATCCGTTCAGAGTCAGATGGGCATTAAAGGTTGCAGGATTCAGATATTGGTGCTTCCGGCGCTAGTAGGATTAAGCATCCAATATGCATTAACAAGGGATTTAATTCCATGCATAGAAAAGTCTTTGAACTTTCATGTAACATTCGAAGAAACACAGTAAAAAGAGCAGTCATGCTGAAAGAGTTCCTGAAGAGTATGACAGGGCCAAGGATAATTCACAAGTGACTGGGTGATGTCAAAGCCGTAACTATCCAAGGGCACCTGTGACACTGAAGTCACATGGGAAGAGATGATTACAGGCTGAGAATGGAAGGATTTTTTTGTTGTTTTATTTTTTTTATTTTATTTTTTATCTGAGGCACTGGAATGAGACATTAAGTTAGCCTTTCTCAATGTTTTTACCTTGGAGTAACACCCCTTTTTAAGTTTTCCGGCCTCAGGGAGCCCCCACTACATATGATATCTCTAGCTCATGGTACATTTGTAGGATCAGTCAGTTGTAGAAACATATAAATAAAAAAATAAAGAATGAGATATACTTAACCGCTTCAGCACCGGGCCATTTTTTACCCTTCCTTACCAGAGCACTTTTTGAGATTCGGCACTGCGTCGCTTTAACTAACAATTGCGCGGTCGTGCGACGTTACACCCAAACAAAATTGACATCCTTTTTTTCCCACAATAGAGCTTTCTTTTGGTGGTATTTGATCACCTCTGCGGTTTTTATTTTTTGCGCTATAAACAAAAGAAGAGCGACAATTTTGAAAAAAAACACAATATTTTTTACTTTTTGCTATAATAAATATCCCATTTAAAAAAAAAAAAAAAAAAATGTTTCCTCAGTTTAGGCCGATACGTATTCTTCTACATATTTTTGGTAAAAAAAATCGCAATAAGCGTATATTGATCGGTTTGCGCAAAAGTTATAGCGTCTACAAAATAGGGGATAGATTTATTGAATTTTTTTTTTTTTTTTTTTTTGGCGGCGATCTGCGTTTTTTTTTTCGTGACTGCGACATTGCGGCGGACACTTCGGACACTTTTGACACATTTTTGGAACCATTCACATTTACACAGCGATCGTTGCTATAAAATTGCATTGATTACTGTGTAAATGTGACTGGCAGGGAAGGGGTTAACACTAGGGGGCACTGTAGGGGTTAATGTGTGTCCCTATAGGAGTGATTCTAACTGTGGGGGGAGGGGACTCAAGGGGAGAAGACCGATCATGTGTTCCTCCGTACTGGGATCACATGATCGGTCTCCTCTCCGGTGACAGGACGTGGAGCTGTGTGTTTACACACACAGCTCCACGGTCCCGCACGGTCCCGTTGTTTTAACGGGCAATCGCGGGTGCCCAGCGGACATCGCGGCCGCCGGGCACTCGCACCGGGTCCCGAGCGATGCCACGGGCGCGCGCACGCACCCCCCAGGCAGCCGGGAATCCGAGGACGTCATATGACGCCCACCCAGGATGGGAGATCCACCTTGTGGGCGTCATATGACAGTGAGCGCTGTTGAAGTGGTTAACGGCTCCAATGCCGGAAACTTTCACCTCCTTCCTGCCCATGCCAATTTTAACTGTCACACAATGAATGACAATTGCGCGGTCACGCAACACTGTACTCAAATAAACATTTTATCATTTTTTTGAGACAGATAGATCTTTCTTTTGGTGGTATTTAATCACCACTGGGTTTTTTATTTTTTTTTTTTTTGCTAAACAGACAAAAAAAGCCAGAAAATGTTAACAAAAAAAAAGTTTCTGTTATAATATTTTGCAAATAAGTAGAATTCTTCTTCACTGATGTGATGAGGCTGCACTGATGGGCACTGATGAGGCTGCTGTGATGGGCATTTACAGGCATTGTTGAGGCTGCACTGATGGGCACTGATGAGGCTGCTCTGATGGGCATTGATAGGCACTGATGAGGCTGTTCTGATGGGCATTGATAAGCACTGATGAGGCTGCACTAACGGACACTGATGAGGCTGCTCTGATGAGCACTGATGAGGCTGTAATGATGGGCACTGATAGGCTGCACCTATGGGCACTGATGAGGAGGCACTGATGAGACTGCACTTAGAGGTGGCACTGATAATCAGCACTGATCGGCACTGATAATCTGCACTGATTAACAGTGTAAAAAAACATACTCACTGTGCCCTGTCAGACTTGTCAGTTATTGGCTCGCCTTTTCTCACACAGAGACAGAGGGGTTGATTTACTAAAGGCAAATTGGCTGTGCACCTTGCAAAGTGCAGTTGCACTCTGCAAATGCAGTTGCTCCAGGGCTTAGTAAATGAACAGAAGCTCTGCTGACTTCCATAATCCAATCATGTGCAAGCAAAAATGCTGTTTTTTTTTTATCTTCCTTGCATTTTATTGGGTATTCTTTAAAAAGAGAAGCTTAACCTTATTTACTAAGCTCTGGAGCACCTGCACTTGCAGAGTGCAACTGCACTTTGCAAAGTGCACAGTCTATTTGACTTTAGTAAATCAACCCCAGAGTGTGAGGAAAGGAATGCTGATAACCGGCAAGTCTGTTGACATGTGACTAGCTATGATTGAATACAGCTGATCACATGGTAAAGAGCCACTGTGATTGGCCCTTTACTGCAATTTGTGATCAGCTGTGTCTAAAGGACATAGCGGTAACAAAGCGCACCTGATGCGCACCCCAGGGAGAGCGCAGAAGACACGCATGTGGTGGCCATCCATTGAGGTCCTCCCAGAACTGGATAGCTGCAGTGTAGCTGTCTTTTGGCTATAACGCGGGAGGGCAGGGGTTAAAGTGGAACTACACTCTGTAAATCAACATTAACATTTTTTTTTATTTTGTTTTTACCTTTTTAATGATTCATTAACTATGTTTAATGCTTATGTTGCTAGCATTAGTAAATCGATAGAAAAGTAAATTATATGTTGAAAACTTTTTTTTCTTCATTGCTGCCTGGTTTCTGGCCTAGGCAAAATGTTGTCATACATTCCATGAGTCTTTCTGTTTTTTTCAGGTGGGGGGAGAAGGGGCTTTCTCAGCTAAGCACACCCTCCTGTCTGCATGCCTGATCTAAGGGCAGATGGATTCCAGGAAGTAAATGCTACATTATTAATTTGCCTTTACTCAAGATTGACACAGATAGAAGTGCTAGAGGGGTGTTTTTAAAAGTGTTTTCTCAACAAAAAATGGAGACATGGATAGATGGGTGAGTTTGCTGTAAATATTAACAGCTTCAGCCCCGGTCCATTTGGCTGGCAAAAGACCAGAGCACTTTTTGCAATTCGGCACTGCGTCACTTTAACTCACAATTGCGCGGCCGTTCGGCGTGGCTCCCAAACAAAAATGACATCCTTTTTTTCCCACAAATAGAGCTTTCTTTTGGTGGTATTTGATCAACTCTGCATTTTTTTATTTTTTGCGCTATAGACAAAAAAATAGCGACAATTTTGAAAAAAAAAAAACACAATATTTTTTACTTTTTGCTATAATAAATATCCCCCAAAAATATATAAAACATTTTTTTCCCTCAGTTTAGGCTGTTACGCATTCTTCTACATATTTTTGGTAAAAAAAAAAAAAAAAAATCGCAATAAGCGCTTATTGATTGGTTTGCGCCAAATTTATAGCGTCTACAAAATAGGGGATAGTTTTATGGCTTTTTTTAATCATTTTTTTTTTTTTACTAGTAATTTTTATCTTGACTGTGACATTATGGTGGACAGATTGGACACTTTTGGCGCTATTTTGGGACCATTCACATTTATACAGAGATCAGTGCGATTAAAAATGCATTGATTACTGTGTAAATGTGACTGGCAGTGAAGGGGTTAACCACTAGGGGGCGCTGTAGGGGTTACGTGTGTCCTAGGGAGTGATTCTAACTGTGGAGGGGATGGGCTATGTGTGACACGACACTGATCACCGCTCCCCGTTACAGGATGAATGGGGAAATGCTTGTTTACATCAGCATTTGCCCGTTCTTCCTCTCCGTGAGATGATCGCGGGTATCCCCGCGGATATCGACCCACGATCACACTCACGGAGCTCATGGCACGCGCGCCCACAAGCTGCTTCTTAACCTCCCTGGCGGTATGATTCTGTCCGGAATTTAGTGCTGAAAGCGGTACAATTATTTTGCATGGAAATTTGGCGTTTTTATATTGTAGGCATGCAATTCTTATGAATAACTCACTTAAATCTGTCCGAACCAGAGTCTGGTAGACATTCCGGGTATGATAAAGTTTGAAACACAAAATCATAAATTATAATATAATAAAAATATATATAAAAATGATTCAATAATGTAATCAAATCAAAAACACTGAAATTTGCTCAATTGCAGAATAGTCGCTGTCATTAAATTTATTGTTTGATGATAAATTGTGATTCTAATTTTTTATCGGTGTTTTCTAGCTGGTCTAAAACCACTTTTGACATAAAGGGACACTTTTTGGTTGCTATGGACAATCTCCAGTTTCCAAGCAGAAAAAAAAAAAATCTTTTTATTATATAAAATCACATGCAGGGCACTGGGCAGACCACTAGGGACAAAGGGGATGTGTATTTTTTGTGTACAGTACTGTAATCTGTAAGATTACAGTACTGTATGTGTGTTGTGTTTTTAAACTTTTTTGAATTTGGTGCCGATCTCCGCTCCCGTGCGTCGGAACGTCGCAGGGAACAGAGATCAGCGGCACTCGGCACTGTGTGAATCGAGCGAGCAGACGGTTTGCACACACAGTGGGGAGACATCGCAGGATCCAGGGGAAAAGGTAAGTAACTTCCCCCTGTATCCTGCAATGCAGCCCGAGTCTGGCTCGGGGTTACCGCTCCTAGCAGAAAAAAACTGAACCCGAGCCAGACTCAGGATTACCGGCAAGGAGGTTAAAGGGCAACGTATAGGTACGTTAATATGCCTGTACGTGCCCTTCTGCCGCCATATATCAGCGTGAGCCGGTCGGCAAGGGGTTAAAAATGTATAAAACAGCGTTTTCAGTATGTGTTGCTCAGATACAGTTAAGTTCTGCCATAACAACAATTATCTTCAGTAGTAATCATGAAATGAAGTGGAGTGTGAGCAACCCACATAACCTTCACTGTATGTGCTGTATGAGAACGTGAATTGTAAGCCTCAGAAGTTTGGTGCTTACTGTACTGTCAGGGCTGAATGAAACTAAGGGGTGTTTTTATATAAAATCTGCATAGCAATTCACTATGTGCCATTGATTTAAAATAGAAAATACTACATTTTTAGGGTGTAACATGTAACATGTTCCAGCATCTTCAGCCCCCCCCCTCTCTGTGACAGTGGGTGGGGGATCTTGTCTCTGCACCCACACTGTCAGAATTTGAAACCAGCGTGCAGGGCGCTGTGAATTAATGCCTATATGTACTGCCAGCTATTGTGGCTGATGGCTGGTAGTTCTCAGTGAACTGCAATGGTGCTGGTAAGCCCTGCTGCTCATGGGTACAATGCTCTGCAGGCTCCTTAGAAAAATAATATCATCTTTTTGGTGGCAGATGTACACAACCTAACAGGTGAATTATACAAGGACCTTGTTATATACCATTTTGGAGCTGGTGCTCCTCTTTGGATTTTGCTCCTGGGCAATGTTTAGCTCCATGGGACAAGATAATTCTAAAAGTTGGGGCACATATTTCCATCTATTAATCTCAGTTTAATCCTTCTATCAAGACTCGCTGGGCAATATATATTTTTTCCCCTTGTGGGTCAGGAATATGTGGACATCCGGAATGCTTGTGCCCATATAATATTATATCTTTGAAACATACTGAGGAGCTATGCCCCTGTGTCCACCCACCAGACGTTCATTAGCATGTGTGATTTTCTGCCATACTATATCAGAATATGATGCTCAATAAGTTGGTTCTGAGGAAGCTACGCAATCAGTGAAATGCGTCGACCAGCAGATGCAACTACACACACCTTCACTCAGCTTATACAGCTTAACCTAAGTAAGTGCGTTTTTTTTTTCTTCTGAAATAATGTAGTGCTAGCATGCACTCTAACATTTGATATTATTCATTGGTGTTGGTTTTGCTTATTATTTTTTAGTTTGGTCTGTATCTGCCTCCTGTGACCACCTGTAGGCTGTTCAGTGGATTTAGCACTTCGTTAAGTTTTTTGAAAACATTTATGACCTCATTCTTTATTTATTATTATTATTATTATATATATATATATATATATATATATAATATATATATATATATATATATATATATATATATATATATATATAAATATATATATTATTATTCGTTATTTTAGAAATACAGGGTAAGTATGTCAGGTGGCTTATATATGCACACATGTACATAATAGTTCAATGAAATGTAAATGATTTGTATAACTATATATGAAAAATGTATTGTATACTAATTACGGCATCATGTTTGTATATTCTATCTTATCAGAAGGCTGATACCCCATGTGGATAGCATCCCCTGAGGAAGCCCAATACACAGGGCGAAACATGTCGGGATTCAACACTATCTCGCTTTAAACAAGTTTATGAGCCATATCCTTAGGTTTAAGTTTATGTCTTTTAAAAATATGACTGTTTTAAATATATAATACATTTTGACAAAGTTTATCTCAACATAATTTTCTTTAGATTGTTTCTTGAATGGCTATAGTCCTATCCTTTGTTTTATTTTCCTCTTTTAAGTATCACAGAAGGAGCATGCTTCATTAGAGGTTATTTATTGGTACACGGCTTTAACAGTCTTATCAATTGAATATCTGTCATCATATCCTTATCAGGCCAGATGAAAAATCTTCTCATCTGTGCCCAGCCTTGCTGTGTGTTTATGAGTGTGTAAGGGATGATAGACTGTCAGCTCCTTTAGGGCAGGGATCAATGTAAATGTTTGATTTCCTATGCACATCACTACCACAATGACAAACATTGATCAGTGGAGGATACAAAATAACACCATTTGGGTGAAGAAACGTTGCACCATTTACAGGAGTGCTTCCCAGAAAAGGATGCCAATTAGAACTATGGTGGGCAGTACACATGGGCTTGTCAAATAACACTGACAGTTTCAATACAATCAGCTGACAAACCCCATGTGGAGCATGAATATTTATATTGTCACCATGGTAGTTTCTCTGGTCAGAAACTGTTGTCAAATAAAACAGAGATAAGCCAGTACCGTTCGTTTTTGCATGCACAATACGGGGGAATCCACATGCATGTTTTGCAGAAGTAGATGCTTTGTGAACAGGATCCTGCAGTGATTTCTGCTGTGCATCAACTCAAAACTTGTATACAGTATGTCATAAAATATATGAAATAAGATGGAACATTGATACAGAGTTTCCCTCATATGCCCCGTACACACGAGCGGACTTTCCGTCGGAAAAAACTTGGATGGTTTTTCAGACGGAATTCCGCTCAAGCTTGGCTTGCATACACGGTCACACAAAAGTTCTCTGAACTTTCGACCGTCAAGAACGCGGTACCATACAACGCTACGAAACTGAAGTTCAATGCTTCCGAGCATGCGTCAAATTATTTCTGAGCATGCGTAGGAATTTTGCGCGAGAACATGCTCTCAATCTTTTGCTGGCCCGAAATTCCGCCAACAATAGTCCGATGGAGCATACACACGATCGCATTTTCCAACCAAAAGCTCTCATCGGACTTTTGCTGGCGGAATTTCCGATCGTGTGTATGGGGTACTAGAACCCTATACAGCCATAAAGATACCTGTGTATTGTCTACTATCCCATTTAGGGTCTGCCTCCTCTCCTCCAATGATCACTCTCACTGTAAAATTACATTGCAGTAGGTCCCGCGGAGAGGTGCAGCTGTAGGAGACTAATCTGTGTGATAGACGGTCTCACACAACACAAATCACAAAGCATATCTCCCAACCTTTTTAGATGGGAACGAGGGACATCTATTAGTAAAAGTATGTAGACACAGGACACACCCCTTTAAAGGAGAATTGTACAAATAAATGATAAATTAAAGGATAAGTTCACTTTAAAATAAAATGTAAATTTTTTTGCAGGTAACAAAAAAGTGCATTTATTATTTTTTGTTGCAGGAGCCTGTAAAGCATTGCACCAGTGATCAGCAGATCACAGATGCCAATGCGGGTCTCTGCAGATCTGTCATACATGCCAACAGGAAGAGAGTGTGAACTACTACAGCGCTCACAGCGGCGTGGTAATTCATTGAAAACTACAACCCGACCGTCGCAAAGGCTGCTGGACCTTGTAGTTTTCCATTCACAGGGCACTTTGAATGAGTGACGTGACTGTGTGACAAACCCTGCTCGGTCACATATTTTTTAAATGGTGACAGCTAGTAGGGAGGGAGAAGATCCCAGCTAGCTGTCAGATTGGGGAGCGGGGGGCCAGTCTGTTTGTAACATGTTAAACCCTGAATATGGTGAAAGGTAAACTTATCCTTTAAACCCTACATAGTTACATAATAGGTGAGGTTGAATAAAGACACAAGTCCATCAAGTACAACCTATGTGTGTGATTATGTCAGTATTACAAATTGTATATCCCTGTATGTTGCGGTCGTTCAGGTGCTTATCTAATAGTTTTTTGAAACTATCAATGCCCCCCCGCTGAGACCACCGCCTGTGGAAGGGAATTCCACATCCTTGCCACTCTTACAGTAAAGAACCCTCTACGTAGTTTAAGTTTAAGCCTCTTTTCTTCTAATTTTAATGAGTGGCCACGTGTCTTATTAAACTCCTTTTCGCAGAAAAGTTTTATCCCTATTGTGGGGTCACCAGTATGGTGTTTGTAAGTTGAAAGCATATGCCCTCTCAAGCGTCTCTTCTCCATAGAGAATAAGTTTAGTGCTCGTAACCTTACTTCATAACTAATATGCTCCAGTCCCTTTATTAATTGTGTTGCCCTTCTTTGTACTCGCTCCATTTCCAGCACATCCTTCATGAGGACTGGTGCCCAGAACTGGATGGCATACTCCATGTGCGACCGGACCAGTCTTGTAAAGTGGGAGAATTATCACTTTATCTCTGGAATTAATCCCCTTTTTAATGCATGCCAGTATTCTGTTTGCTTTGCTTGCAGCAGCTTGGCATTGTATGCCATTGCTGAGCCTATCATCTACTAGGACCCCCAGGTCCTTTTCCTTTTCTAGATGGCAGCTCACCTCCTCATAGAAGGTTAATAGATTGGTTTGGCAAGAACGATTCTTAATGAATCCATGCTGATTACTGCTAATGATTAGGGATGAGCCTGATGTTCGAGTCGAATGTAAGTTCGACTCGAACATCGGGTGTTCGCCTGTTCGCCGAATAGCGAACAATTTGGGATGTTTGCGTCAAATTTGCAAAACACCCTTTAAAAGTCTATAGGAGAACTTAAAAGTGCTAATTTTAAAGGCTTATATGCATGGTATTGTCATAAAAAAGTGTTTGGGGACATGGGTCCTGCCCCAGGGGACATGTATCAATGCAAAAAAAGTTTTAAAAATTGCATTTTTTTCGGGAACAGTGATTTTAATAATGCTTAAAGTGGAAAAATAAAAGTGAAATATTCCTTTAAATTTCGTACCTGGGGGGTGTCTATAGTATGCCTGTAAAATGGCGCATGTTTCCTGTGTTTAGAACAGTCCCTGCACAAAATGACATTTCTAAAAAAAAAAAAGTAATTTAAAACTACTTGCAGCTATAATGAATTGTTGGTCCTGGCAATACAGATAAAGACAAAGACAAGAAGTCTTTGAAAAAAAAAGGCATGGGATCCCCCCAGTCCATTACCAGTCCCTTTGGGTCTGGTATGAATATTAGGGGAACCCCAAAACAAAATAAAAAAAATTGCATGGGGGTCCCCCCAAATTACATACCAGGCCCTTCAGGTCTGGTATGGATATTAAGGGAAACCCCACTCCAAAATAAAAAAAAAAATGGTGTGGGGGTCCCCCCAAAAATCCATACCAGACCCTTATCCGAGCATGCAACCTGCCAGGCCGCAGGAAAAGAGGGGGGGGGACGAGACAGCGTCCCCACTCCTGAACTGTACCAGGCCACAGGCCCTCAACATGGGGAGGGTGCTTTGGGGTAGCACTTCACCTTTGTTGATCTTTCATTATGAGGTTATGAGTGAGAGCTAGTCGCAGCGCGAAATGCGTCAACTTTTGTCTTTACCCTGCACTCTGTGATATCTTTTGCATGAAGGATCAATAAAGGTGAAGTGTTACAGCCCAATTCCAGATTTCTTTTGATTGTGTATCTGCAGACAAGCTGTGCTAGCATCTTCAACTATGCTGTGGATGGGTGGCTAATGTGCTCACCTGGAGTGGCTTTCTCTTCAGTACTACATGTTTGTGGCTTGCATATTGATATTTGCGCTAAAAACAGTAATTTTAGCTAACTTTTTCGAACTGTCAGTAAAAAAAATTGTTCTGCCAGCAATTTTTTTTTGTGTCAGTAAAAAGTGGCTGTGTCAGTAGTTTTTTGGATAGTGTTATGTCGCGTACACACGACCGGACTTTTTGACAGCAAAGGTCCGACGGAACAAATCCGTCGGAAATTCCGATTGTGTGTGGCTCCAGCGGACCTTTGCATGGCAAAAATCTGACGGACTTTAGAAATAAAAGAGCGAGTTTGTAGCGGGAAAACCGCTCGTCTGTATGCTGGTCCGACGGACCAAAATACGACGGAAGGGGCGCTACAGCATCTGCCCGGGAGAATGTTTCTCGGCGACAGGGCACTGTAAACACATTTTCCTATCACAGCGAGCGCGAGAAGGAAAGCCCTTTGGTCTGAGGTTTTAAAGGCTCACATGGTGACCCCGCCCCATATGTTGTCACAGTCCCGGAGTATGCTGGGACTGTGACATCATGGGGGCAGGGTCACCATGTGACATGAGCATGTGAAGAAGAAGACGGCGCAGAAGGCGGCGACAGCGGCAAGAACAGAAGAGACCCCGGAAGACCCCCGAAGGCAGAACGAGACCCCCAGACGACGGCAGCGACGGCGAAGAAGGAAGCTGGGCTCCTCCAGAAGAGAGCGGAGGAGTCCGGCGAGAAGACCCCCAAGACGGAAGAAGAACCCCAGAGCTGTGCAATAAAATATTTTAAAAAATTGTGTGTTTTTTTTATTTACACTTTTACACCTTAGGTGAATGGGTAGGGCTAGGGGGGCCGGGATCTTATTAAAGGGGGCTCCCGGATTCCGATAAGCCCCCCGCCCCGCGGGGCGCTCGCTCTTTCACACCCCCTTTCCTGACCGGCCGGGCTGCGCGCTCAGATAAGGGTCTGATATGGACTTTGGGGGGACCCCCATGCGTTTTTTTTTCGGCGTAGGGGCTTCCCCTTGAAATCCATACCATGCGACGGGGCTCGCAAGGTGTCAATCTCGCCAATAAAAGCGGCGAGATTGACTTCCTTTTCTAGTCCTGTCGTAACTCATCACGTTCTAAATGAACGGACTTTGATCCGTGTGTGCGCAAGTCCGTTCATTTGGAAGTCTGTCGGAACTCCGCCGGAATTCCGGCGGGGAATCCGTCGGACCTAGTCTGCCGGAAAGTCCGGTCATGTGTGGGCAAGTCCGTTTATTCGGAAAGTCTGTCGGAATTCCGCCAGAATTCCGGCGGGAACTCCGTCGGACCTAGTCTGCTGGTAAGTCCTGTCGTGTGTACAGGGCATTAGTAAATTTCATTTTGGGAGGTTGACAACCCTGGGTTGCGGTCCGCTCTGTGCAATACTATTGCACAGAGCAGGTAAGTATAACATGTTTGTTATTTAGTAGATTAGACAGGGAGCTGCGCTATACTATAATAATATTAAACGTGATAATCATAAACTGTGAACATATAAGTGAATATGATCAAGTGATTGACATAGACAAAGCGTACACAGATATCACCAATACCATCGATGCAAAAACAAATCTCCAAATTAATAAACCAGAGAACACTTGTACTAAGTGACAAAAAAGTGCTTATATGGAAAACAAAAAACAAAAAGAAATACACTGAACCAGTCTATGTATGTTATATATCCATAGCTGATAAAGTTCTGTTTAAAAAAAGTTCCAAGGATGATTGTAACAAAAACTCAAAAATCCTCCATGTGATAGACGTGATTAACGATTTCACAGCATGCTTGTGAAGTGAGTAAACCACCACCAGGAGTATACGATGCCTGCTTACCAGAGCTAGGTGGTCCCTTGTTACAGGGGACCCCTATGCACAGATGGCCTTAACCCCAGCCAGGGATCGCGATTCTGGAAAATCTTTATCCTGCGGTGTATGTTGGTTACTAGGAGGTAAGCCAGCTCACGAGCACCTCGATAGCAGGATCAGCAGAAATACAGCGTATAGCGGTACCGGAGGGAGAAATGAAGCGCTCACATAGCGTAAAATCCTTGGTATATTTATTATTATAAAAGACAAATAAACACTTACAGTGTTGAAGATGATAGAAAGCGGCAGAGTAATGCGAGCCGGCCAGTCTCGCTCGGGGCCCCGAGACGACGTCCTATCTGTGACGAAACGCGTAGGGAGGAGGAGCGACGCTCTGACGTCACCGCACTTACGTTGTAGTCCCGGAACCACGGGCTGCTGAGCGAGACCGGCCGGCTCGCATTACTCTGCCGCTTTCTATCATCTTCAACACTGTAAGTGTTTATTTGTCTTTTATAATAATAAATATACCAAGGATTTTACGCTATGTGAGCGCTTCATTTCTCCCTCCGGTACCGCTATACGCTGTATTTCTGCTGATCCTGCTATCGAGGTGCTCGTGAGCTGGCTTACCTCCTAGTAACCAACATACACTGCAGGATAAAGATTTTCCAGAATCGCGATCCCTGGCTGGGGTTAAGGCCATCTGTGCATAGGGGTCCCCTGTAACAAGGGACCACCTAGCTCTGGTAAGCAGGCATCGTATACTCCTGGTGGTGGTTTACTCACTTCACAAGCATGCTGTGAAATCGTTAATCACGTCTATCACATGGAGGATTTTTGAGTTTTTGTTACAATCATCCTTGGAACTTTTTTTAAACAGAACTTTATCAGCTATGGATATATAACATACATAGACTGGTTCAGTGTATTTCTTTTTGTTTTTTGTTTTCCATATAAGCACTTTTTTGTCACTTAGAACAAGTGTTCTCTGGTTTATTAATTTGGAGATTTGTTTTTGCATCGATGGTATTGGTGATATCTGTGTACGCTTTGTCTATGTCAATCACTTGATCATATTCACTTATATGTTCACAGTTTATGATTATCACGTTTAATATTATTATAGTATAGCGCAGCTCCCTGTCTAATCTCCTATTGTTGAATGTGGTATAACATTTTGAGCAGCTGCTTTATTTTTTCACGATTAGCGCAATTTCTTATATTTTTATGTTTGTTATTTAGCTGTGATTCCGGATTTTTGCCTGCAAGGGTCATGCGCGAGCCACTGGTGGACTGCTTATGCTGTGATAATTCATAGCAGAAACAGATCTGGTGGTGCCGGGCACTCAATGCCCTCCGGCACCTGCTGATCGTTGGCAATGAACAGAGAACTGAGATATGTGTAATTGCCTATGTAGACAAGGCATATCTCAGTTCTGACAGGGGGGAAAGGATCAATCCTATGTACCTGCAAAGCAGGGAATAGAATCAATCTCTTCCCCTAGTGAAAGCAGCACACAGTGTACACAAAAACACTGGCTAGGCACACAATTAACCCTTTGATCGCCCTAGCTGTTTAACCCCTTCCCAGCCAGTGTCATTAGTAGAGTGACAGTGCATATTTTTAGCACTGATCCCTGTATTAGTGTCACTGGTTCCCACAAAGTATCAAAAGTGTCAGTTAGTGTCGGGTTGTTTGCCGCAATATTGCAGTCCCACTATAAGTCACTAGTATAAAAGAAAATTCCATAAATATATCCCATAGTTTGTAGATGCTATTACGTTCATGTAAACCAATCAACATATGCTTATTGTGATTTTTTTAACTAAAAACATGTAGCAGAATACAAATTGGCCTAAATTTATGAAGACATTTGATTTTTTTTTATTGGATGTGTTTTATAGCAGAAAGTATTTTTTTTTTGTTTGTTTATAGGGCAAAATATAAAAACTGCAGAGGTGATCAAATATCACCAAAAGAAAGCTCTATTTGTGGGGAAAAAATACATATATTTTATTGGGGTAGTGTTGTACAACCACGCAATTGTCGGGTTAAGTAACGCAGTGCCGAATCACAAAAAAGGGCCTGGTCATAAAATAGCTTTTACAACTATTTTACGTTCCTGAAGTCTTACTTGATATGTTTTATCCCTCAAACCTTTCACCATTTTTTTTGCATATCTCTGGACTTGTTTTATCTCATCAATATCTTTCTGTAAGTGAGGTCTCCAGAACTGGACACGGTATTGTAAGTGAGGTCTTAAGAACTGGACACGGTATTGTAAGAGAGGTCTCCGGAACTGGACACAGTATTGTAAGTGAGGTCTCCGGAACTGGACACGGTATTGTAAGTGAGGTCTCCAGAACTGGACACAGGATTGTAAGTGAGGTCTCCAGAATTGGACGCGTTATTGTAAGTGAGGTCTCTGGAACTGGACACGGTATTGTAAGTGAGGTCTCCGGAACTGGACACGGTATTGTAAGTGAGGTCTCCAGAACTGGACACGGTATTGTAAGTGAGGTCTCCGGAACTGGACATGGCATTGTAAGTGATGTCTCCAGAACAGGACACGATATTGTAAGTGAGGTCTCCAGAAATGGACACGGCATTGTAAGTGAGGTCTCGAGAACTGAACACAGTATTGCAAACGAGGTCTCCAGAACTGGACACGGAATTGTAAGTAAGGTCTCCAGAACTGGACACGGTATTGTAAGCGAGGTCTCCAGAACTGGACACGGTATTGTAAGCGAGGTCTCCAGAACTGAACACGGTATTGTAAGTGAGGTCTCCAGAACTAGACACAGTATTGTAAGCGAGGTCTCCAGAGCTGGACATAGTATTGTAAGTGAGGTCTCCAGAACTGGACACGGTATTGTAAGTGAGGTCTCCAGAACTGGACACGGTATTGTAAGTGAGGTCTCCAGAACTGGACACGGTATTGTAAGCGAGGTCTCCAGAACTGGACACGGTATTGTAAGTGAGGTCTCCAGAACTGAACACGGTATTGTAAGCGAGGTCTCCAGAACTGGCCACGGTATTGTAAGCGAGGTCTCCAGAACGGGACACCGTTTTGTAAGCGAGGTCTCCAGAACTGGACACGGTATTGTAAGCGAGGTCTCCAGAACTGGACGCCGTATTGTAAGCGAGGTTTCCAGAACTGGACAAGGTATTGTAAGCGAGGTCTCCAGAGCTGGACGCGGTATTGTAAGTGAGGTCTCCAGAACTGGACACGGTTTTGTAAGTGAGGTCGCCAGAACTGGACACGGTATTGTAAGTGAGGTCTCCAGAACTGGACACGGTATTGTAAGTGAGGTCTCCAGAACTGGACACGGTATTGTAAGCGAGGTCTCCAGAACTGGACACAGTATTGTAAGCGAGGTCTCCAGAACTGGACACAGTATTGTAAGCGAGGTCTCCAGAACTGGACACGGTATTGTAAGCGAGGTCTCCAGAACTGGACACGGTATTGTAAGCGAGGTCTCCAGAACTGGACACGGTATTGTAAGCGAGGTCTCCAGAACTGGACACGGTATTGTAAGCGAGATCTCCAGAACTGGACACGGTATTGTAAGTGAGGTCTCTAGAACTGGACACGGTATTGTAAGTGAGGTCTCCAGAACTGGACACTGTATTGTAAGCGAGGTTTCCAGAACTGGACACGGTATTGTAAGCAAGGTCTCCAGAGCTGGACGCGGTATTGTAAGTGAGGTCTCCAGAACTGGACACAGTTTTGTAAGTGAGGTCTCCAGAACTGGACACGGTATTGTAAGTGAGGTCTCCAGAACTGGACACGGTATTGTAAATGAGGTCTCCAGAACTGGACACGGTATTGTAAGTGAGGTCTCCAGAACTGGACACGGTATTGTAAGTGAGGTCTCCAGAACTGGACACGGTATTGTAAGCGAGGTCTCCAGAGCTGGACATAGTATTGTAAGTGAGGTCTCCAGAACTGGACACGGTATTGTAAGTGAGGTCTCCAGAACTGGACACAGTATTGTAAGTGAGGTCTCCAGAACTGGACACGGTATTGTAAGCGAGGTCTCCAGAACTGGACACGGTATTGTAAGCGAGGTCTCCAGAACTGGACACGGTATTGTAAGCGAGGTCTCCAGAACTGGACACGGTATTGTAAATGAGGTCTCCAGAACTGGACACGGTATTGTAAGTGAGGTCTCCAGAACTGGACACGGTATTGTAAGCGAGGTCTCCAGAACTGGACACGGTATTGTAAGCGAGGTCTCCAGAACGGGACACCGTTTTGTAAGCGAGGTCTCCAGAACTGGACACGGTATTGTAAGTGAGGTCTCCAGAACTGGACGCCGTATTGTAAGCGAGGTTTCCAGAACTGGACAAGGTATTGTAAGCGAGGTCTCCAGAGCTGGACGCGGTATTGTAAGTGAGGTCTCCAGAACTGGACACAGTTTTGTAAGTGAGGTCTCCAGAACTGGACACGGTATTGTAAGTGAGGTCTCCAGAACTGGACACGGTATTGTAAGCGAGGTCTCCAGAACTGGACACGGTATTGTAAGCGAGGTCTCCAGAACGGGACACCGTTTTGTAAGCGAGGTCTCCAGAACTGGACACGGTATTGTAAGTGAGGTCTCCAGAACTGGACGCCGTATTGTAAGCGAGGTTTCCAGAACTGGACAAGGTATTGTAAGCGAGGTCTCCAGAGCTGGACGCGGTATTGTAAGTGAGGTCTCCAGAACTGGACACAGTTTTGTAAGTGAGGTCTCCAGAACTGGACACGGTATTGTAAGTGAGGTCTCCAGAACTGGACACAGTATTGTAAGTGAGGTCTCCAGAACTGGACACAGTATTGTAAGCGAGGTCTCCAGAACTGGACACAGTATTGTAAGCGAGGTCTCCAGAACTGGACACAGTATTGTAAGCGAGGTCTCCAGAACTGGACACAGTATTGTAAGCGAGGTCTCCAGAACTGGACACGGTATTGTAAGCGAGGTCTCCAGAACTGGACACGATATTGTAAGCGAGGTCTCCAGAACTGGACACGGTATTGTAAGCGAGGTCTCTAGAACTGGACACGGTATTGTAAGTGAGGTCTCCAGAACTGGACACTGTATTGTAAGCGAGGTCTCCAGAACTGGACACGGTATTGTAAGCGAGGTCTCCAGAACTGGACACCGTATTGTAAGCGAGGTCTCCAGAACTGGACACAGTATTGTAAGCGAGGTCTCCAGAACTGGACACAGTATTGTAAGCGAGGTCTCCAGAACTGGACACAGTATTGTAAGCGAGGTCTCCAGAACTGGACACGGTATTGTAAGCGAGGTCTCCAGAACTGGACACGATATTGTAAGCGAGGTCTCCAGAACTGGACACGGTATTGTAAGCGAGGTCTCTAGAACTGGACACGGTATTGTAAGTGAGGTCTCCAGAACTGGACACTGTATTGTAAGCGAGGTCTCCAGAACTGGACACGGTATTGTAAGCGAGGTCTCCAGAACTGGACACCGTATTGTAAGCGAGGTCTCCAGAACTGGACACAGTATTGTAAGCGAGGTCTCCAGAACTGGACACAGTATTGTAAGCGAGGTCTCCAGAACTGGACACAGTATTGTAAGCGAGGTCTCCAGAACTGGACACAGTATTGTAAGTGAGGTTTCCAGAACTGGACACGGTATTGTAAGCAAGGTCTCCAGAACTGGACACGGTATTGTAAACGAGGTCTCCAGAACTGGACACCGTATTGTAGGTTTGGTCTCCAGAACTGGACACGGTATTGTAAGCGAGGTCTCCAGAACTGGACACGTATTGTAAGCGAGGTCTCCAGAACTGGACACAGTATTGTAAGCGAGGTCTCCAGAACTGGACACGGTATTGTAAGTGAGGTCTCCAGAACTGGACACAGTATTGTAAGCGAGGTCTCCAGAACTGGACACGGTATTGTAAGCGAGGTCTCCAGAACTGGACACAGTATTGTAAGTGAGGTCTCCAGAACTGGACACAGTATTGTAAGCGAGGTCTCCAGAACTGGACACAGTATTGTAAATGAGGTCTCCAGAACTGGACACAGTATTGTAAGCGAGGTCTCCAGAACTGGACACAGTATTGTAAGTGAGGTTTCCAGAACTGGACACGGTATTGTAAGCAAGGTCTCCAGAACTGGACACGGTATTGTAAGCAAGGTCTCCAGAACTGGACACGGTATTGTAAACGAGGTCTCCAGAACTGGACACCGTATTGTAGGTTTGGTCTCCAGAACTGGACACGGTATTGTAAGCGAGGTCTCCAGAACTGGACACGTATTGTAAGCGAGGTCTCCAGAACTGGACACAGTATTGTAAGTGAGGTCTCCAGAACTGGACACAGTATTGTAAGCGAGGTCTCCAGAACTGGACACAGTATTGTAAATGAGGTCTCCAGAACTGGACACAGTATTGTAAGCGAGGTCTCCAGAACTGGACACAGTATTGTAAGTGAGGTCTCCAGAACTGGACACAGTATTGTAAGCGAGGTCTCCAGAACTGGACACAGTATTGTAAATGAGGTCTCCAGAACTGGACACAGTATTGTAAGCGAGGTCTCCAGAACTGGACACAGTATTGTAAGTGAGGTTTCCAGAACTGGACACGGTATTGTAAGCAAGGTCTCCAGAACTGGACACGGTATTGTAAACGAGGTCTCCAGAACTGGACACCGTATTGTAGGTTTGGTCTCCAGAACTGGACACGGTATTGTAAGCGAGGTCTCCAGAACTGGACACGTATTGTAAGCGAGGTCTCCAGAACTGGACACAGTATTGTAAGCGAGGTCTCCAGAACTGGACACGGTATTGTAAGCGAGGTCTCCAGAACTGGACACGTATTGTAAGCGAGGTCTCCAGAACTGGACACGGTATTGTAAGCGAGGTCTCCAGAACTGGACACAGTATTGTAAGTGAGGTCTCCAGAACTGGACACGGTATTGTAAGCGAGGTCTCCAGAACTGGACACAGTATTGTAAGCGAGGTCTCCAGAACTGGACACAGTATTGTAAGCGAGGTCTCCAGAACTGGACACAGTATTGTAAATGAGGTCTCACTAAGGATGTATATAGGGGATCAGGAGCTCCTTCCTCCTGCTGCACATCCCATCCATCTAGGCTCCTGTGTGTATTATTTGTCTCCTGTAGCCCAGGAAGGATTGTGAGTGCATGCCTGCACATCAGTCTTCCAATACTAACACAATTATTGGGGTTACAGATCCTTTAAGAGCAGAGCAGTGTAGCAAAGCCCAAGTGAGAAGGATGAAGTAAGTAAGCAGGAGGAGCAGGTGTCTGGGCGGTGCGATCCTTCTCCCTATCCTCAGTGTGTATGTGCGATCCTCTCTGCTCCTTCCCATTCTCTCCTCCAGCACAAGGAGGTCGGTGTGTGAGCGGAGGGAAGGAGCCGGGACTCCCAGTCTTTCTATACACTCTCCGACCGGCCAGCCGGCTCTCATCTCCTATCCTCCTCTCCTTCCACCACCCATCTGCCCGGATACTGGCCATCGCGAGGGATACTAAGGACCATTGGGGACCTCTTCCTGGGACCGGAGTGTGTCTTTCCTGGGGACATCATTTGCACCAGCTTTTCCTTTCATTTAGTGACCCACAACCATGAAGGGGGTCACTCGTCTCCTGATCAGCCTCAGCTTTTGGGTCCCTCTGCTAGTAGAAGGTAAGTCATGATCATGTGTCCGGCACTTTCATTGCAACTTACCTAGATGGAGTGACAGCTCCGGAGTTGTGCACCGGGGATACCGGGGATGGATGACGTGATCCGCTCTGAACACGGGGGACAAGCCGGAGCTCCGACTGGATTAGCCTTCTGCCATCTGCACACATCATCTGCACACCAATGGTCTACATGAGATGACAGGGAAAGGGCTTAATTGTAATCCCTATCAGCGCTTATCCGCAGGGCACTGCTCCCCAACCATCCCTCTCATCTCCATCCCTCTCATCTCCATCCTTCTCTCCATCTCTTCCCTCTCCTCTCCTTATCCCTCTCTTCTCCTCCTTATCTCTCTCGTATCCTCCTCATCCCTCTCATCCCCATCCTTCTCCTCCTCATCCTTCTCATCTCCATCCCTCTCATCTCCATCCTTCTCTCCATCTCTTCCCTCTCCTCTCCTTATCCCTCTCTTCTCCTCCTTATCTCTCTCTTCTCCTCCCCATCCCTCTCCCCATCCCTCTCATCCCCATCCCTCTCATCCCCATCCCTCTCATCCCTCTCATCCCCATCCCTCTCCTCTCCATCCTTCTCCTCTCCATCCTTCTCCTTTCCCGGTGTAGATTGCGGTGATGGGTGATGCAGCAAAGCCTTGGCAATTATTCTGGAAAGGCAGAGGACCACTTCTCCATGGCTTTCCTACAAGACCCCCCTAATATGAGTGCTTTAACTTTATGCTTTGCTCGGGCTTTAGAAATACACTTGTGTCTTTAAAAGTTGCATAGGTATTACAGTATATCATCATTTAAAGTTGAAATGTATTTGTGCAGTGGTTGAAATTGGTGCAGCTAGGTCATAAAGAGTTAAGTCATGTCAGTTCCCTTCCATTCATAGTAAGTGTATGAGTAGAAGAGGGAAGAGTTGTATACCTTATATTTAGCTGGGTTGCACATTCCTGTATCTTAGCCTGACCCCTCACACAGAACTTCTGTCCTGAACTCACTACCTAGTCTCTGCCCACAGCCTGTCCTTGACAGTAAATCACAGTCTGTACCTAGTCTATGCCCCTAGCCTGTCCTGGCAGTACATCCTAGTCTGTACCTAGTGCATGCCCCCAGCCTGTCCTGGACAGTACATCCCAGTCTGTACCTAGTCTATGCCCCTAGCCTGTCCTGGCAGTACATCCTAGTCTGTACCTAGTGCATGCCCCCAGCCTGTCCTGGACAGTACATCCCTGTCTGTACCTAGTCTATGCCCCTAGCCTGTCCTGGTAGTACATCCCAGTCTGTACCTAGTCTATGCCCCTAGCCTGTCCTGGTAGTGCATCCTAGTCTGTACCTGGGCAGTACATCACAGTCTGTACCTAGTGTATGCCCCCAGCCTGTCCTGGGTTATACATCCCAATCATTACCTAGTCTATGCCTCCCAGCCTGTCCTAAGTTGTACATCCCAGTTTGTAGCTAGTCTATGCCCCAGTCTGTACCTGGGCAGTTCATCCTAGTCTGTACCTAGTGTTTGCCCCCAGCCTGTACCTTGTTGTATATCCCAGTCTGTACCTAGTCTATGCCACCAGTCTGCACCTGGGTTGTACATACCAGTCTGTACCTAGTCCATGCCCCAAGCCTGAACCTGGGCTGTACATACCAGCCTGTACCTAGTCTATGCCCCCACCCTGTACCTGGGTTGTACATACCAGCCTGTATCTAGTCTATGCCCCCACCCTGTACCTGGGTTGTACATACCAGCCTGTACCTAGTCTATGCACCCAGCATGTACCTGGGGTGTACATCCCAGTCTGTACCTAATCTATGCCCCCAGTCTTTACCTGGGTTAAACATTCCAGTCTGTACTTAGTCTATGCCCCCAGTCTTTACCTGGGTTAAACATTCCATTCTGTACTAGTATATGCCCCCAGTCTTTACCTGGGTTAAACATTCCAGTCTGCAACTAGTCTATGCCCCCAGTCTTTACCTGGGTTATATATCCCAGCCTATACCTGGACTATTTACCCTATTCTGTATCCAGGTTATATATCTTAGCCTGTACCTGTAATACGCACCCTAGCTTGTACCTGGACCATGGCCCCTAGTCTGTATCTAGAATATACATTTTAGCCTGTACCTGAACTATGCACTCTAGCTTGTACTTGGGTTATACATCCCAGTCTGTACTTAGTTTATGCCCCCCAGCTTGTACTTAGAAAATGCCCTCTAGCCTGTCTCTGGAGTATACATCCAAATGTGTGCCTGGCCCATACATCCCAGACTGTACCTAGTCTGTGTATCCCATCCTGCACATGATCTATACACCCAGCGTGTACTTGGTTTATATACTTCAAAATGTACCTTGTATATACCTCCCACCATGCACCTGAGCTTTGCATTCCACTGCGTACCCCATCTACTGTATGTATCCTAGGCTTTACCTAGTCTTTTTAGAGTCTATACCTGAAATATGCAATTAACTTTGTACATGGGCTATAAACTCCAGCCCATACCTGGGCTATGCACTTTTCCCTGCACCTGAGCTATGCACTTTCCTTGCACGTGGGCTGTGCACCCTGTCCCATGTCTTAGTTATGCACGCTAGCCTGTACCTTGGCTATGCACCTCAGTCTGTACCTGACTTACTGTATATACCCTAGCCTGTACCTGGTCTATGCACATCAGCCAATGCATAGTCTTTGCAACCTAGGCAGTGCCCGGGCTATGCAGCTTAAATTCTGCCTGTTCTTTTAAATACAGCCTGCACCTGGCTTCACCTCTGCCAGTGGGCTTCTTTACTCCAACCTTACTCTGAGATCTTCTCCCCACTTTGTACTTCATTTTTCTTTTGAACTTTATGCCATATTTTGATTTTATGCTGCCCTAGGCATTGTGATTAAATGCTTTCTAATTAGCAACCCAAACATTCCTCACTATGCAGATCTTCTTTATTACAGTTTTTGCAGAAATGGTTAGTAAAGGAAAAGGACCACAAAAAATGTAATAAATAAATCAAATTGCACAACTCACCTAATAACAGTTGCATGCCCCAACTGAACAGTGGTGCCTTAATCAAGTGCCTAGTTGTCTATATATTAGACGCTTCCCTGACCTGCGGCGAATGTGGGGCTATGTTCCCTTGCCCGCTGTGTATCTCTGCATCTCTGCCTGCTCCTGAGCTCTGCACCTCTGCTGAAGATCTATCTGCTCTTGCGGCTGGCATCTGTTCTGTGAATCGAAAAGCTCCCTAACTTGGCTTGTTAGGGGGAAAGGTCTTGTTAAATGCAGACAATTCATCATAGGCTTGTAGGAGTAGGTCTATGGATGAAAGGAATGGATGAGATTAGTGCTTACTAGACTGTGTAGTTCGTTTTCTTTGCCTGAAAGATAATGAAGCCTTTGGGGCTTTAAATTGTGTGAACAGGCACTGATCTGATCTCCCAAATTAATATAAATATCACAATGGGAGTGACCGCATCCATAAAATAAATCCCTTTCTCCCTCAGTACAAAGGCTGTTCCATATTTCCTCCGTGTCAACCTCTGCTCCCATGAACAGTTCTGATTTAGAACATCTGTATCAATCTACAGGGGGGAAAAAAAAAAAAGACACTATTAACCGAAAAGGATTGTATAGCTAGAGCGAGGTGCATTTTGTTTATTTGGCTAGTGTGCAGCATATAGATTTATCTACCAAGGAAACAAGTGTGCAATCAGTAAAGCCAACATTGCTGTCATTAGATTATAGATTGGAACAAAAAGTCAAAAGGTATCCGGAACAGCTTTAATAAGCACTTGGACTCAGCAAATGATTTTGCTCTTAAGAGACATATTTTCCGGTGCATTTGCAGGTATTGATTGTCCATGCACTTAGGTCCTGAGATGAAATGAATGTGATTCCTGCACCCACCCTTAGCTTTGGTAATATTCCCCCCTGTAGTCACCCTCTGCCTCTCTCCAGTTTGGATGATGAGGGCAGTTCTTAGAAGAAGCACCGATCTTACTGCAGAGACTGGTTATTGTCCAGTCATTAAAAAAAAAGTCTAATTAGGGTTCCCAGATTTGTTTAGCTCTTTAGACTCCTTCTTCGGAGGTCATTTAACCTGTGCACAGACATCCAGACAGTCCCAGATGGTGTCTTCATGACTTAAATGCCTTAATAAAACCATCATGCAGACTTTTGACCTCGATGATCCCTTGAGTACTGATTAGGAAGTGTTGCACTTGTTCTTTTCAGATTCTAGGAAAAAAAAAATTATGGAGAATGATACAGCACATCCTTGCAGCTGTCCTTAAAACAGTCCTTGTTTTATTTCTTTAATATATATTCCTTCTATATGATGCTCTGGCAGATGCTAGTTCGATTACAGCATATTTAGACAGATGTTATTTTATTGATGCTACACCGTATAAACATAAAGGCGACTTGGTAGATTGGAAGAGGAAAAATGAGCTTCATTAACATACAAACAGTCTTTTTTTTTATGCAATGTGGGCGTGAGGTTGGTTTTTGTAACTGTTTGGGTTTATTATTATGTTTCCAGCTTGTTTGATGCTACTTATCTACCAGCATCACAAGAGATAATATAACGTGGCTTTCCTCCCTCTAATTTTTTTTTTTTTTTCTAGTGGTATATTCAGAATCTTTTTATTATAGGCCCTACCCATGAATCATTTTTACATTTAAAATGAAACCAATAGATCAGTCATCAAACTGAATATTGTATCAGCTGATAAATATTTCATCAGTATGGGCCATACTAAAAATTCAATAGCATTTCATACAGTTGCAGGAGGCATGTGACGTTATGCAATCTGTCACAATGGCTAACGCTCATGTCTTAATCCTTTAAGCAAAATGTACCCCATTAAGGTTTAGACAAATTCATTTGTTTTACAGATTGACTTGCCTGGGTAGCTTCAATTCCCCTTTCTGTCAAAAATGAACTATCGAAACAGAGATGGCTGATATAATTCACTTGCTATGAAACCCCTATGTCAATTAAATATTCATTTGAAGAAAAATCTACTTTTTCATCAATTTTTTCTAGTATTACAGATTGCTCATTTAAGATAATAGACTGGCTTCTGATGCAACAGTTACAAAAGTAATAACATGTCCTTTTTTTTTCTTTTTTCTGCTCCTCTCTCTAAGGATAATCAATCAGTTTGATATAGCTATAAAAACGTGTTTAGCAAAATCCGATTTGCGAAAAAAAAAATGGCTTTTGAGCCATGAGAATGACCTCTTTCTCTAATAAGCTTTCAATTTTTCTAACCAAAAGTTGATGACTACAAAGTTTCAGATTATGATATCTGATTTTTAAGTACATTGGAATGCCAACAGTCTGGCCAACGAGCTGTAAAATTGAATGTCGTCCTTCCTTAAAATGTGTTATTTGCCAAATTACAGAGCCTTCCAGGTTTAGTGCGCTTTAACATTTACATTAGGGAACAAGTGTGCACGATTTTCTGTTTTCCCGATGAGTGAAAACTAATGGATTTTTTTTAGAGTGGTTGGTGCCCACTGTAGCCTTACATTTAAATGAGTCTAAATGGTACGTGTCTTTAAAGAAGAAGCGGAATGCTCTGCTCAGTATCTAATTTTAAAAGAGCAATTTAGCATTTATTGATATTGTAGATATGTTTTTCAAGTTTTGTTACTGGCTATAAAGGGACAAAGTTATCCGTGCAAAACTGACGAGTATAGTATTAAGAACAGAGAATGACCATTTGGCCAAAGAGATCTGGTCATCCATAATTTCTTGTGTGTATTCTTAAAGTTTACCTGTGTTTTTCCATGCTTTGATCTGCCTGCCGTGCTTGTGTGGTGCCGATGACCCATTATCGCAGACTCAGAGACTCAGAGAGAAAAAAGAGAAAAAATGTATTTACATATTCCCTAAACAACATGGATGTGACATGCCTTTACAGCCACTCCATGTTTAGCTGATTTGAATCAAGTACGCAATGTTAGTAACACATGAGAGACACGGGGTTTCACCTTCTAAACTGAATCATAGTTTATCAAATGATTGACGGGGGAGGGGATAGGACAGCTATAAGAAGGAGTCCCCTCCACGTCATCACTACGTCCAGAAGAAGCTACACACACTTCCCCCGTTGTGAAACGCGTCGACGTCATTACACGTACGGACGCCATGCTCTGAGGACATGACGCAATCCCCCATGTGAGTGCACGAGCCGGCACAACACTTGAAAGGAAGGAGGAGAAAATACCACCGCTACCTTAACCGGGCATACAGCTGTCTATAAGGACAGAGATTACCAGGCACGGAGGAAATCAGCGACCATCACCATACCCGTACCGGCCCCTCCAGATGAGCGGACGAGCGCACTTTTGAGGAAACCAACACATTGATACGGCAATACGCCAATCATACCACTGCAGCTCAACATACTGCACTCGGACAGCGGAGAGATTCTGGAGGTTCCCTTCAGCCCGGGACTGATGATCATCCATCCTGGCAGGACGGGTAACGTATGCTGAAAGTGCCTTTCATTCAATGCAATACTGCAAGATCGAACAGGCTTGGCAACAGGTAGCGTAATTAAGTGGAACTTTGTTTCAAAATCATATTGGGACTTCCCATTGATTGTCTCTCTACACTAAATTTTACTCTACATACAATCATTGTTTTTGGACAACGGCAATTATCTCCATTACAGTTCATAGGACTTTTCATTACTTTAACAACCATGTACCTTTGCAACTTGCTTTAAAGGAAAATACACATCATTTCGTTACAACAAGGAAAAGCTAATTGACCAGCAATACTGTTTTGTGATATATTTCCCCTTTCCATCTCCCTTTCTCCCCTTTCCCTCTTTCCCCACGACAGGCTCGAGCCCCCAGGGGGCATTCGTGACAGCCTACCATAATATATTTTTTTCGGGTGACAATTTTCCCCTTTCGTCTTTACGTATTGAATATGATAGCGAATGCTGATTTCAGCCCATGTTAGGCTCGACACGAATGTTCCTCTGGCATCCGTACGGTGTTTTTTGTATAGTCTTTGTTATATGTCGTTTTGTCCCCCCAGTTGTCCTCAGTCACTTGTTCTGGAATATTTTGGCCAGCACGGTGATTTTTTTATGTAACCAGGATTGTGTTTCTCTATAGGTATCATGGTATTTAGATTTGATTGGGTAAATGGCTACTATATGAATTATCACTAATAAATTTGATATATTATTTTAAAACATATGACTAAGTGACCTTTCCTGCAATTTGACACCCTTGTTCAAAAAGCCCCACTTTTTTATCTCTTCCTTTGGAGATACTTCTTCTTTTTAGATACATATGGTCAGGGGTTGAACATTGAGTATCACAGCAAAATAGTACCTACCCAATCTACATGAACAAACCTCCCTCCCCCCTTTTTCTCTTTAAATACATTATCGCAGAGTGTAGCGTCCACAGAACAGTGCTGATAGGTAAACCAGTCAGATCTTTGTTAACTGTCAATGGAAAATTAAACTTTTTTACTAGTTGCTCTGGATTACAGCACTTTCCATCATTATTGCTCTTTGCAATACCCTACTGAGTATCTTACATCACTTTTAATTCATTCGGTGCACAACAGTCTGGGTAGCTTCAATTCCCATTTTAATAACAGTCACATGACTAAAAATAATGATTGTTTTGGCAAACAGTGATTGTTGTGGAAAAAAATGTATTTTGTCTGATTATTGTACTTTTAGACTCATTAGAAAATGTATTAGTGTGAATGTATGTAAAGACAATACTTACTATTTACTTTTAGATAACATGTGACAGTTAAGACCCATATCAGTGTTTTCCTTTTTTTATATTTCCATTAATTTCCTGTCTCAAAGACCCAACAGCAATCAAGGAGATCTCTGTAAAGTGTGGAGATGTACTCTCTTAGACAGTTGTCACAAGAACAGGTTTACCCTTTAGAACAGTCCTTGTCACCTCCTGTACCTGTGACAACTCAAATCTTTTTGAATTTTCAATTACTTTTTGTACCATAAACAGTGGTCACCAGGACCAGTACAGAGGATGCACCTGCCCAGTGGGGTCACAGACGATGACAATGACAATGACACAGCAATAAAAAAAAAAATACAGATTTCTTACCTTTCCACATTCAATCCAAAACTAAACAAGTTTTGGTTTTACATACTCTTTAATGTTTATGTGTAGATTTTGACTTCTTGGTCCCACTCCCATCTGCCTGCTTACCCTTCTCTGTAATTGGTAGGGTTGTCCCTTAATTTAAAAGACCTCTAAGGAGCAGGCATCACCAATCTCAGTTCAAGATTAGCAAAAAAATATCATCTGCTTCACTCAAGATATGTTGGTTAATTTCTTAAAAAATATGCTAATTTTTAAATATCACATAAATATCAAGGAAGATCGTGAATTTTATATTATAGTGATGGGAGTCAGTGCTGGTCTGCTGTCCCTGTGCTTCCCCCATTGATAAGTTGTTTGAAGATGATAATCATGTGGATAATGCTGGTTATTGAAAAATTACTGCAATATTCCAGCGATGACAGACTCAGTTCAAGTCTCAGTTCCATTTTAAGATTCAGTCTAACTTCAAAATTAAGGAACAAAGAGATTTTGTACTAAAAATTTCAGTATATTGAATGACTTGACAAATGTCATTTGAAAGTACTGTGCGATATTTTGTATGCTTTAACATTCCATTTTGAAATGAATGTTATTTTATGAACGCTGTTAGAAATTAGTTTGAGAAAGAATTTCCATCCTCCTCCTTCAAATTTTCTTGTCACGTTAGATGAAAACGATTGTCGATTTTGCCCCACAATGATTTGAAAATTGAATGAACATTCCTAAAATGAAAGATGTTCTACTAGTATAGGGCCAGTATAAGGTATCATGAACATGTTCTGGAGCTGAAGAATTCTTAGTCTGAATGCCAAGCTAGAGCTATAACTAAAAACTTTTTTTTTTTTTTTTAACATAAAAGTTTTATTGGGTTAACAAAAGAGAATACATATGCATGAAAAAAAAAAAGCATAGTAGAACAGTATTTACCATATGTAAACAAGGTATAAGTACATAGTGCAATTTCAGTATAACATATTCAATCACCATATGCTCCAAGATTTTTGGAACGTATTGAATGACAGTGAATTGAGAGCTAGTAGTTTCTCATAAGTTTTATTCAAATTTATGATACCAATCACTTCTGAAAGGTTAGGAGCTAACAAAGACTTCCACTGCCTTAGAATAGGGGATTGGGATGTCTGTGATCGTTCCGGTATCTGTCTATCCCTAGATTGAGTAGGACCAGTGCCGGGACTAAAAACTCTTTGTAGTGAAAAACTCATCAACAGTTCTCATGTACCTCTCTTCGTAATAAAGTTTGGAGCCAATTGAACTGTTCACGATTGGAGTAGTGATATTCAGTTGTCGATTTATGTTTTCTAAGGCAGGCTTGTTCATCTGCTCAAAGTGCAAGACCCAAATGGATAATCAGATGAGCCTTCTAAGCTGACTCTCACAAGCAGGTGGCTAGATTACACAAATACACTGTGGCATGTTAAGCAGCAGGAACTGCATACATATTATTTGGAAGCAATAACCCACCTCCAGCTATTTTTTGTATACAGTGGGAAAAGGTAAGGACATCTGTCATGTTTTAAATGGTGCATGTAACCCCACTGGGGAGATTCCCTCTCACTTCTTGCGCTCATCACATGAACTGAGGGGGGATCTCCCCAATGATGACACAGACAACAAAGAAAAAACTTGAAAGGGGCTCTAACCACCCTCAGAGATTTAAAAAAAAATTCTTTTAAGTGTTCTTGTTGAAAAGAATAATTGCACATCATGTTCTGTCTGGCACCCCACAGACACTAATTAAAAGTTTGCAGCTTCCAACTTTTCGCTACTGTGTTCAAAACGCAAGAAAAACCCCCAAAAAAACAAAAAAAAAAAACTTTGGCTGGGGTTGGGCTTTAACTTGCTTGTGAAATAAAGCATCAAGTAACCTACTGAAATGTAGTACCCTAGTATGTTGTCAGGCATGAAATATAATTTCTTGTGAGTTTAATCTAATGAAAAACGTTTTACGCATCAAGGTATTGAATAAAGTCTATCTTTTAAAATGTGATATATTGATTCATTTTAGTAAATTATTTGTTGGGGTTTTGCAACTCTTCCTACAAAGTTCACCAAATAGAGAACATTATACACCAATTTCTTTTTAATTCCTCCTGTTTTTTAACTCACTTTACTATTAGAAATCATGATGTGCTTTCCATATCTAAAAGTATTAAAGTGGACCTTAAAGTGGGAGTAAACTCCCATGGGCGATGTCTACCTATAGGTAAGCATATAGTAAGGCTTACCTATAGGTACAGTAAATATCTCCAAAATATGCACCGTTTAGGAGATATTTACTTGTGATGTCACCGGTGCATGCACTCTGAAGGAATGGCATGCCGTGCTGTTCCTTCAAAGCCCTGTGCAGTGAACAGTGCAGGAGTGTTTTCATTGCAGTTCGTCCAATGAAAGGACTGGGGCCCGCCAATATGCGATGCATGCTAGCACATTATAACTTTGCCTTGCAAGTTTTGTAAAGAAAAAAAAAAAAATAGCGGTTTACTACCACTTTATTTGGAACATTAAAGTGGGTCTTCTCAAAAATTAGGATTTGCTTTTTTAGGGAGAACTTTCTTGTTCTCTGCATGGAGGTTCTTCAGTTGATCCCTTCAAGCGTGTGAGGATTGCTGATGTACGTGAAGAGCAACATATGCAAGTAGAAAGTGGACACTCCAGTTGGTTGGAGAACAATGATTACTATATTGATGTATGTCATAAAATATATACAATTTATTTACAATATGAGTTAAAGTAAATAGTAGCGCTGACTTAATAAACAATATAAATCGATAAACCCAGTGACAGGTGATAGTGATTGAAAACTAATACATTAGTGAACAAATGAAAAAAATTATAATAATGAGGTCCGTGATTAAACAGTCCATAAATGAGACCAGAAAGTCTCAAACGGAAGATACAATTATCCTGATGCGTGCAATCAATGTTTCCACTCCCCTTTGGTTATGCACTCACCAAATAGCGATGCCTTGCAATCTAATGTTCAGCAAAACAGCATCAACCCTTAAAGGGTTAAACATCCAACAATATCCAGAGCAATTTTTTAACAATACACACTCTGCACTTGCTTTTGAAAAAGTGGAACTTCATCCACGAAACGCGTCATGCTTTTACATGCAGTTTTTTCATTCAATCATGCGTTTATAACATACCCTGTTTTTTGATTTTATGTATCATGTACAATAATGGAATTTATATATATATATACATTTTTTTTTTTTAAAATATTTTTTTAGCTATTATATGCTAGTCATATCTGCTATCTGCTATGTACTATGTCCCATGTCTATTTATATCAATAAACGTCCTCTGTATTGTGCAATTTATTTATTATTTATAATTATTTATGTCCAGACGTAACACCCGATATCATGGAAACAAAGTGCTCCAATAGTGCAGTATCGTTGTGAAAAATGTATTTCTATTACAAAGCTTCAAACATTGCATTCAAATAAGCTAAGATCAATAAAGCATAGAGACATCCACTTGCAGAAGCAAGTACTAGAGTAGTATGGTCACAGCGGATACAGCATGTGTGAACTGAACCTCAACTACGAGAGATTGTGCTCCTCGGAACGTCACCTCCGGTATAGCGTCAAATGTTAACAACTGGTTGCCGTACAGCCAAGGTCCCGACGTTTTGTTGGAATCCCATGAGTTAGTTATGATGACGAAACATCGGGACGTTGGCTCTACGGTCGGCAATCAGTTGTTAACGCTTGATGCTAAACCGGAAGTGACGTTCCGTGGAGCACAATCTCTCGTTGGTAAGATTCAGTTCACACAAATCCTGGTTCTCTCAGGGGAGAGGAGACCAATCGTGTGTTCCTACTAATTAGGAACACCGATCGGTCTCCTCCCCCAGTCAGTCCCCTCCCTTCTACAGTTAGAACACACCTAGGGAACACAGTTAACCCCTTGATCGCCCCCTAGTGTTAATCCCTTCCCTGCTAGTAACATTTATACAGTAATCAGTGGCTATTTTTAGCTCTGATTGCTGTATAAATGTCAATGGTCCCAAAATAGTGTCAAAAGTGTCCGATCTGTCTGCCGCAATATCGCAGTCCTGATAAAAATCGCTGATCACCGCCATTACTAGTAAAAAAAATAAAATAAAAATGAAATAAATCTATCTCCGATTTTGTAGATGCTATAACTTTTGCGCAAACCAATCAATATACGCTTATTGTGATTTTCTTTACCAAAAATATGTAGAAGAATATATATTTGTGAAGTGGTTAATCACGGACCTGTTTTTTTTTTTTTCATTTGTTAACTAATGTATTCGTTTTCAATCACTATCACCTGTCACTTGGTTTATTGATTTATAGTGTTTATTAAGTCAGCACTACTATTTACTTTAACTCATATTGTAAATATTTTTTAAATATTATCTTATTTTAAAGTCGTAGCTTTTGCACATTTAGGGTACTCTGGCGCAGTGGTACTACCTAAACAGTGGGTGTGCCCTTGGGCATCCACTGAACTTTTTTCAGGGGGGGGGGGGGGGCAACATTTTAAGGTCATGTATTGCAATTTGCAATACAAAAAGATGTACACAGCGGTGTCGTGGCACAGGCACTGCTGTTACCTGTGGTTCTTCAGCAATAGGCCCAGGACAGGCACTGGCAGCCAGGCAGTGTATTCTCTGTCGTCTCGGCCACTGCACACCATGCACCTGTGACCTGTGGGAGAAGCTGGCGCTGCGCCGGCCGTATCGGCATAGGCACAACAAACATTTACACAGGCAGAGGCAGGCTGATGCAGCAGCCAATCACAGAACAGCCGGGTCACGGTGATGTTAAGCAGAGGCCCAAACGGCAGAGCCTATCCGATGCTCGGGCGGGGGTGTGGAGGGAGGGACGGATGTGTAGTCAGAAAAGACTGAGAGCAGCCCCAGCCCCCAGGCCAGCAGCAGACTTTGAAATAAAAGTCCACGGCTGCCGCAGAGGCAGCCGCGGCAGCCATTGCAACACAGCGGGCAAGTGTCTTCACTCTGACTTCAACACTCTTACGATTCCAGATGAGGGGCAATTGACCCCCCTTGCCCTATGGTGCAGATGCCCATGGGTGGGCAGATCTTTTGGACCAACTGTTTTTATGTCATAAAATATAGGCAACATATTTCAAAGGATTTGGGAATTCTCTTCTTCATGATTTTGATAGTGTAACATCTGTTGGTCATGGGGATTGCAGTCTGTGTCCTTATATGAAAGGATCCTTATATAAAATGTAATATTATACACCAATAAAGTGCTCATTATTCGATCTTTTGGACCAACTGTTTTTATGTCATAAAATATAGGCAACATATTTCAAAGGATTTGGGAATTCTCTTCTTCATGATTTTGATAGTGTAACATCTGTTGGTCATGGGGATTGCAGTCTGTGTCCTTATATGAAAGGATCCTTATATAAAATGTAATATTATACACCAATAAAGTGCTCATTATTCTCTAACCAGTTGGAGGTTTCCAAGTCTTTTATTTACATATGGTGTTCTACCCCTGCCTCCACAATCTTTACCGTGCAGAACAAGGCATTGTAAGCTTATACATTACTTTTTCCTACGGTCTTCTGGAAGCTCTGGTCACATTATGGGTCATTCTTCTTCTTCAGCAACAGTGATAGGCGGTTCTTCCTCCTGGATAGCTTGTTGTCCAAATACTGAGCTACGAGCACCATGCTGTCCAGGAGTACTGTGATCCCAGGTCAGGGTGATGAAGCACCACCAGGGCATAGAAGAGGTACACATTAAACTAGGTAAGCGAGTGAGGGAGCGAGGGACCTTGCCTTTTAAACCCTTATTTTTATTAGTTCTGGCTTAGTTGGTAGTTCATATTTTTAGACTTTTTTGTCTATAGCTCTATTTAGTGTCAAATATGTTATTAGTGTAGTATTTTAAAGCTGTTCATAACCTTTAATTGCTTTTTCAAAGGGTAAGGTACAAAATAGAGTATATGCTCTACAAAGCATTTATTCCGTTATACACTGTTGCAGAGTGGAGAAGATAAAAATGTATCTTAGGAAAATCTTGTAATGTCATTAGTGAGGAATTCAGGATGTAGGTTTCAGCAATTGTATTGACTGTCTGGATAGTAAAAACATATGCGTTGTATCTTAGAAAATACAGTATTTTGTTGGAAACATTAGTACTTAAAAAAATGCATCTTACAGAATATATCTCTATAGAGATTGAGGGGATTCAGGAAGAAGTGAAAGAGACAGAAACAATCAATGTGGGAAATTTGCAAAGTATTCAGCTGAAACATGAAAACACTGTTTTCACTTCATAAATCCAGGCATGTGCAGGCAAAAATTATTTTTTTTCCCACGATGGGATGTTTAAAGTGCATATCAAGCAAAAATATATATTTTTTTTTTTAGATTTTGATTTTAGATTTAGCGTGGGGAAGAATTTAAAGCTCCTGTCTGTTTTTTTATTACTTTCCGAGGCTCTGTTAGATAGGTTTTCCCTAATTTTCCATCAGACAGGACCCTTTCTCTGCCAGAGCTGTTTTTTTTTTTAAAGTTTTTATGTCTCAAGATATTCACGTAACTGTTTATCAAGCGCATATTTTCAGTATAAAATACACTAAAGCTAATATTACTTCAGAAAAACACAAAATATGACCAGCTTTTTGGTAAAATAATGTTGTTATGTAAAAAGGTACCAAACAAGTCAGGCCTTAAAGCGGTTCTGCACCCGTTTTTTTTTTGTTTTGTTTTTGGGCTATATGCCAAGGGCATATAGCTCAATTGGGGGACTTACCTGTTCCATCTTGCATCTCGATCGCCGCCGGTTTTCGTCCGATGAAGTTCTTCATCTTCTTCTTTTGTGCTGGGGGCCATCTTGCCTGTGGGCATGTGAAACCCCCACAGGCACTTTAGATGGCCCAGCATGCACCGCCGTTACTCGCGCGTGCGCACTAACGGCACATCTGCCGACATCTCACGAGATTTCGGAAGATGTGTCCGAAATCTTGCGAGATTTCGGAAGATGTGGCCGAAATCTCGTGAGATTTCGGAAGATGTCCGCACTGACTCCTGGGAACAATGACACCAGATCCCAGGAGACAGTGCGGCCTGACGACGATCGACGCAGAGACCCCGTCCACCCCCGAAGAGACAGAAGACCGGAAGTCATCAATTACAAGGTAAGTAAAAAAAAAAAAAAAAAAACACATTTCATTTAGTACTCTTTGCCTGATTTGGAAGGCAAAGAGATTTACTAAATTAAATGGGTGCAGAACCACTTTAAAGTGATACTAAAGTCTCATATATTTTTGCCTAAAAATAAGAAACATGTTATACTTACCTGCTCTGTGCAGTTGGTTTTGCATAGAGCAGCCCCGATCCTCCTCTTCTCGGGACCTTCTTCAGCTCTCCTGGCCCCTCCCCCCGGACGAGTGCCCCCACAGCAAGCAGCTTGCTATGGGGGAACCCGGGCCAAGCCGCAGCTCTGTGTATCCATTCAGACACAAAGCCCCTTCTAGGCCCCGCACCGTCTCTCTCCTCATTGGCTGAATGACTTTGATTGACAGCAGCAGGAGCCAATGGCACTCTGCTGTCTCAGCCAATGAGGAGGAGAGTCTCTGGCAGCCGAGTCGCTCCTGCAGTATCGCTGGATAGAGATGGGCTCAGGTAAGTATTAGGGGGCTGAGGGGGGCTGCTGCACAAAGAAGTTTTTTTATTTTAATGCATAGAATGCATTAAGATAAAAAAACTTCTGACATTACAATCATGTAAGCTTGTAAAACTACAGCAAACTTTGGCACCAAAAGTGTCTATTGGAACACTTTAAATACTTTTACAGGTCATCAGTTTAGAACCTAAAATGATTGCCCTCATGCCTGCCTGTACGTTGATAACTAATACGTGTAGCACAGTCATTGTTGTCATATGTTAGAGCACTCAATGTGCATATTTACGCTCATATGCGTGGTTCCTATATGGATTTTTTTTTTTTTTTTTGTGGATTTTATTTCATTTTCACTTTTGAAACTTTTTTTTACCTATTTTTTAACCTTTCCGCACTCTGTCCAAAACTAAGAAAAACTTTTGAATTGACATATGCATATATTTTTAAGTGAACAAAACTTCACAAATGTTTATTTGGGGACACTCATACAAAGCAATGAATGTGACATTTGCCAAACATTCACTACAGGTAAATCAATCACTGTAATTAGAAATTTTAGGAATGCAATGCATGGCATTGAACTAATGTGTGTTGTGTGCATTACCGTTTTGCTTTGGGGTGCCATTCACCAGTGTATATAGTGTGTTTTACCACAGCACAATATTGTGAACCTGCACCAAAACACGTCCCAGGAAGATACACCTGAAGTGAATAGTTGGTAAATGTCATATTCACTGCTTCATACATACACTATATTGCCAAAGTATTGGGACACCTGCCTTTACACACACATGAACTTTAATGGCATATCAGTCTTAGTCCGTAGGGTTCAATATTGAGTTAGCCCACCCTTTGCAGCTATAATAGCTTCAACTCTTCTGGAAAGGTTTAGGAGTGTGTCTATGGAAATGTTTGACCATTCTTCCAGAAGCATATTTGTGAGCTCAGGCACTGATGTTGGACAAGAAGGTCTGGCTTGCAGCCTCCACTCTAATTCATCCCAAAGGTGTTCTTTGGATTCAGGCCAGTCAAGTTCTTACACCCCAAACTCGCTCATCCATGTTTTTATGGACCTTGCTTTGTGCACTAGTCCAAATCATTTGGTGGAGGGGGCATTATGGTGTAGGAGACGGCGAGACAGGCCTTCTCATCCAACATCAGTGTCTGACCTCACAAATGCGCTTCTGGAAGAATGGTCAAACATTCCCATAGGCACACTCCTATACCATGTGGACAGCCTTCCCAGAAGAGTTGTAGCTGTTATAGCTGTAAAGGGTGGGCCAACTCAATATTGAACCCTACAGACTGGGATGACATCCGAAAGTTACACAAAAAATAAATTGAATAAATTAATTTATTATTACCTTACTATATAGGTGCAATTGGGGTCTCTAATCCCCTCCACCATTCCTCCTCTGCTGGATAATGCTAGTGATGGTAGGAGCAGCCAGCACATCATTTCTTTCCACTCTTCTAGCATCTGCATCTCTCACATGGAACTACAGTTCCCTTAATTCCCTACGCCCCTATCACGCTGTGTCCATCTCTCAAAGAAAACTATTAAAAAATGTTGCATGTTCATTTATTGGTACAATATATAATAAATTTTGTTGTATTAAAAAAATATATATAATAACTTTTTTTATTAGTATAAAAGATGAATTATTGCTTTTATTACCTCCAGATATCTTTGTAAACTGATTTTTTAATTCCACTGTATGCTGCTATACTTTACTGCTGTGAAACTGAAAAGGCTAGCAGGCGGGGAATAGGCTGTTTCAGCATAGAGCAGTGGGCGGGGAATATGTAGGACATGGAATGGGCAGGGCAATGGGCAGGGCATGTTCAGCCTGATCTCAGGGGGAAGTGGGTGGAGACTCGGCGTGACTTCTATTTTGATTGACATGCCAGGACTCTCTATGGAATGTAAGAGCACCTCCTCCAATGATGTAATGACGCCATGCTGTAGTCTCTTCAGAGCGGTATCACACAAAAAGGGACAACAGAGGCATTTGGACACAGAGGAAGCAGTATTGTCTCCTGAAAAAAGAAAATGGGCATGGGAGTTTTCAGCTGCAGGGGAAAAAGATAGATATCTGAGCATCCTTATGCCCCGTACACATGGTCGGAAATTTCCGACGGAAAATGTCCTATCGGACCATGTTGTCCGAAAAATCGTGTGTGGGCTCCATCGGACTTTGTGTGGGCTCCATCGGACTTGAGATCCTGCTCTCAAATTTTCCGACAACAAAGTCTGATCGGACTTTTTCCGATCGTGTGTAGAGAATTCCGACGGACAAAGTGCCACGCATGCTCAGATCAAATTACGAGACCAAAGCTATTGGCTACTAGCCTCTACGTAGTTCCGTCGTACGCAACGAACGTCACCCCGTTCAGAATGATCGGATTTTCCGACAACTTTGTCCGACCGTGTGTATGCAACACCAGTGTCGGATAAAATCCGTCTGAAAAAATCAGACAGATTTTGTGGTCGGAATTTCCGACCGTGTGTACGGGGTATTACTGTTATTAGCAAAACAATGAGTGACATATTTAACAGTTTACAAAGTTACATTACATATTTATTTTCTAATTTTGACCATAGTTCTTCTTTAAGTTAATTTTTACTGCTTATTGGACTTGATTTGCTAAAGAAAAACCTAATAGAAACAGCTCACATAGCAAAATGAATGGTCACTGCGCTTAGTAAATAAGCTGTGTTCACATTGAATAACCAATGATATGCAAGAGAAATGAAAGAAATATGACTGGGTGATTGAGGTTATTACAGCTTCATGTTATTTATTGAGCTTGGTGACCATTTAATGTGTTCTCCTACAGTAAATCAATCATTGTGTGTACAAAGTAAGTGGGATATTCCTGTCTGTTACTGGAAGGTAATTTAAGTAGTTACTACCCGCTGGGAGAAGATGTTTGTTAGCTACCTGCAGCAGACATTAGTGTTGCCATAAAAGCCAAGAAATTAGCAACCAATGTTCCCAATTGTGAGCATCACTTATGATAATCAGGCTTTTTGGGACCTCCTGGAGGGAATAACAAGGGCTTCTGGCAGCTAAATGTGTTAGTTATTGCCAAGGAAGGTTTCCAGTCTTGTTAGCAAATCTTCCTGTAAGGAGACCATGTCCTTCATTATTTGATGTAAAGGGATAAAGGACAGTAGTACTAAGTTTACTTCCTGCTACCCTCGCGGGGGGAGAATCACAGGAAGCCCAATGACACATGTTAGGATGAGCTGATTAACTCTCTACCTGTAATCTACAGGGAGGTATCTCTTTGTCAGGTGCCTCTCCTCAGAGGAAACAAATATTTAAATAGCCTTTTCCAACAAAATTTCAGTGTTTGCAGACCATACCAGCGTGGACAAACCACGTCCGGCTTCCCGGTCCCACTCCGTAACAACCAACTACAGTGCCTTCAAAAAGAATTCATACCCCTTAAAATTCTCCACATTTTGTCATGTTACAACCAAAAATTTAAATGTATTTTATTGGGATTTTATGTGATAGACCAACACAAAGTGGCACATAATTCTGAAGTGGAAGGAAAATTATAAATGGTTTTTACATTTTTTTACAAATAAATATGTGAAAAGTGTGGGGTACATTTGTATTCAGCCCCCCTGAGTCAATAATTTGTAGAACCACCTTTCGCTGCAATTACAGCTGGAAGTCTGGTTAGGTATGTCTCTACCAGCTTTGCACATCTAGAGAGTGACATTTTTGCCCATTCTTCTTTGCAAAATAGCTCAAGCTCTGGAGGATGGAGAGAGTCTGTGAACAGCAATTTTCAAGTCTTGACACAGATTCTTAATTTAATTTAGGTCTAGACTATGACTGGGCCATTCTAACATATGAATATGCATTGATCTAAACCATTCCATTGTAGCTCTGGCTGTATGTTTAGGGTTGTGGTACTGCTGGAAGGTGAACCTTTGCCCAGTATCAAGTCTTTTGCAGACGCTAACAGGTTTTCTTCTAAGATTGCCCTGTATTCGACTCCATCCATTTTCCCATCAACTCTGAGCAGCTTCTCTGCCCCTGCTGAAGAAAAGCATCCCCACAACATGATGCTGCCAACACAATGTTTCACAGTGGGGATGGTGTGTTTGGGGTGATGTGCAGTTTTAGTTTTCTGCCACACATAGCATTTTGCTTTTTAGGCCAAAAAGTTAAATTTTGGTCTCATCTGACCAGAGCACCTTCTTCCACATGTTTTCTGTGTCCCCCACATGGCTTCTTATAAACTGCAAATGGGACTTTTTATGTCTTTCTTTCAACTATGGCTTTCTTCTTGCCATTCTTCCATAAAGGCCAGATTTGTGGAGTGCACGACTAATAGTTATCCTGTGGACAGATTCTCTGACCTGAACTGTGTATCTCTGCAGCTCCTCCAGAGTTACCATGGCCCTCTCTTGGTAGGTTTGCAGTTGTGCCATTTTCAGATGATGGATTGAACAGTGCTCCGTGAGATTTTCAAAGTGTGGGATATTTTTTTTGTAACCTAACCCTGCTTTAAACTTCTCCAGAACTGTATCCCTGACCTGTCTGCTGTGTTCCTTTGCCTTCATGATGCTGTTTGTTCACTAAGGTTCTCTAACAAACCTCTGGGGCTTCACAGAACAGCTGTATTTATACTGAGATTAAATTATACACAGATGGACTCTATTTACTAATTAGGTGACTTGTGAAGACAATTAGTTCCGCTAGATTTTAGTTTGGGGTATCAAAGTAAAGGGGGCCGAATACAAATTCACACCACACTTTTCAGATATTAATTTGTAAAATATGTTAATTATGTGCCACTTTGTGTTGGTCTATCACATAAAATCCCAATAAAATACATTTACCTTTTTGGCTGTAATATGACAAAATTTGGAAAATTTCAAGGGTTATGAATACTTTTACAAGGCACTGTATTCACTGTGCCCTGATTGAGTAAAGCTTTGCACGCAGTGCATTGTGGGATGCTCAGTGGGCGAACATGCTTGGAGAGTGAAAAGTTCACTTTAATGGCATTCTTTTAAAGCAGACATCAAGATTTCCCGTACCTTCCTAATCACACCACGTTCGTGCATCCACACATGCATAGATCTGCTGCAGGTGCGCTATTAGGACCTGAAGGATGGGCATAGCGCTTCTGCATCTGTTCATGTGTGGGACCATCAAAGATAGCAGCGCCAGTATGGGGGAAGGCAGGCCAGCAGTAAGGGGACTGAAGTTCCTCTTTAATGTTAGCGTCCCCTCCATTTTTTATTTCAAGAAAAATAGCAATGGTGCTAATAGATTTGGTAAAGGAGGAACCTCACACCTCATAGTGTCTTTCTCTTCTTTGCTGTTAAATTACCATCTATAAACATACTGTATTCTCTTACAATAAATCCAGTGTTGTCCTGCTGTAATCCACCCCTCTGCTGCTGACTGCTGCTGCATACCAGATCCTGTGGTGCCATATTCTCCACATCAGGAGCCAACTTTCTCTTCCTGGTACTGGCCTTCCATAGCAGCTGTAAAACTAGCGGCGATTTACTGATGTTTTAGAGACGTTTTTCGGCCACTAGGGGCCTAATAAAGGGTTAAAAGCGCCCGCAAAGCGTTGCTGCCGATGGTGCTTTGCAGGCGCTTCAGCGGCGCTGCCCATTGATTTAATTGACTTCAATGGGCAGGGGCGCTTTAGGAGCGGTGTATACACCACTCCTAAAGTGCCTCAAAGAAACTGCGTGCTTTGACGTCCTGCCAGCACAGCGCCCCAGCGTGAAAGCCGATTGCAGATGAGGCATTTTTCTGGTGCTTTACAGGTGCTATTTTTAACGCTAATGCGCCTGAAAAATGCCTCCAGTGTGAAAGGGGTCTTACTGAAAAAGATGTACAGTATGTCATTGCAGTCCCCACTTCATGTCTCAGCAAAGGGGTCACAGACTGCTTGAAAAACTTGACAGGGGCTTTATCAAAACTGTCCAAAACTGATATAAGTATTGGCAGGAGTTCTCTGTCAGATTTTTCAGTTTATATGAAGTGATGTAGTATCTCCCACCACCCAGCTTTTACTAACGTCAAAGGAGATTGTACAATCAGATTGTCAAATGTGTAGCCAGCTATAACGCTTCCAGACAGAATTAGCTAGTGCAGTAAAATAATTCTTAAGTTAAAGAATCTTATCTTTGTTTTCCTGATGCTGTAATTTTCATTTATTTTTTATAGCGGTTTAATTATGATATTATGTTTTTGTGACATGGTAATGTCAGAATGAAATGTATAGTAAGTAAAAATAATAATGTACAGTTGTTCAAAATGTAGTCAAGCTGCAAGTTTAATTATTTTTGACATATTATGTATGAACAGCTCCTTCACACCTTTCTTCATTTGTCAGGACAGATCCCGTTACTCAAGAATTCATGTATTTCTTCATCTGATTCATCTTGTCATATATAGTGTGCATATCATACATGTTTAATAATCACTTACCAGTATAGCCTGCAGCAAAAAAAAAAGCGTAGTGCTAGCATAAAAGTGTACACAGGGCAATCCGGGAAGCAAGGGGGTTAAAGTTTTTTAGTTAATCTATCTCTAGGTCATTGGTCTGCCAGTGGGGGGGGGGGGGGGGGCTGCAGGATCAGTCCTTGGGTTGTACGGGAAGCCGGATATCCAGGGGGCAGACACAGCTCTGCCTTTATTCACATGGCTGACTGGAGGACTCTGCAGGAGCAGCTTCGCTCCATGGCAGCATCAATTGGGACAGACTAGCTACAAACACAGGTAGCATCTATGATGGGAGCCTCCTCCTTGGCTCCAGTGGATTCCCCAGTGAGACACGTCATTCAGGGAGCCCAGCCATGAACCCTCCAGCCCATCCTGCTCAGCCTCCACTGGCTAGCTCCGGTCAGCGCGCTGGGAGGAATCCCCATTGCGGGTGGAGCTCCGCGGGACAGGGGCTTAGTCCAGTGTTGTCCCCGGTCCCTGCACATTGGAGAACTCGGGGGATACGGCCGCCTCCCAGGTGGGAGTGGCAGCCCAGCGTGGGAGGAGTCGCCATGCGGGTTCCAATCAGTTGGGCAGTGCGGCCAGAGATCTTCTCACCCCCAAATCCAGGCAGGACCAGCGGGAGCTGGTCAGCACAGCAGGGCCTCTCATACCAGTGGAGGGGTGAAGAGGAGCCACACAGCGACAGCCAAGCGCGCAAGTCCTGTAGGGCGGAGGTGCAGGAGGGACAGCACAGCGGTCAGCCTGGGCCTTCTGCGGTCAGCACATGCATGCCAAATCTTTGACTTCAAGATTATCCACTGGATTCCTTGCTATCCGAGGGCGAGCTGTCCGGTTCTGAAGACAGGGTCGTTCTGCTGCGGTCGACGATGGGGGATTCCGGATCTGCGACTATGGGATCGGGTCCTGGTCAGCCTGGCAAGTCCATGTCTAATTCCATCTCTTCTTTACAGCTTTCTTTGTCTTCTGTGTTGGGGTTAGGGTGGGTCAGGGCCCCGTGGTCGGTGCAGGTACCCTTACGTCTACAGTGGACAGGGCCCCCCCTTTCCCATAGCCGGCGGGCTTCAGCCCCGCCATGCAGGCTGATTCCACAGCTGTACATGATCTTGTGGCTGGGCTGCATTCGTTGCAACGTTTTGATGTGGGCTCGGCTTCCCGCTCAGCGCCAGTTTCGACTTAGGTTTTAGATCCGCTGGGGGCCAACCGTGCGGTGGCCCAGGCTTTGGCTGTTTTGGTTATTGCGCAGGTGCCTGGAGGGACATTGGGGTACACGGCGGGTCCAGGGATGGCTTCGAAGACCTCGGTAGACTCACGAGGGATGCTAGTAAGAGCACAGGTAGGGTTTGCTTGACCGATGGGGCCAAATGCAAGGTTTATGTCTGTTTCGAGAGTCCTTTGGGTGCACATCTCAAACCTGAGGTGCGGGACAAGATTTGGCGGGGGGACTATGTGGAGATTTTCACGTTGTTGCCTCTTGAGAAGTTTAACCAGGATAGGATTAAACCGGAAGAATCCAAGAAGGAGGATGAGGAAAAACATTGTTTTTCCAGCGGGGGCTGGGAGTCCGACTGCCCCTGGACAACCGGCCGCAAAACGGAGGGGTAAGTGCTGGCAGTTCAATGAGCGTTCTTAGCAGGTTCGGCACCGGCTGCAGATATAAGCACGAATGCTCTCACTGCAGGGGGATCACCCCTGTCTCGCTATTTCAAGGCCGGCAGGGCCCGTCTTGGCGATGTTGAGGGGAAAAAGGCAAGACTCCGGTGAGGGTGGAAAGGATGGCCCCCTTTCTAAGTAGATATCCGATATTCTTAATCCCTTGCTCCCTTTCTCAGATCCCTCCCATCGCAGACAATTTGCGGTCGGCTCTTTTACACTCTGCAGTGATTTCAGAAAAACTCACAAAGGAGGTGTTATTGGGCCGGATGTGCGGCCCATTTCCTCACCCTCATTGGACAACTTGGTGGTCTCTCCTTTGGGTGTCATTCCAAAGAAGAAGCCCAATAAGTTTTGCTTGATCCACCATCTTTCTTTCCTGAAAGGTGGGTCAGTTAACAATGCTATTGACCCAAAGGCATGTGCAGTGTCTTATACCTCGTTTGATGCTGCAGTTTTTTGGGTACGGCGCTACAGCAAGGGTGCTTTCATGTCTAAGACTGACATAGAGTCAGCCTTTCATTTGTTGCCGGTCCACCCATGTAGTTTTCACCTACTAGGTTGTAGATGGTTGGGCGTATTTTATGTGGATCGGTGCCTTCCTATGGGCTGCTCTATATCTTGCGCATTTTTAGAGACCTTTAGCTCTTTCCTTGAATGGGTGTTTCGTGAAACATGGCGAGGGTCAATTCCCTTTTTCAATTTATGTGCGATTCTGTTGGCTATGGTTCAGCACCTCGCTGAGCGTTTTGGGATTCCCCTCGCAGCTGACAAATGGAAGGCCCCACGTCGTCCATCAAGTTCCTGGGGATAGTAATTGATTCTCAGATGATAAAGTGTCGTCTGCCTGATGAAAAGTTACTTTCTCTCAAGGTAGAGGTCCGCTTGGTGTTTGGCAAACACAAAATCCAGCTCTGGGAGTTACAGTCTCTCCTCGGCAAGCTGAATTTTGCATGCCCCATTATGCCGATGGGCAGAGTTTTTTGTCGGTGGCTATCGGCTACCACGGCTGGGGGTATGTACACCTAGGCATTTTGTTCAGTTAAACAGGGAGCATAGGGCCGACCTGGGAGTGTGGCAAGTTTTTTTGGAAACTTTCAATCGTCAGTCACTATGGATGGAGGGGCTGGTCAGAAATTTTGATCTCAAGCTTTTTAGTGATTCCGCTGGCTCCACTGGCTATGGAGCTTTTATAGGTGGTCGGTGGAGTGCTGAGCACTGGCCTGCCGAATGACGCTCTCTCCCTTTTTTCCAGTTGGACAGGTTCCAGGAGTTGGCACTGGTTCAGAGCAACATGGAACCCCTTGTCCTCCTCAACTGTGGCGGATTGCATTGGAATCACCTTCATTTTGATTCGAAGCTCCTTGACTCCTAGACAATGCAGTGGTAAAATGCATCGGCAGGTGGGAGTCGGACCGGTTTAGACTTTATGTCCGTCCTCATTTGGTTTAAGCATAACTGGGTTTTTGGGGGTGTCTTATTGTTTTTCATAGTAAGTGTGCTAATATGTGTTTTGGTAACAGTTTTTGTGTTATGTGTTATGTTTATGTATTTCCTTTCAGATCATGCTTGCCTCGTTTGGATTTTGGGTCACTCCTTCATTCATTGGGGGGCCAAAAGGGCTGATGTCAGACCTAATGGCCGTCAGCTGGGCTTTCCTATGTTCGAGGCTAGCATCAGGTGGATAGGTGTTACAGGCATGTTATGGAGCAGGGTGGTCCCGGAGGTACATACGGTTTCATGATGGGACAGGTCCCCGGACGTTCTGGTCTTGCACGCTGGTGACAATGATCTGAGTGTCCGTTCCAGCCGACACCTCATCCGGGACATCAAGTTTGATGTCCTTCGGCTGCAGTTAGATTTTCCTCACACAGTAATGGTTTGATCCGACATTGTAGGCCGCACATCTTGGCGTTTTGGCAGGTCAATGGAAAAATTTGACAGGGCCAGAGTGAAAGTTAATAAGGAAGTTGGCAAGTTCATAACATGTAACGGCGGTTTGGTGGTTAGGCATCGGTAGCTGGAGGTGGATACTTGGCAGTGTCTACGCAGCGGCGATGTACATCTGACTGTGGTGGGCACGGATCTGTGGTCTCTAGGATTACAAGACAGGGTTCAGAGGGCATTGCTTGCTTTGGCAGGGCACAAAGTGTGAGGTTTCACACTTTGCGCTGTGGCGGTTGGGGCCTTTGGAGGCATTTTAAAATAACCTGCAGTGATGATTTTATTAGGGACCCATCTAAGGTATGGAGTGCCTGGTGGAATGCCAGTTATGGTGGATTAACTTGTAATTACAATGGTGGTATCTGCAGAATGTGGTTCGTCCCCGAGCCGGTTTGGTGCGGCTGGATACCATGGAAGTAGTACGCAGATACAAAGTGATAATTTGATATTTGGTGTCTCTAAGTATCGACAACCTTAAATTTATGGGTAGTATTTTGTTTTCCTTTTTTAAGAAATGTTTGTTATATTTGTGATTGTTTAATAAAGGAGCCGAAACGGACAATTTTACTCCAACATTTTGTGTCATGGTTTTTGGTAGGTTAGCTGGGTAATGCCCTGTACACACGGTCGGACATTCCGACCATAAAACCCGTCAGATTTTTTCCGACAGATTTTGTCCGAATCTTGTGTTGCACACACACGGTCGGACAAAGTTGTCGGAAAATCCGATCGCTCCGAACGAGGTGACGTATAAAACGTATGACAGGACTACGTAGAGGCCAGTAGCCAATAGCTTTAGTCTCCAAATTTCTTCTGAGCATGCGTGGCACTTTGTGCGTCGGAATTCTCTACACACGATCGGAAAAAGTCTGATCGGATTTTGTTGTCGGAAAATTTTAGATCCTGCTCTCTCTGAAAAAGCCCGCTAGAGCCCACACACTATCGGATTTTCCGACAGCATAATCCGATCTGACTTTTTCCATCGGAATATCCGACCGTGTGTATGGGGCATAAGAGGGGTGGTGTTGGGCAGCGGTCAGTAATACAAAAGTATAGGATTACATTTGCGGTACTGTTATCATGTGGAATTTCATGAGTGATGTTACGCCTGGCCTATTGCCAGTAGCAGCCGCAAAAAGGCAGAGGTGCCAGCGTTGCATAAATACATATACAAAATTCGGACGCTGAATATTTGGTGGCGACATATACTGTACATTACATTTTGCATTAGTTTGCATATCATTGGCAAGTTGCCAAAATATAATTTTTGGGGTTTGATGCAATGTGTAAGTATAAAATGGGTCCAAATGTCACTGCACAGTTGGTTTAGTGAATTTAGCAACTGAATGATAGGTATCTTTTAGCTAAAGGTCATTAGGAAATAAACAAGGAAAGTGCAATTACCTGCTTACTGATTGAGTTTCTGAACCCCAACTAGTCTGTCAATAGGGATCTCTGGCTTTTCGGATCTTCGTAAATGTTTGAGCCACTGACCCAGTGGAGCTGATTTACTAACATATGTTAAGCTTTAAACAGGGCTACAATGTTTAGTAGCTCCAGGCAATGGATTTTGTTGCTAGATTAGACTAGATAAAAATCTAAACAACAACATTTTATGCTTGTCCTATACAGCTACAGATTGGGCCACCAAAGACCGCTTTTTCACATAACACATAAAACTGGGGTGATTTAAAGGTGCATGTGCAAATATAGCATACTCTCTGTATTTACTGCAAACATATGCTGTAGATCCACAAAATATGCTTTAATTTTTGTGGACCAATAAACCAAGACAAATGGTAATTTTTTAAAATGAAACACATTCATTCTGTTTATAATTTTTTTTTTTTTTTATTGTTTTTCAAAAGTAGGCAGAACAAATGATGCTTACAGGGTAGTAATAAGAGTTTATAGTGAAGGAAACTATAGGAAAAGAAACTATACATAAACATGTCAAATGGTATAGTTTATTGTCATGGAAATAAGAATGCATTGACTAAATGGTTTGGAAGTTGCATGCTAAACCGAACACATAACCTTGCGTTAAATATAACAGAAGACATATTGTCAAGTGTACAATATTGAACTCAACATATCAGGTTCAGAGACTGAAGAAAGTCAGATTTCTGCAGAGAGATCCAAGGGCCCCACATTTTTAGAAAGTGGTGCGTGCTGCCCAATTTGAGTGCCAGATATCTTTCATAGTGAATTGTAAGGTTCAGTTGTAGCTGCACATCTGATAAATTGGGGATCAAGTATCCTCTCCATTTCCTGAAGATCATCAACCTAGCAGCAAATAAAATGTGCATTACCAGATCGAAGGTCAGAGGGCCAAAGCAGCGTTGGGCTTTGTTAAGCAACCTGTGATATCAGAAATAAGGGTAAACACTCTCCTCCAGTAACACTTAATATGGGGGCACTCCCAAAGAATGTTAAACAGAGTTCCTACTTGTAGACAGTTACGCCAACATAGATCATCATCGAGGTTAGAGTATTTAGCCAGGCGGACAGGTGTTAAATACCAACGATGGTGAATCTTTTTGCCTATTTCCCAGTAATTAATGCACTTGGCTGTTTTAATGTTGTACTGGATTGCTTTTAACCATTATGACTCTGAGAATGTGACCCCCAAATCCTTCTCCCATTGCGCTAGGGTCGGGGCTTTATGAAACCTTCTGGCCATTGGAAGGGGAAAGAAGTTTGTAAATGGGATTTATCAATCTTACTGATGTTTATATTAAGCACATTGCATTTGTAGTAAGCGATTGAGTTAAATACAGTGGTGTGAAAAAGTGTTTGCCCCCTTCCTCATTTCCTGTTCCTTTGCATGTTTGTCACACTTAAGTGTTTCGGAACATCAAACCAATTTAAACAATAGTCAAGGACAACACAAGTAAACACAAAATGCAATTTGTAAATGAAGGTGTTTATTATTAAAGGTGAAAAAAAATCCAAACCATCATGGCCCTGTGTGAAAAAGTGATTGCCCCCTAAACCTAATAACTGGTTGGGCCACCCTTAGCAGCAACAACTGCAACCAAGCATTTGCGATAACGTGCAATGAGGCTTTTACAGCGTCCTGGAGGAATTTTGGCCCACTCATCTTTGCAGAATTGTCCTAATTCAGTTACATTCGAGGGTTTTCGAGCATGAACGGCCTTTTTAAGGTCATACCACAACATCTCAATAGGATTCAGGTCAGGACTTTGGCTAGGCCACTCCAAAGTCTTCATTTTGTTTTTCTTCAGCCATTCGGTGGTGGACTTGCTGGTGTGTTTAGGATCATTGTCCTGCTGCAGAACCCAAGTTCGTTTCAGCTTGAGTACACGAACAGATGGTCGGACATTCTCCTTCAGGATCTCTTGGTAGACAGCAGAATTCATAGTTCCTTTTATCACGGCAAGTCTTCCAGGTCCTGAAGCAGCAAAACAGCCCCAGACCATCACACTACCACCACCATATTTTACTGTTGGTATAATGTTCTTTTTCTGAAATGCAGTGTTCCTTCTACGCCAGATATACTTGGACACACACCTTCCAAAGAGTTCCACTTTTGTCTCATCGGTCCCCAGAATGTTGTCCAAAAAGTCTTGGGGATCATCAAGATGTGTTGTGGAGAAATTGAGAAGAGCTTTGATGTTCTTTTTGCTCAGCAGTGGTTTTCTCCTTGGAACTCTGCCATGCAGGCCATTTTTGCCCAGTCTTTTCCTGATGGTGGAGGCATGAACGCTGACCTTAACTGAGGCAAGTGAGGCCTGCAGTTCCTTGGACGTTGTTGTGGGGTCTTTTGTGACCTCTTGGATGAGTCGTCGCTGCGCTCTTGGGGTAATTTTGGGCGGCCGGCCACTCCTGGGAAGGTTCACCACTGTTCCATGTCTTCGCCATTTGTGGATAATGGCTCTCACTGTGGTTCGCTGGATTCCCAAAGCTTTGGAAATGGCTTTATAACCCTTTCCAGACTGATAGATCTCAATTACTTTCTTTCTCAATTGTTCCTGAATTTCTTTGGGTCTCGGCATGATGTGTAGCTTTTAAGGATCTTCTGGTGGACCTTACTGTGTCAAGCAGCTCCTATTTAAGTGATGCCTTGATTGTGAACAGGTGTGGCAATAATCAGGCCTGGGTGTGGCTAGAGAAATTGAACTCAGGTGTGGACAACCACAGTTATAGTATGTTTTAACAAGGGGGCAATCACTTTTTCACACAGGGCCATGATGGTTTGGATTTTTTTTCAAATTTAATAATAAACACCTTCATTTACAAATTGCATTTTGAGTTTACTTGTGTTGTCCTTGACTATTGTTTAAATTGGTTTGATGTTCCGAAACACTTAAGTGTGACAAACATGCAAAGGAACAGGAAATGAGGAAGGGGGCAAACACTTTTTCACACCACTGTACCTTCAGAATGTTATACACTTCGGACAGGGAAGAGGCTGGGTCTGTTAATGTAAGAATAATGTCATCAGCAAAAAGCATAATTTTGTGTTCTTTGCCCTCTATGAATATTCCCGATATGGATTTGTGATTTCTTATCTTATGAGCCAAGAGCTCCATCATGGGCGTAAAGATAATGGGAGAGAGTGGGCAGCCCTGCCATATGTAATATAACATTTTTGGGATAAGAAACCCTCAGAGAGCACATGCTCCGATGGGGTTGAGTCTAATGCCATAATAGCTGCCATAATGTTGCCGCTAAAGCCAAATTTGGATAGGGCATGGTGTAAGTATCCCCAATGGATCCTATCAAATGCTTTTTCAGCATCAAGGGCTAAATAAATGGAGGGAACTTTAGTAGCATCAGCATAATGTAGCAGGTTGATAATCTTACGAGTGGCATCACGGGCCTGGTGGTCTGTAATAAAGCCAACCTGGTCAGCATCAATCAGTTGTGGAAGGAAGGGCGCCAACCTCCCGGAGGTTAATTTGGCGTAAATTTTTACGTCCGTATTAAGGAGAGATATGGGTCGAAAGTTTTAGGGGGACATTGGCTCCTTTCCTGGCTTTGGCAGATTGACAATTGTTGCATTCAACATTTCAGATGGAAAAGAGCCAGAGGACACAGCAGTATTGAAAGTTGATTGCGGGTAAGGCACTAGTGATTGAGAAAAAAGTTTATAATACTTGATTTATTGTTGGGGAGAGAAGTAATTGCTTTCTCAATTTCTGTGAGAGAGAAGGGTGCATTGAGATCATGCAAATGTTCTTCTGATAATATTGGGAGAATCAGGGAGTCTAAAAATGTAGTTAATAATTCTTCTGAAGGTTGTTACGTGTGGGGATCTTCTCCTAAATTGTACGGGGAGCTGTATAGATTTTTTGTTTCACCATTCGTTGTTTTACTTGAGCAGCCAAAAGTTTGCCAGCCTTATTGCCATTAGCATAGAAGTTTGATTGGACTGTACGTAAATGTTTGGCAAGTTCAGCATTTAAAAAGATTCTAAGATCGTTCCTGGCTTGAGACAACTTATTGCTATTAACAATATTGGGATTATTTTTGTTATCATCTTCCAATTGGGAGATTGCTGTGTTCTCTGACGTTTGGCTATGGCACTCATCTTTAGTAACAGTCCTCTAATTTATGCTTTATGCACAGTCCATGTTGTAGTAGGATCAACTTGGATATGATGCATGATTGTGGATCATTGCGCCAAACATTCCTGCTCCTTCCATTGTTTCCCCCCCCTACACTTATGGAAACAGGAGCATGGTCTGACCAGGTTATTGTATGGATGGTAGAGGACATGACATCCTTAAGAAGGGTCTTCTCAATTAGCATATAGTCGATTCTCGAGTACGAGCAATGTGGTTTGGAAAAGAAGGTGTAATCTCTTTCCGTAGTGTTGGCTTCGCCATATGTCAAAAAGAGAGTTAGACCAGATAAAGGACTGCAGGGAGGATGGGCGTGATCTCCTTGGAGAGGAAGTGGAGACATCCATGGAAGTATCTGAAACTACATTAAATTCTCAGCATAATATAAGTCTGACTTACATCTTTTTTTGAATTTTTTATCCAGATCTTATAGATAAAGGATAATTGCTTTGATTTTGGAGCATAGACATTAGCAATGTTTTTTTTTTTTAATGAGGTTTACTACCGATTCAATGAACTACTTTCTGGCCACCTACTACACATAAATTGCGGCAGGTTGGCTCTATTGCATGAAACGACGTACCTGTACATCATTTCGTGCAATCTACACTGGAGGTGCGTGTGCTGATTGGACACTGGGGAAGCCAATCAGGGGGTCCAGTGAACTCAATGCTCGCCGGCCACCCGCAATCGCTACCCAAAGAGGCAGAACGGCGATCTGCCTATATAAACAAGGAAAATCGCTGTTCTGACAGGGAAGACGATAGAGAACTTGTGTCCCTGCTAAGCAGGAAAACTGATCTCTGTCTTCATACAGTCAGACCACCCCCCACACAGTTAGCAAGCACCACCTAGGGACACACTTAACCCTTTGATCGCCCCTGTTAACCCCTTCCCTGCCAGTGTCATTAGTACAGTAACAGTGCATATTTTTAATACATATATTGTAATACAATATTTTAATATTCTTTTAGTACATATATTGTAATAATGTCACTGGTTCCCCAAAAAGTGTCAAAAGTATCAATTAGGTATCTGATTTTTCCGCTGCAATGTCATAATTCCACTAAAAATCGCTGATCGCCCTCATTACTAGTAAATAAATAAATAAATAAAAATGCTATTAAAATATCCCATAGGTTGTAGACACGATAACTTTTTTCCAACCAAATCAATATATGCTTATTGGGATTTCTTTACCAAAAATATGTAGCAGAATACATAGTGGCCCTAAACTGATGAAGAAATTAGATTTTTTAAATTTTTTTATTAGATATGTTTTATAGCATAAAGTAAAAAATATTGTTATTTTTTTCAAAATTGTCTCTCTTTTTTTGTTTATAGCGCAAATAAAACCCGCAGAGGTGCTCAATTACCACCAAAAGAACGCTCTATTTGTGGGTAAAAAGGACATCAATTCCATTTGGGTATAGCATTGCATGACCGTGCAATTGTCAATTAAAGTAGCGCAGTGCCGTATCTCAAAAAATGGGCGGTTCTGCACACACTTATTTATTTTATTTTTTTTCTTCTCATGTTACAAGTATTATCAGTCTAACAATAAACTCACTTGTTAGGTGTCTGTCCGGTATCCATGTCCGTTTTTTCATAAAATCTGCAGTTTTAAAATCAAAACAACTGAATTGTCATTTTGCTTGTGGACATTTGAAGCCCACAAGCAATCACTTCCTTGTTCCCTTTCGTTACGGGAACCAGCATGCCTCGCTGGTTCCCGCGCATGCACACGGGCAACAGCGCCGAGCTGTGTAAACACCCCACGTCCTTAAAATCACGCAAGATTTCGGGTCGGATGTCTGCACTGACTTCTGGGATGAATGACACCAGATCCCAGGAGAGTGCGGCGCTCAAAGGAAATGATGCGGATCCCCGCACAGACCCCACCCACAGCCACAGGCACAGAGGCAGGTGTGGAATTACCGGACCAGCAATAATAAGGTAACATAGAAAATAAAAAGACCATTTAGCACTTTTTGCCTGATTATGAAAACAATGACATAAAGTCAAAGTGTGTGCAGGCCCGCTTTAAGAGGGTAAAACCTTCCAGGGCTGAAGTGGTTAAACAATAAAATGGGAGTTGCATTTAAATTACAACACATGAGCCCTTGTTTTTTTTTTCTGCAGTTATTGTATAACTGTTCCCCTAAATTTCAAATAAAGTTGCTGTTTTTAGAAAAACGCTTATTCAAGAAGCTTATTGATAAATTTGTCCCACTGTGTTATTTTAGCAGAATATGAACCACAAATCTTCATTGCAGCAGCCTACATTGGTGTTTTTCCTGTACTAAATGAATGCTTTCCAATCAGCACTGCAGTAGTACATGTTACTAGGAGCTGAAGCTGCAGGCGTATATCTCAGCTTCAACACAAAGCTTCAAAGAGGGAAACGTCACACACCATTATAATCCATACGATGGTATAGAACAAATATTTTTGCATCGCAGCAATGCAAGAAGAATCCCTCTTTGTTCTCACTAGACTGCCTATAGCACTGGAATAGACCCCTGGAACACTAATAGCATAACTAGCAATTTTCAGCTAGTCAGAGAAATGTGAAGTACTCTTATCTACGACACTAGCTTGTCATTTATGACACTATATGATTCAGTGTGATCTTTGGTGATATAAACAGCGTTAATTAAAACACGCCGTAAGATTTTTTTATTTTTTTTTCACATTACTATTTTCAATTAATTCCCTTGAATACATACTCTGTGGATTAAGGCTGGTGAGAGGTCATGACCGCCTTGATTTAAGAGATTCTCCTGCAACAGGCAGAGCAAAGTCAAGGGAATTTCTGCGCATGTGAACCAGTCCCAACTGGGGAAAAATGGCAGCTGATGGCTGTTGTATACACCAAGCAAATTAACCTTCATTGTCACAAATATACTGTACATATGGCTGTAATTTAGCTCCTGAATTGTCCAAGGTCTAGGGAATTCCTTTTCAAATTGATGCAATCTTTTCATCTGCACAGTGACTGAGCAAAAGCTGTGTTCTCTAGCAAGGCTAAAGAATCGAGGAGATAAAATCGTGAACATAATACTTACCCAGCTAGATAAATAATCTGATTTAAGATGAGCACATCAAAAATATTTGTTCACTGTTCGACATCTTTTCTTATAAATTAAACACTCTATGGAGATGAAGGAGTGGTAAGGACACGACTTTCTTTTTCCAGGCAAAATGATATAACATTCATCATTTTAAAGCTGTCTTCCAGTGGCAGCCCCCTAGTCCATGAATCTGGCACGTAATCTACATGCAGAACATCGGACACCTGCATTACAATGGGGTTTTTATTTATTTATTTTTAAAACATTTTTAGAAGCACGTGATTAGAGACAGAGGCTCTAATTGGCTTCAAAAAAGGGTGGGCTTGGGGCACAGAGCACTGCGCCCTGAGCCCACCCAGTTCAAATTAATATTCGCTATTGTCTTCCTGATTCTCTGCCAATCAGGAAGTGAGCCCTGGGACCCTATTAACCCCCCGGCGGTATTCCCGAGTCTGGCTCGGGTGGAATTTCAGTACCATAAGAGGTAGCCCCAAGCCAGGCTCGGGATCGCATTGCAGGATACAGGGGAAGTTACTTACTTACCTTGTCCCCTGGATCCTGCGATGTCTCCCCGCTGTGTGTGCGAGCTCCTCCGCTCGATTCACACAGTGCCTGAGTGCCGCTGAGCTCCGTTTCCTGCGACGTTGCGATGCACGGGAGCGGAGATCGGCGCCTAATTAAAAAAAGTAAAAACACATACAGTACTGTAATCTTAAAGATTACAGTACTGTATAAAAAAAAAATGACACATCCCCTTTGTCCCTAGTGGTCTGTCCAGTGCCCTTTTATATTATAAATACAGTTTTTTTCTGCCTGGAATTTGGAGATTGTCCATAGCAACCAAAAAGTGTCCGTTTATGTCAAAAGTGGTTTTAGACCAGCTAGAAAACAGCGATAATAAATTAGAATCACTTGCAGAATTTAGCGATAGCGATTTGAGGGGAAATTCGTCATCAAACACTAAATCTAATGACAGTGACAATTCTGCAACTGAGCAAATTTCAGTGTTTTTGATTTGATTACATTATTGAATAATTTTTATAGTTATTTATTATATTATAATTTATGATTTTGTGTTTCAAACTTTATCATACCCAAGATGTCTACTAGACTCTGGTTTGGACAGATTTAAGTGAGTTATTTCGTAAGAATTACAGGCCTACAATATAAAAAGCCATGCAAAATAATTGTACCGCTTTGGTACAAAATTCCTGACAATCATACCGCCAGGGAGGTTAACAGAGAGGAGACGTGATTGCATTGGCTGCCGAGGAGGAGGGGAAGATGCAAGGGAAGGTGCCGTGAAGCAGAGGAGATGCAGGGTGAACCCAACGGGGAGGAAGCGCTGGCCGTGACCTAGATGGGGTAAGTGCGGAGCTGGTGGGCTGATGATTGAGTGACTGGGCGGGTGTATGATCGACTGACCTGCCGACTGGGGGGTGGGGGGGGGTTGCCGCTCTCCTCAAAAAATGGAGCACCAGTCTCCACTGGTGTCTTCTCAAATATTGGAAGGGGCTTGTGTTTGAGGTATCAGACTAAAAAGAAGATCTTATGCCACCATGCAAAAACATGTTTTTACGTGCTCAGGTGGTTGAAAGCAAATAATTTGTTTTTGCTTGCCATGCATTCACATTTTTTTATTCCAGAGAGGGAGAGATAAAAGCAGTTCAGATGCTGCAGACTAGCACATGTAGTTTTTACACAATCTAAAAAAACTACACCCACTTCCAGCTGCTCTTGTTATCCAGCCCACTTGGAGAGCTCCTTTAATTTACTAAGTAACAGTAGTAGACCCATGGGAAGAATAGAAAGAAGGAAAGAAAATTGCTGATTGTTGTTAAAGAGGAAATAAAGGAAAATCTCAATGGCTTAATAGTAAATGGTTAATGACATGTAAATATATTTATGTGTAGATATTAATTGTGAACAGTTTAAATGCACACAGGGAACTAATAAAAAGGGTTGTGAATGTGGGAGTAATTTGTTATGTACAATTGTATTCAGTATCTACATATGGAAATAACAAAATATAGTGTTCTGTTAATCTGCTAATTTACTAATTATTATACTATTGTTAAATAACTGGAATAGTTGCATAAAAAGCTTTGTTTGGGCTTGGGTTTCAATCATCATATGCCCCGTACACGCGGTCAGAAATTCTGACGGAAAATGTCCGATCGGACCATGTTGTCGGAAAATCCGCCCGTGTGTGTGCTCCATCTGACTTTTTCCGTCTGAATTTCCGACTGAAAAAATTTGGGATTCCTGCTCTCAAATTGTCCGACAACAAAATCCGATCAGACTTTTTCCGACGGAATTTTCCGTCTGTAGAGAATTCCGACGGACAAAGTGCCACGCATGCTCAGATCAAATTACGAGACAAAAGCTGTTGGCTACTAGCCTCTACGTTGTTCCGTCATACGCAACGAACACACTTTGTCTGACCGTGTGTATGCAACGTCGGACAAAATCCGTCGGAAAAAATCAGACAGATTTTGTGGTTGGAATTTCCGACCGTGTGTACTGGGGCTTAGGCTACCTGCCATAAAATATTCTTGAATCACTTAATAACTAAATAAATAAAACAAGCCTATGCCTTTCAAATGGTGAACCGGCTCTTTAAATATAGAGCAGGTACCTCCAGGTGGCTGCATGCAAGTCCACTTTATTTTAGAACACCTGTTAACTTTTTATTGCTGCCAATGCCCCCATTAGAGAGATTCGCCATCTTTATTTGTATAGTAGTACAATATATATATATATATATATATAGTTTTGAAAGTCAATATAAAAAAAAACACTTTTTGTGTTGTCCCTTGAATAGTAAGAGATGAGAAATGTTCCAATGGGGACACTTGATTTGTTGACCCTGGTGACAACCAGGGATTTCCACCCTTTGAATGGATTTCCTCCCACTTCCTGTTTTGGTTATTGCACAGGAAGTGTAGGGAAATCTCCCCAATGGGACCCAGATGACAAAAACAAACCTGGCAGGGGCACTCCATTACTCTATCCAAAATGTAAAAAAAAAAATTGACCTTACTTTAAGACCAGAGCTTGCTTTATCCCTCTCACATCCTGGACCTCCTCAAGGGATACTCAATGTGATGGGAAATGTCACTGCCAAAATAAATTTGCGAGAGGTCAGGGAGTGAGCCATAATATGGCCCTGCAAGCGCTGGTTATAATTTTCCTAGTAGAGAGGACAAACAGTAGTGGGGAAACATCAAACTGGAAAAAAGAGATACTGCAAAATTGTTGTCCCCTGCCATGTTCAAACAGAGCTCAACATCAAAAATAAAAAATAAATTAAAGGAAATGTAATAAAACATAGTCTTTTTTTCAATGTTTATGGTGTTGAGCTCTGTTTAGATGTGTCTCTTTCTATCCCCACCTTTCCCCCTATTAAGTTTTTATTTTTTTAATCTCCCACTATCGCATCCAATCTTTCTCCTCTTCTCTTTTAATCAGTGAAGTATTCTCTATGCCTCTCTCCTTCCTTTGACCTGAACCCTGGCACTGTTTGAAGTTTCTTAATTTTGCTTTGAGATTTAGGGAACCTGCTGGTTCTTGGGGATTACATTTTTCTTGTACCACATTCTTTCCTTATAACATAGTTATCATGCTTCACCCCTTGTGTATTTTGAGATCATTTACTGTGTATTTTGAGGTGAGCTGTTCATATGCTATGTAGTGCTGTGTCTTGGCCTAGGCCGACAAGGCCCAGGCCTAGGGTGGCACTTTGTGGGTGCTTGGCTGAGGAAGGCAGAGCAATTGGCACCCCCATAAGTGGCCGGTGACTGGCCAGACTGGCTGTACGCAATTTGACTGGTGAAGGCAGGGCCTTATGCTCCGCCTACTCTCCTAATGCAGCTTTCCACACTTTATCTTCTCCCCGGGTCGGGCAGGGTCTGTCCATGATGATAGGAGGAGAGAGAGAAAGAGAGAGAGAAGAGCAGGAGGGAAACCCCCAGGTGGTGACCAAGACAAAAGGTAAAATTGACTAAGTCACTATTATTTTTGTAATGTGTGCTTGTGCCAAGCAGCCAATCACATATAAGTGTTCAATATTGAAGTGAATATACAGATTATGATATTGCAATAAAGTAATCCATGCTGCAAACTTATTAAACAGTCCACATTCAGTGAAAGTTCATGTACTGCAAAGTTCTCCGTGTGATAATCAATAAATAATTCATAATAAGCTGTGATATTATGAAACTGAGGAGGCTGCACTGATTGCCACTGATGAGAGGCAATCTTAAGCTGCATTGATAAGGCAGCGCTGATATGCTGCACTGGTGGCCCCTGATAAGACCGAACTGATGGGCACTGATAGGCTGCACTGATGGGCACTGATAGGCTGCACTTATGGGAACTGATAGGCTGCATTGGGGGCCCCTGATGAGGCTGCACTGGTGGCCCCTGATGAGGCTGCACTGATGGGTACTGATGAGGCTGCACTGATGAGCACTGATGAGGCTGCACTGATGGGAACTGATGAGTCTGCACTGATGAGACTGCAATGATGGGAACTGATGAGGCTGCACTGATGGGCACTGATAAGGTGCACTGTCGGGCTGGGCACTAATGAGGCTGTGCTGCACTGATAAGGCAGCACTGATATGAGCACTGTTGAGGTTGCACTGATGGAACTGTACTGTTGGGCACTGATAGGCTGCACTGATGGGCACTGATAAGGCTGCACCGATGGGCACTAATGAGGTGGCACTTTTAAGCTGCACTGATAAGGCTGCACTGATAAGGCAGCAGGCAGTACTGATGGCCACTGATGAGGCTGCACTGATGGGAACTGATGAGGCCACACTGATGGGCACTGATAGGCTGCACTGATGAGGCCACACTGATGGGCACTGATAGGCTGCACTGATAAGGCTGCACTGATGGGCACTGTACTGATGGGCACTGATAAGGCTGCACTGATGGGACTGTACTGATGGGCACTGATACGGCGGCACTGATACCCACTAATGAGGCGGCACTCTTAAGCTGCACTGATATGCAAAGCTGAAGGGGTGTGGTTTACAGATGACATGGTGGGTGTTAAACAGGAAGGGGTGTGGCCTTGACAGGAAAGGGTGAGTTCCTATTAGGGGGTGCATGCATTTAGCCAGGCCTAGGGCAGCACAAAACCTAAATACACCACTGATGCTATGGGGGTTATTTACGAAAGGCAAATCCACTTTGCACCGAAAGTGCACTTGGAAGTGCAGTCGCTCTAAATCTGAGGGATAGATCTGAAATGAGTGGAAGCTCTGCTGATTTTATCATCCAATCATGTGCAAGCTAAAATGCTGTTTTTTATTTTCCTTGCATTTCACCCTCGGATCTACAGCAACTTTACTTCCAAGTGCACTTTCAGTGCAAAGTGGATTTTCCTTTAGTAAATAACCCCCCCTACTATCCAATAAACAGTTAGACAAAAAAAATATGTGGCAGGGAAAGGGCAACAGTTTGCAGTCTGTCAACTGACAACTACTGTCCATCTCTGAGCCTCAGAACTGGTACGTAAGGTGACTGTTTTTTGGTGTTCATCCCTGCCTCCACCTGGATATTCTGAAACTTCTAAGGAAGCTGTATGTATCATTTACTCTGAAGTTGCACCAAATTACAGGCCACATTATGTTGTCTTAATGCACTTACTTAGTTTTAGTTTCTAAGCAGTTTTACCTCTGGGCTGGTTCTTTCTTTAGGTTGTTAGTAAAAAAAAAGTTTGTATTCCAGTGACTTTGTAGAAATACTGCTTGCATGCAGAAAACAGGAAGGAGGACGAGGAACAACCAGAATACCCCAATCACACTTATAGTGTTCTGATCCTTTTTAAGATAGTCTTCAATAAACTCTCTGTTCTAATGTTCTATGCTGGCTAGTAGCAGAGTTACTGATCTCCAGTTCCTTGGGGACCAAGGTACTAGTGATAGTTTGCTAGCAATTTCGTAATGCTGGATAACTGTGTAAGCTCCAGAGTCAGACATCTTCCTCAGCCATTTAATCATCACTTAGGTGCGTAAAAGCTTTAGTAGGCCAACATCTGATAGCAATTTCCCAGAAGGAAAAACTCTTCCAACGTACAAGCAGAAGCCCAGGGAAGAGAGAACCCTCCAATAAGATTGTGCCAAATATTTATTAGTTGATACCACAAGGATCCGCTCCTTAATGACTAGATGGGCTAATAAATATTCATAACTCAGACAGTTAACCCTTCTGACACAGAATTACTGAAGTATAGCTAAAAGCAACTGGCAAAGTACAGTAAAATACCTAAAGGAATGTAGCCTGACTTCTACCTGCAAATTTGAAAACAAAATAAAAATACAATTGCAATTTTAATTTTTGGGGGAGGTCTCCCAGTTTAAAAAGAAAAAAATCAACATCTATGTCAGCAATACTTCTTTTTAATCTGGATCCGTCCCTTGCAGTCCTTCTTTTCCATTGCAAGACTACCTCAGTCTTCCAAGGATATTAATGTTAAGGTGTTACTAAACCCAGGACCCTACATTCACTATATCTAGTCTCCGAGAGTACATTCAATTGTTTTAGTAAATATAAACCGCTAAATACCTTTTCTCTTCAGCAGTATATAGCAGTCTTGTGACTTCTATCAGTGCCCAGTTGAGCACTGGTTAAAGCTTGTAGGAGGAGTTTTCATTCTCCTCTGACTGTCCTTTGAGGCTGCATGCCCCCTGACCCTCTGTCTGGACTGTGCTGATTGGCACTGTGCTGATCACATGCACACTTCCAAAATAAAAAAACTATCCAGCAATACACACCAAACTGAGCATGTGCAGAGTGCCTCCTGTGGCTCTGTACTATCAGGAGATGGATTGAGGACGGTAAAAGAAGGGGAGGATCAGAGAAGACAGGATCAAACAGCCTTTTTACACTATGCAGAGGATTAACCCCTTAGGTTACACAGTGAGTATAGAAAGCATACTTTACTGCATAAACAGACTGATTTTACTGTTGTGGGTTTAGCAACACTTAAATGCAGGGTATCGAAGGCCCACCCCCTGAGGGAACATCACTATTGCACTCTTCAATCACAGTATATTGATGTAAAGAGCTGTGTATATAACACCTGCATTATATAGGCTCATGTAGAAAATATTATCCGCACTCTGGTTGTCGCTCTTAACATTTTTTCATTTTATTGAATAGCCACAGTGAACAAACACAGATTAAGTCAGTTGACGCGTTTTAGCCTATAAGACCTTAGTCATAACCCATAACTATTATACAGGCATACCCCACTTTTAAGTACACAATGGGGTTTATTTACTAAAGGTGGAAAGTGCAAAATCAGGCTCACTTCTGCATAGAAACCAATGAGCTTCCAAGTTTTATTACCAAAGCTTAATTGAACAAGCTGGGGTTAGAAGCTCATTGGTTTCTATGCAGAAGTGAGCCTGATTTTGCACTTTCCAGCTTTAGTATATAAACCCCATTGTGTACTTAAAAGTGGGGTATGCCTGTATAGGATCTCCCACATCTGCAGGAAAGGCTATAGAGGGAGAGGACTTTATGCATGTTGTGACCATCCTGAAGACTTTGTAAAAAGGTAAGTATATTAAAAAGGCAGCAAAGAGTAAAGAAGGGAGAACTCTGGGGGGGTATGTGTGATCAGATGCAGGGGCTGCGTCTGGAGTTGGGCTTTAACTGGTTCCCGACCGGCGCACGACGATATATACGTTGGCAGAATGGCACGGACAGGCAGGAGGGCGTATATATAAGTCCCTCCTTAATGCCGTCCGTGCCATCGGGAGCGTCCCGGGAGCGGCGCGCTCCCACGCCGGTCGGGACCCCCGTGAGACTCGATCGCCGCGGGGACACCTGCGATCGTCTCACGGGAAGGCAGAACGGGGAGATGCGGAAATAGACAGCATCTCCCCGTTCTGCCTAGCAACTAGTGACGCCGATCTCTGCTCCCTGTGATTGGAGCAGAGATCAGCATTCACTAGCTGACAGCCACGCCCCCCCACAGTAAGAAACACACCCCTAGGCATACTTAACCCCTACACTGCCCCCTTGTGGTTAACCCCTTCACTGCCAGTGTCATTTATACAGGAATCAATGCATTTAAATAGCATTGATTGCTGTATAAATGACAATGGTCCCAAAAATGTGTCAAAAATGTCCGATGTGTCCGCCGTAATGTCGCAGTCACAATAAAAATCGCTGATCGCCGCCATTACTAATAAAAAAAAAATTATTAACAAAAATGCTATAAAACTATCCCCTATCTTGTAAACGCTATAACTTCTGCGCAAACCAATCAATAATCGCTTATTGCGATTTTTTTTACCAAAAATATGTAGAAGAATACGTATCGGCCTAAACTGAGGAAAAAAAAAGTTTTTTTTATATATTTTTGGGGGATATTTATTATAGCAAAAAATAAAAAAGAATGCGTCAAAATTGTCGCTCTTTTTTGTTTAAAGCGCAAAAAATAAAAACCGCAGGGGCGATCAAATACCACCAAAAGAAAGCTCTATTTGTGGGAAAAAAAGGACGTCAATTTTGTTTGGGAGCCACGTCGCAGGACCGCGCAATTGTCAGTTAAAGCGACACAGTGCCGAATCGCAAAAAGGGGCCTGGTCTTTTGGCTGCAAATTGGTCCGGTCTGAAAGTGGTTAAAGACACTTACTGCCTGTAACAGGAACCCTACAGAGTTATCTACAGATAGCAGAAATCATACTTGGCATTTGCATTCTCTTTGTATAATGTCCTCTTACAACAGATTCTATATCCTTAAGTATTAACAAGTGAATTTACACAGCAGCTGTTATATTTGACGTGATGAATAGGAAACGATCCTTCATTAACTAACCTTATAAGCACCTGTGGATTTTCTACGACAACGGGCTCCAAATCAATTCACATCTTGTTACCTATTAAACATGGTTTTGAATGTTATGATCGTTTTGGTAAGTAGTTGCTGGGTCGTCATACCTGCATGTTCTTGAAAATCTCTCGTTGTCAGCACATGAATGATTAATTGGGAAATGTAAGCATGGAGAGAAAAAAAATTCTGTTCATTGTTCATTTGAGTCTCCCTGAGAAATCACAATCTAATCAAACCCTTTGTTAATCCATGAATGAGCTGATCTTGTGTAGGAGCACTGGCCCACGAACCAGTCTTCTGTATCAGCCCAGTAATTGGTCTCAGACGGGGATATTTGAGCTAAATTAACTAATCACTAAATCTTTCACTCAAAGCTCCCCAAGGGTAAATTGGAGAGCCACTGTGATAGAGCGTGAAAATGAACAGAAAATAAAGATCAACCTCAATAAAATAACATTTTCATATGGTGATGAAAGACAAGAATATATGATGTGTGTATGCATTCTCTTTGTAAATAAGTATTTAATGTTGCACCTCAAAGGTTCATCCAGATGTTTAAATGATTAAAATAAATTTTAAGGGTGGAACATGTAACATGGTCTGAATGCTGCAGCCATTGCCCTATCCCCCCGTGAAGAAGAGAAGAGTACGGGGAGAAGTTCCCTGTACTAGCTACCACTTTATAAAATCAGCAGGGCATTGCCCACACAGCTCTGTGTGTGAATGAACTACAAGACCCGACAACCTTTGCAGTTGTCGGCTTGTAGCTCTTGTGGTAGTGCATTAATTCTTCCTGTCAGGTTGTATCTACTTGCCTGTACGGGATGTATGGGCAAGTAGATACAATCTGACAGGAAAAATTAATGGGGGGGCGCAAACAAACTGAAAAATACTGCAACAAAAACATCAAATGCAACCACTGTGCCATCAAATGCAGCCACTGTGCCCATCATATTCAGCCACTGTGCCCATCATATGCAGCCACTTTGCCCCATCAAATGCAGCCACTGTGCCACTCAAATGAAGCCACTGTGCCCCATCAAATGCAGCCACTGTGCCCATCATATGCAGCTTATGTGCCCATAAAATGCAGACTCTGTGCCCATCAATTGCAGCCACTGTGCCCATCATATGCAGCCTCTGTGCCCATGAAATGCAGCCTCTGTGCCCCATCAATTGTAGCCTCTGTGCCCATCATATGCAGCCTCGGTGCCCATGAAATGCAGCCTCTGTGCCCATCATGTGCAGTCACTGTGCCCCCCCACCCACCCGCAGTCTGACTTACCCCATCTTGGTGGCGGATCAGGCAGCAGGTGACAGCGGCGAGCTGTGGGACGATTAGCATGGGTCAGGCGATGGCTCCTGTGTCCTCCATGCGTCTCTTCTTCGCTTCTACTAGCTGGTCAATGGGATTGCCTGTGCCTTCAGCTAATCAGGTGACCGGTATTAGACCCGTGCCTCCTGATTGCCGGAGAGAAGGTTCAGTGTTAGAAAAGCAAATATTCATTTGCTTTTCTAACACAACTGGGTGAACTGCTAGCGCAATGCTCTGCGCTCCAAGACCACCTTTTTTGAAGCCTATTAGGGCCTATGGCTCTAATCAGGTGCTTCAAAAAAACACCCCCCTGCCACTGGAATTCCGGCGCCTGGCATCCGAAAAGGGTCTGGACGCCTAAATAGGGGGTGGCTAGAGCGGCCGTGGATAGATTCATGCAATACAAATCAATGCATAAATCTATCCATTTGTCATATAGGGGACGGCGTGACAGAGGGGGTGACACCCGTGCACCCTTAATGGACGGGCCACTCCTGATGGGCACACAGATACACTGAGAGGTCTGCAGGAGACTTGCATGGCACCAGCGATCTGCTTTACAGGCTCAAAAAAAAAAACTATAATAAATGCACATTTTGTTACCTGTGCGTGTGCTTTTATAATTTTTTTTCTAAAAAGTAAACTTATCCTTTTAAGAGTATGTAAAAAAATTATTTTTCGTTTTGGGTAAAGCAGGGAAGGTGTAGAACTCCTGTCTTGTTTTTGTTGCTATCCAGGGCTTCATTAGAGAGATTTCTCATGAAAAAGGTTTTAGCAGACAGGTGTGAGGGAAAATTTGTTATAAGGAAACAGACAGCAATACAAATGTGATCGGGGTTAAGCTGGCCTTTCAATAGATGGATTGAAATGTGGCTTGTTCAGCAGGGAGCCGATGAATTTAGATCCATCTATGGCTGTTCCCATTTGTGAGAATTCAATCTTATAATTGGCTTCTCAAATGGGACTGCTGGTAAGGGCTCTTTCACACGGGGCGGATCAGTGCAGAACCGCCCTGTGGATAGCCGCTTGCTCAGCGGGGATCGCCGGAGCGATCTCCGCTGAGCAGGAAGATGACAGGTCCGTCTCTGCACTCCGTGCAGGGACGGACCTGTCAGAGCGCCGCTCTCCCCTATGGGAGATCGGGTGACGACGGACTGTAGAGTCCGTCGTCACCCGATCCGCTCTGCAGACGGATGAAAAAATGGGGTTTTCCTCCGTCTGCAGAAACGGAGCATAGCGGGCACGGACGAGAGCGAGTGTCAGCGGATGCTCATCCGCTGACACCCGCTATCCCATAGGGATACATGTATGTCCGTTTTTCATCCGAAAACGGATGGATGAAAAACGGATATACGGTCCGTCCGTGTGAAAGAGCCCTAAAGCTTTGTTTGATCAGCACCTGCAGCCAATCAGCTGCAGTACTGATCAGTGTATTTTTAGGAGGCTTACGATTCTCAGAATACAATAGCTCAGTGGGGAGGATTCCCGCATCCACTTTCCACTTGTGTGGATGGAAGAATGAATTCAATGTATGGCCAGCTTAAGAACAAAATGTTTTTTTTAAATGTTGTTAGCGGGACATGAAGTGAGGGGAGACATCGCCATCTGAGCTCTAAATAGCAGTAAAAAACCAACAGGGGCATCTTTGTTCTATCCATAGCTCAAAAAAAGTTTTTGGATAGATTTACACTTTTAACACTCTTGCTGCGTTAGGCTCCTGAGTTCAGTTCCTACCAGGGGCTGTATCTACATGGATCTATTGCATCTACATGTACTCTTCTCTTCTGTGTTTGCATGGGCTTTTCTCCACAGCTCAAACACATTCTGGTTGAGTAATCAGCTTCGCTTCATTCCTTACTGGCTCATGTGTCTCCATGACTGCGATATGGACATTAAGAGGAACTTCACTCATTTTCCATCCTGTCCATTGAGTCCAGCACTGTCTTCCTGTAGTAGATTCCTTTCACCACTGTAGGTCCTTGCCACCACCATCTTGGATTTGGGAGCTAGAATCACAGCAGGCTCTCCACTGTGTATGCATAGGATTGTGCAGCACAATGACGCTGGCCCTGGAGCCTCCTGGGACACATGGCATGTCCCAGGATTCTGCTGGCAGAAAGGGGAGCAGGATAAGCAATGTCATGCTTGTCTAAGTGGGAGTGAGTACCTGTCAAAAAAGGTACCTATTCCCAGTAAAAAAAATCAACCATGTTAGGAAGGGGGTTGGCGGTTGGAGCAGGATGAGCGATAATTTTGAATATAGGTCCATATTAAATGTTCTATGTGTCAAAAATCTAAAATAGCCACAGCAATAAGTTATAATTAAAAAGCATATACTTACTACTACATAGAATCCAGCAGTGTCCTCCTCGGAGCTGATGTTTTATCTGGATTTGGTATCAGTAGGAGCTGGTGATGTGTCCCTATGAAAGCATGAAATATCAGGATACCTTAGAATCTCGTAAGAGTTTGGCATTTACTGACTAGTAGCCATCTGAGATATGTGATGTAAATATGCAAGGAGGTTGTGGGTGGTTGGGCTAGTGAATGTAACCCTCACCTAGGTGAGAAATAAGCAGAGGGGAAATGCAAAAAAAATGGTATTTACTAACCAAACAAAAAAATAATAATAAATGCAATTGTGTAAGAGGGAATTGATAAGTATTGACTGTGAAAATGTTTGCATCAAGATTTTTAAGATTGTAGGCTCCTTTCGTAGCAGGGATCAATGACTCGTGTGTGAATAGCTTTCTGCATTCTGCAAAGTGCTGCACATTTTTTAAAGCATAATATAAACAATAATGCTTGCATTCTTATGCATTTTATCACAACCGTGTGCCGCAAATTTTGTGATTTGTAATGTGTACACAAGGTGTAACAAGAAGAAGCATATACTGAGCGAGGAAATGAAAGTAAAATTTATGGCTGAACCCTTTTCCTCTAGTCCCTTAGGAGGCAGGGGAGATTTCCAATAATGAATTATCTAATTTATGTGTTAACGTAATGAACAGATTCATTGTGGGGTGGAAGAAGTATCTAACATAAAACATCACAGTTTATTTTTTGCATGGGAATGGATTTTGCTGCTGTTGCACTGATTTATATTCTGGTTTTACTGTCAATATTTATCTTAGAACAGTGATAGCATTGGGTGAGCTGAATAGTATTTTTTTATGTTTTTGAAAATTCTTGATTTAAGTATTTAAATTAAACCGTGCAAAGGAATTAGTAACATAAGATGGTTTAACATCTACTTCTTAATTAATTTGTGGATAATTAATGGATACCTACATGCCGTGCTATTGATGATCTCTTTCAGAAAATGCTCTAAATTTGGCTTCAGAACGAGGCAAGAAGCATTTTTTTAAAAGAAGCCTTCATATTTGCGGACGATACTAAGCTAAGCAGGGCAATAACTTCACCCGCAGGATGTGGAAACCTTGCAAAAAGATCTGAACAAATTAATGGTGTGGGCAACTACATGGCAAATGGCATGTTTAATGTAGAAAAATAATGCATTTGGGTGGCAAAAATATGAATGCAATCTATACACTGGGGGGAGAACCTCTGGGGGAATCTAGGGTGGAAAAGGACCTGGGGGTCCTAGTAGATGATACGCTCAGAAATGGCATGCAATGCAGAGCTGCTGCTAACAAAGCAAACAGAATTTTGGCATGCATTAAAAAGGGGATTAACTCCAGAGATAAAACGATAATTCTCCCGCTCTACAAGACTCTGGTTCGGCCGCACCTGGAGTATGCTGTCCAGTTCTGGGCACCAGTCCTCAGGAAGGATGTACTGGAAATGGAGCGAGTACAAAGAAGGGCAACAAAGCTAATAAAGGGTCTGGAGGATATTAGTTATGAGGAAAGGTTGCGAGCACTGAACTTATTCTCTCTGGAGAAGAGACGCTTGAGAGGGGATATGATTTCAATTTACAAATACCGTACTGGTGACCCCACAATAGGGATAAAACTTTTTTGCGGAAGGGAGTTTAACAAGACTCGTGGCCACTCATTAAAATTTGAAGAAAAGAGGTTAAACTACGTAGAGGGTTCTTTACTGTAAGAGCGGCAAAGATGTGGAATTCTCTTCCACAGGCGGTGGTCTAAGCGGGGGGCATCGATAGCATCAAGAAACTATTAGATAAGCACCTGAACGACCTCAACATACAGGGATATACAATGTAATACTCACATATAATCCCACACATAGGTTGGACTCGATGGACTTGTGTCTTTTTTCAACCTCACCTACTATATATTTTCTTAACACAAGTTTCTTTAAACGCATTTAAAGACAAGAGTCTTTCATAATAACTGTCTACTGTACTGCTCCATAGCCAGTTGTCAGCTTTTGTCAGCTGTCATTTCATACGGAAGCTACGATTTTGTTGTATTGCAGGGGACAATGTCCAGTTAGCACTTTGCTAATGCAGGATATTTTGTCCTGCATTGAAGGTAACGGGGAAGGGGTCACCATTGTAACTAAGCCCCATGCTGTAGGTGGCCTGTGCGGCTCCCCTGTACACCTGTATAGTCAGGCGGTGGGGATGGCGGCATTTAGAGAAACTAAATGAAGCTGCTGAATGTCCGCTTCTCAACCTCTACATTCCACAGACATTCAGCGGCTGATGGAAGAAAATGGAGGGCATCGGTTGCTCTACATGCCATTCTCACCGACTCCCTATCCCTGTCCTGCTGTCCGGGTTCACTGTGTGCTTCCCTGGACCCAGCTCGCTGATCTGTCAGGACGAAGAGAGGGGAAGTAAATGTGTAAAGGGTTAAAGAAGCTCCTTTCAACTGTCCTAGTCCATTTCATATTCCAAAAAAAAAAAATTGCCCATCATTAACTGGGAATGGGATGTTAGGTATTCAGGGAAGTTGACCCTACCACTTTCTCAAAATGCTATTTCTAACTTTATTTATCAACAAAGTCAAGTAACTACAATGTCAGAGCTGACATGTTGATCAGAGGACTTTTTTGATAGGCAAAGCAAACATTTTCTCCTAAGCAGTTCACATGATGAAATTTGAGGATCATTTCAATAAAACATTGTTGTAGTGGAAATTGATAATTTCACTGGAAGATCAATACTGTTAAACCCCAACTACGTAAATAAAATATTATCCCTTGCAGTGGGGCTGTGCCTGCACTACAAGGGTTAATTGCTCAGTTTGGTCTAGGGCAGGGATATGCAATTAGCGGACCTCCAGCTGTTGCAGAACTACAAGTCCCATGAGGCATAGCAAGACAGCCACAAGCATGACTCCCAGAGGCAAAGACATGATGGGACGTGTAGTTTTGCAACAGCTGGAGGTCCGCTAATTGCATATCCCTGGTCTAGGGGAACAATAAAAGGAAACATACTTACCTGAACCACTGCTCCTCCCTGCAGCTAGGCTGGTTCCATTCTGAACTTGCTAAATCCAAGTATTTTACAGTGATTCCCTATAGAGGTCTGTGATGCTTGCTGAATGAATTCCACATGTATAGGTAAATCCAGGTTTGCAAATATGCTGTTTAGAGGTTGTGATGTACAGATGTTTGGAATTTGGAGTAGTGAAACATGTACCAGACTTAATGAACATTATTTTATGCCCCCTCTGGGTGTCCAGTCACTTGATACACGTGTTTACATTTGCCTGACTTGTCAAAATTTTGCATACAACAAAAATTTACATTATATGTATACCAGCAGTCAGTCATGCATTTAAAGAGGAAGTAAACCCTGGTGGGTTTTACTTCCTCTTTATTTCCCTGCAAAGGTAAAGCATAATGCCATTATGTGTCACTTACCTGACACGAAGCCTGCAATGTCTCCGTTGTCTCTCTGACTTCCATGGCTAACCCACTCTAGCACAAGTTAAATGTGTCTGGAATTGCTACCCTAGTTAGGCTATTGTATTTACTTCTTGACTTGACTCTTCAAACGTTGCTTCCACTCCTAAAGGCACTAATTGTTATAATTGTTGTTATACTTGTTGTTATACTTGACAACCCCAATACGTTGTTATGAAACAGCTGTTAGAACTACTTTATACATATATGTGTACTGTTGAAAATCTCAATAAAAATTTTCAAAAAAAAAATGTCTCCGTTGTCTCCACTAGCAGGCAGTGTCCATCTTTGCCCCTCTTCCTTCCGGGGCCGCAAACTCCGGCTCTGTGACTGGCCGCCAGTCACGGCATGACCCCTATTAGAAACGGCACGATGTGCCCTTTCTAAAGGGCGCATGCGCCATAGTCATCGGCGCTCGGGTCTTTTGTAAATATCTCCTAAACCGTGGAGGTTTAAGAGATATTTCAAGCACCTACAGGTAAGCCTTAATATAGGCTTACCTGTGGGTACAGGTGGTTGTACAGGGTGTACAACAACTTTAATGGCACTGTAGCCAAGTAATCTTTCAAGCAGAAATAAAGTAAAAAATAAAATACAAATGAGTATATATCATATACAGCCCTCAAATTCTCCACTCGCCTACTCGCATTTTGCGAGAGGAAAATTAGGGCTTGCGAGCTGGGCTACCTGTCTGGGAGAGGGGGGAGAGCACTGCCAACGGGGTTGATCAGGAGCCATTCTCTCAGCTATCACCCCGGCTAGGAAGAGGAGAGCCACGGGATAGCATGATGTTGCCGGCGCTTAAATTATAATTGTCTCCGCTCTGCTCGACACAGCCCCGCCTCCTCCTGACCTGCGCATGTGATAGACAGAACGCCGGTCCAATGCTGGGATGCATTCTATCTATCGCAGGCACGGGTCAGGAGGAGGTGGAGCTGTGTCGAGCAGAGCAGAGACAATTATAATGTAAGCGCCGGTAACATTGTGCTATCACACGGCTCTCCTCTTCCTCCAGCCATGCATTTCTCTGCCCAGGCGAGGCTGCAATGGGCACAGTGAGGCTGCATTGGGCACAGTAAGGCTGATATTGGCACAGTGTGGTTGCAATGGGCACAGTGTGGTTGCAATGGGCACAGTGTGGTTGCAATGGGCACAGTGTGGTTACAATGGGCACAGTGAGGCTGATATGGGCACAGTGAGGCTGATATGGACACAGTGTGGCTGCAATGGGCACAGTGTGGCTGAAATGGGCACAGTGTGGTTGCAATGTGCACAGTGAGGCTGCAACGGGTACAGCGTGGTTGCAACAGTGAGGCTGATATGGGCACAGTGAGGCTGATATGGACACAGTGTGGCTGCAATGGGCACAGTGTGGCTGAAATGGGCACAGTGTGGCTGCAATGGGCACAGTGAGGCTGCAATGGTTGGCACAGTGTGGCTGCAATGGTAGGTACAGTAAGGCTGCAATAGTGGGCACAGTATGTCTGCAAAGGTGGGCACAGGTGAGGCTGCACTGATGAGCACAGGTGAGGCTGCATTGAGGGGCACAGGTGAGGCTGCTTTGAGGGGCACAGGTGAGGCTGCATTGATGAGCACAGGTGAGGCTGCACTGATAAAGTTGTTAATATTTATTTTTATAACTTATTTTTGCATAAAACATTTAAGTGTAATTTCATGAGTTAACTTATGAGGGCGTGTTTAGGGGCGGGGCAGGGTAGGGATTGAGTGGGGCACTGGTGTCAAATAACCCTTGAGGCCTGGCTAGTAGTTTAGGACTTGATATTTTGAGCCCTGTATATGAATATGTTAATTTTGTATAGCATTGCATTCCTTTTTTATTTTTAAAGTGTATGTTAAGGCAAAATTATAATAATAATAATAATAGTATATAAAATAAATAAACATCTCTGCAATACGTGCACATTTCTCTATGTTTTATCCCTTTAATCACACTGGAAGTACAAAAAACAGTTGATGTTCCAGGATTACAATGTTCTCCTACCTTTCTCTTTGACATGACAGCACAGCTCTGAAATCCTAAATGCTTGGTGTCAGCCCTGCCTGCTTTATTTCCGATTACAAGGAACACAGACCTCTCCTCATTTCCTCCGTTCCCTCTCCTTTACATAACCCAAGGCACAGGCAGAGAGCACAGGAAGTTAGCAGCTCTCAAGATTTCTGGCAAAATTAACAGGTAGATTTTACACTTATCGAACAGATATAATAGATATTTAGCAGACCAAAGGGAGGCATACACTCAAAAAAATAAAAATTTTACTGGTATAGTTTGGCAACACAGGCCTAATTAAAATCCAAATTTCTACTGCCACTTACTGGTGAAATCATTATTGTTTTTGTATATATATATATATATATACTTGTAGTATATTTAAGGGGCACAAAGGTCGTAAAGGTTTAATCCAATCACTGAATATGGCCGAGATTTGACCTTTGATTCTTATGGTTTGGATTTGACCTTATATGCCTCCTTTATTGCACTGGGTTCAAAGGCCAAATTGCTACTCATGCAAATGAGGATTCTAGGCAAGCTTCCTTGATAGCAGGGTGCTAAATGTCTGATGTTTTGAATGTTTTCAGTGTCAAGTGAAAAGGATAAAATGTAGCAGATCTTCTATAGGAATCATCAGTGAATCACTGATAAAATCTGTGATTCACCATGTAAAAAACATTTTTAATGAATAATAAAAGTAATCAGAGCCAGTATAGGTAAAATTTGTATTATACATAGAGGCCTAGACATCTCACTAATAGATGGGTTGTTCTGATGTTGGGCAGCAATGGAGACTTGATTGTGTAAATATGGCTAACCAATGTGTATATGTGTTTATATGGGAGCATTTTTTCTGTCCATTTAGTTTTGAGATTTATACAGCTTTGTCGCACAGCCAGACAGAGGATTGTGTCAGTAAAAGAATACACTACTGACACCTCCCAACTTCATGCCTGTTATTGGACAGAAATAAAAAGAAAAAAGATAAATATGTCACCTCTGTTCTCTCATCCTATCGGTATGTTCCTTTTCTGCATATTTGCATTAAGTTCACCTGATTGGCTCCCAGTCGTCGTATAAATAGAGGCCTAGACATCTCTAAAGCAGGGGTCTCAAACTGGTGGCCCTCCAGCTGTTGCGAAACTACAAATTCCATCATGCCTCTGCCTGTGGGAGCCATGCTTGTAACTGTCAGCCTTGCAATGCCTCATGGGACTTGTAGTTTCGCAACAGCTGGAGGGCCGCCAGTTTGAGTGCCCTACTCTAAAGGCTCATTCACACATTTGGCCAGGGAGAAGTAAAAATTAGCAGTTTTACGACCCACCAACCACCCCACCTTAACTCAACACTGCAGCTGGAGAGGGTTGTACAAATGTCGTGGCTGTGATGCTTCACAGCCACAGAAAAAAATATACCCCCTGACACGGTCAATGGGCAGTACCACTAAATGTGGTGTTAAGATCCATAATCATGTGATGAACCAGGTCCCAAGTCTTCTTTCTTCTTTACTGTAGAGGACGTGGGTTCTTTTTGGGTGTCGACTTCACTGGTTCTCTCAGGTTCCAAAACGCTGCACAGCATAATGACATTACAAAGATAGCACATCTTGAAGCGGCGCTGGCAAGGAACATGGACAGCAAACTTAGGCATAAAAAACTGTTGCTGAAGGTATTAAAATATAAAAAAATTGTAAATGGATGGGATGGCGGTATGGGAGTGAGGACATGCCTAGATAGCCAAAATTATGAAACATAGATGAATTTTGGAAAATGAAAAAAACAATTACTTACCCAAATAATTATAAAAAAAAACATCAACAATACTATTGAAGTAATCTTTCTACTGATTAGACTAGTCTTTCTGTAATGCCGCGTACACACAAGTGGATTTTCCATCTGAAAAATCTTGGATGGTTTTTCCGACAGAATTCCGCTCAAACTTGGCTTGCATACACACGGTCACACAAAAGTTCGCTGAACTTTCGACCGTCAAGAACGCATTGATGTACAACAATACGACGAGCCGAGAAAATGAAGTTCAATGCTTCTGAGCATGCGTCGAATTGTCTCCGAGCATGCGTAGGAATTTTGCTCGTCGGAATTTCTACAGATGATCGGAATTTCCGATCGGAACTTTTTCCCGTGCTCTCAATCTTTTGCTGGTGGAAATTCGGCCAGCAAAAGTCCGATGGAGCATACACACGGTCGCATTTTCCAATGAAAAGCTCTCATCAGTCTTTTGCTGGCTGAAATTCCAATCGTGTGTACGCGGCATAAGTCGTTGTACTGTTTCACATTGTGGTTCCATAGATATTTATATGCTGAATAGCCACATTCATTTTACATGAGCTTGTAGATGCACTATGTCGTGAAATACACAATTCAAAAGTAAAATAGCACATAAGCAAAACAGAAAACTTACAGATTACTTGTTATTGAAATTTGTGCTTTTGAAGTTAGGAAATGATGTATGAAAATATGTCTTTGAGCTTCCTTGTTTCCTCAGTTTCTCTTGTCTGCATATGCCTTATAGATTCCAGTCTTCAGGATTTGTAGCCTTGCTGTGTGGGAAAACCCTAAGGCACTCAACAATGTACCTGGCAGATTTTAAATTTGCTTGCCATGATCAACGCACACAAAGAAACAGCTTTTACTTACATGCCGGAAACAGCCCTTCAGGAACATTTAAGGAATTAACTTACTGATATTGTTAATAAAACAATCATTTTAATTAACCTTTAAAAAAATGTAATATTATTATTTTGCTAAGCACTTTACTGTACCCTACATTTTCTGTTCCTTATATTAAAGTACTGTATATGTAAAGTCAACATTGTGCTTAGGTGGTGAGGCGGGGTGGTGACATTGCAACCTTCACGTTTCCATTTAGAGAACGCTTTGCATTCATTCAGAGAATATAAAGCATTCTCAAAAAGGCACCCATGCTGAGCGGCTGACCTTCCGTGCTCAGAATGCCTCAGACTGGCCACCCGGCACAGGACCCAAAAACAAGTGGAGATCAGTGGAGTAGCAGTATATACTTAAAGAGATTATAAAGGTTATAAATAATCTGCAGGCGCTCCTGGCCCCTCCTCTATGTCCAGTGCCCATGGGAAGTCACACGCCTGTGCTCGGTCCCGAACCCCGCTGCTGCGTCCATTGACACAGACAACAGGACTCAACCCTGCCCCCACTCACTTTTTACTAGCTTTGATTGACAGCTCTGAGAGCCAATGGCCAATGGCTCCCGGTGCCCCAGGAAAGCTAATGAGCCCCGGAAGTGAAGGGAGAGAAGAGCTAAAGACGTGCACAGCACTGAATTGAATGAGGGCTCAGGTAAATAAAATGGGGTGAGGGGGGTTTACTGATAATGCATTCCTTGCAATAATGTAAAAAATGTTAAGGTAAAAAAATGTTTAGGCTTTAGAACCACTTTAAGTGCAGTGTTTGGAGGCCCGGTGTGCATGAGGCTTAATAGTCATGCAAAAATCTAGTATCTCCTAATTTGGTGTGATCTTGTGATAACCTATGAAGACATTGGCCTAATTATCCATTTATCTGAAGTATGAACTACTTGCTTTGGCAACTTAAAGGATCATTTTTTTAACCTCTTTTCAGTATACCTGATTAGGAATGCATTAAAGTGGTTTTAAACCTCATTCATAAAATCTGACCTAGGCACATATATCTGTAGTGTTTACTTATCTCTCTCCAAAGTGTTGTGATGCTCTGTTCCTCTGTTATCAGCATGATAACTTCTGAAAGGTCTCTGACACAGGAGATAATAGCAGCAGGAAATTTGTGTCAGGGAGGAAACTTAGAGGTAGATAAGCAGAGAGCTTGTCTATTCACAGTACAGCTCTGAAAGTTTCTTCATTCCTCTGCCTATGTGATGGTGGGGGGTGGGGGTGCCTTTCCTCCAATCAGCTCACACACAGTGTATTCTCAGACTCCACACCCACTGGTGAATGAGGAAGAAATATTTGTAAAACAATGTGCACTTTCTAAAGATTGTAGAAAGGCAAAGACTGCAGATTTACATGTTAAACCTATGTAGGGAGATTTGTTTCATCTCGGTGTATCATCTGAGGCTATTCACTTCACTGGGTATAGGAGAGGGTTTACAACCACTTTATGGTAAAAAATATGTAGTCTTTAGAACCCCTTTAGGTGATTTCCAGTTTCCAGGGGCATTAGCCAGATATAATTCATGCATAACTACAATTAAAGCTGGACCAATGTTACTATGAAGCAAATATCCATACCTGGAATTCCTCTTTACATTTTGGATAGAGTAGAATAGAGTAGCTTTCCTTCCATTTGGATAGGAAAGAACAGTGTACATACTTTTTCATCTGCCCATGCTGCTAATACTGCTTGGCAGTGGCATCGCTAAGGGGTGGCTTCTGGGGCTTTAGCCCCGAATCTGGGGCCCATAGCCCCAAGTCTATAGGGCCAGGTCAGCAACCCGTCCATCGCGATCTACCTGTCGATTGAGACCAGGTGTCAGGTAGATTGTGTCTCTGCATTGCCGACCCCAGGCTAAACTGTTTATCCCCAGTGGCATAGTAGGCATAGCAGGGAGAGAAGTTCAGAGCAGGGAAGGAGAGAGCCAGGCGGGTGGAGTAGGTGAGGAGAGAGCCGGGCAGGCAGGCGGAGCGGGTGAGGAGAGAGCAGGGCAGGCAGGCGGGGCGCATGAGGAGAGAGTCGGGCGGGTGAAGTGGGTGAGGAGAGAGCCATGTGGGTGGATCGGATGAGGAATGAGTCGGGCGGGTGGATCGGGTATGGAGAGAGTCCGGTGGGCGGAGCCGGTGAGGAGAAAGGCAGGCGTGGCGGGTGAGGAGAGAGTCGGGTGGGCAGAGCAGGTGAGGAGAGAGTCGGGCGGGCAGAGCGGGTGAGGAGAGAGTCAGGCAGGTTTGTACAATGATTATTATTAGAAAGATCACTCGTATATCTAGGTAACTAGCTCATGCATGCATAGCCAGCCACCACTCTGTTAGTAGGTTGCTTTACAAGACATCTACTCTCCCTTCACTGCAGGGGTACTATTAACATACAGCCTTTTGGTTACTAAAAAGCATTCTTTCAACTCTCTGGCGGTCTGTGACCTCTGTGCTGTAGTATTACCCTTTCTCTGTAGCCCATTTAACCCTATCAACTTTGTAATGAAGTCATACTTTAACAATGTCAGAAAACACTATATTATTATGTAACCCTCTTTAAATGGAACCTGTTCTATGGGAATTTTTAATTTTCTTTCTTTATTGTACACTGTTAAAAATTAGTGTAGGCCTAAGAAGTTGCACCCAGGTGATCTTTGTTCAGGTAGATCCCCATCTCCTAAAGGTTGCCTACCCCTGCTCTAGGGTGACCAGGGCAGATTCTGAGGTAGAGGTCTGCCCCGGGTGCCACACACTGGCAGGTTACAGGCCAGTGCCTCCCACTGTGTCAGCTTTAATTTGAATCACTATGTGCCCACCGTCACAAAGTCCCGCCTCCTGGTATGGCTCCTTTGACAGACAGCACACTTGTCCAATGGACGTGTGCTGTCTATCATAGGTGGGAGACGATCCAGGAGGCAGGACTTATGTGAAGACGGGCACCCAGCAATTCAAATTAAAGCTGACATATTGGGTGATGCCCACACACACATACACATGTATATTATACACATGTGTATGCCCGCCCCATGCATATAACTTTATTTACTTCGCTGCTATGGGCTCTAGCCCCAGATCTTTTGTAGACCTAGCAATGCTTCCGCTGCTTGGACCTGGTGAAATCATCCTTAGGGAAACTGACACATCTGGGAGTGTTTATTTACTTGGGTTCTCCACAGCTTTCACATTTGTACAGGACACAGTGATGACAGGGAGATTAGAAGGAAGAACCTCTGAGATCTGCAGGGGACCCAGGGTATCAACTCCACCATGAATGTTAGATTTCAAGTGGAATTTGGAGAACCATTACTCAGGATTGGGGCAGTAAATATCAGTGCAGGCAGTGGTAAAGGTAGGTATGTACACTGTTCTTTTACATCTATGCCTTCACTTGTATAGCAACAAGGTCAATTTAAAAGGAATATGTTCTTTTTTATTTTTAGACGACACCTTATTTATATTTTAGTTTAGATTTTTGCAGAATGCTCAAAGAAATAGTGTCCATTGAACATGGAAGTTTCACTGAATGAAATCATTCCAGCTCAGGTTGCTCACAGCTTGGAAAATAATAATTTTCTAGGTAGCTTATTTCTTATATTACCAGAATTTTCTTTATACCCTTTACTTATTTTTGTATAACACATAGAATACTTTCAGTCAATTTAATATTTAAAATATGTGGTACATTCATATGGCACAGTTTGTGTTCAGAAATAGTAATAAACTGCTTAAAGGCAAGTAAAACTTAATAAACCAATAGAAATATTTCAAGTTTCTTGAGAATTACTTTTCTATTTGATATCCTGTTCATCAAGAAGAGTATAAATATGCAATTGTATCTTATCTATCTTCTGCCTTAAGCTACTATATAATTGCAGTAAAATATTGCCACATATGTATTGTTAGTTATGAGCGGACCATTGACTGACATTTTACTTGTCCATGACAACAACCTTGTAAGTTTGGATGTGTGCCGAGAAATTGCTTCAGGCCAAGAGGGGGTTTCCCATACTGGCGATGTCTGGAAAAGTTAGTAATAAACAGCGTTTTGTACAGGCACCAGGAGTCAACCTTTGTACACCTAGCTGTACATAGAGAATTTTATTTTCTTCAAGCAGTAATAGAGAGCAAACAAATATAAGGAGCTTTGTCTATGAAAAAGAGCTATAATGCATTAACCATACAATCTATTCATGCAAGCTTGTTCTTAATGCGCCTGGATGTCTACATAATGGCTGAAGTTGAAGTGCACTCCTTATTTTCAATATATTCAATATATTCAATAAGAAGTACTTACAATGTGCAAGAGCAGATTGTGGTCTTTTGGAATATATATTTTTTTATTTCTATAGACCAGGGGTTGGCAACCTGGGGCCCTTCAGCTGTTGCAGAACTACAAGTCCCATCATGCCTCTGGGAGTAATTGTAACTGCCAGCCTTGCAATGCATCATTGGAAATGTAGTTCCACAACAGCTGGAGGGCCCCAGGTTGCCTACCCCTGCTATAGACTACCTGTACTGGGTTCCACTGACCTCTAGAAACAATCAGTAACAAACAACTGGCCACTGCCCCCTGCTTAGGCTGGTTTCACACTGGGGCATTGGGGGCGCTGGCGGTAAAGCGGCGCTATATTTAGCGGCGCTTTACCGTCGTTTTAGCGGCGCATTTCAGCCGCTAGCGGGCTTTTTTACCCTTCCACGAGCAGCCGAAAAAGGGTTAATACCGCCCGCAAACCGCCGCTGCATCAGCGTTTTGCTGGCGGGTTCGAAGCGCTGCCCCATTGTTTTCAATGGGAAGGAGCGCTATAGGAGCGGTAAATATACCGCTCCTACAGTGCACCAAAGATGTGGCTTGCAGGACATTTTTCAGCGTCCTACAAGCGCACCGCTTCAGTGTGAAAGCCCTCAGGCTTTCACACTGAAGACACAGCAACAGCTGTTTTCGGGTCGGTTTGCAGGCGCTATATTTAGCGCAATAGCGCCTGCAAACCGCCCCAGTGTGAAAGGAGCCTTATAACGGGCTTTCGCAGCAAGAAGCACATGGAAGGGCAGTGGCCAGTTGTTTGTTACTGATGTAATATTGGTGAGGGGACACACTGGGCACCTTGGCTGCCATTGTGCTATGTGCTGGGTGTCCAGTGTGCCCCTGTGCCTTTAAGGAGGGGTAGGCTACCTCCAGACATACCTGCCTTCTATACATTAGAATGCATGTGCTTTTACTACTATGGATGCTCTCATAAATTTACAAGAGTTAGGACTGCAGATAATACTGGGGTGCCTTGGAGGGGCTCTGCAGCTTACACATCTATTTGCAAATGTGTGCTAACTAAACCCCTGTTTTTAATGCAAACTGTTATGCCCCATACACACGGTCGGAAAATCCGACCACAAAATCCATCGGATTTTGGCCGACGGATTTAGTCCGACACTGGTGTTGCATACACGGTCGGACTTTGTTGTCGGAAAATCCGATCATTGTGAATGTGGTGACGTTTGTTGCCTACGGCGGGACTACGTAGAGGCTAGTAGCCAATAGCTTTGGTCTTGTAATGTGATCTGAGCATGCGTGGCACTTTGTCCGTCGGAATTCGCTACACACGATCGGAATTGGTGTGATCGGACTTTGTTGTCGGAAAATTTTTCCAGCAGGAGATAGAACTTTGTCCGTCAGACAATCCAATGGAAACTGTCCGATGGTGCCTACACACGGTCGGAATTTCCGACAACATTGTCCGATAGGACAGAATCCATCGGAAAATCCGACCGTGTGTATGGGGCTTTAGACAGTATAATTTTGTTGGTTGCAGACTGGCTGGTGAGTTGAGCTGGAAATTTTCTTTGGTTTTGTTTTTCTAGAAACAATCCCCTGACCTGCTGGATCACAAGAATAGTGGCTCCCTATTGGATGTAAGTGGTGGAGGCAAGTTCATATTGTGGATATAAGTCAATGTGTGTTGTGAAAGCTGGGGGAAGGAGCTAAGGGGAGGTATGGAAATAGTAGAGAAAAATATAAAAGTACAGAAATAAAGGGAAAGGCTGGACACGGAAAACAACTGGGGAATGAGAGAGAAAACTGGGAAATAAGGAGACACAAAGGGAGGCAAGACATTGGAAAGCAAAATGACAGTGGGAATCTGTAGGCAAGTGCAAGCAGTGTCACAAGCTAGAGCGATAACTAAGGGTTCACTAAGACAGATGAGTTAATTAAGCTGTGTTCATTATCTTACCTCACAATAATTGTCTCATCAAAATGTTCAGTTAGGAACATAAATATTGCATTGTGGAATTGGTATTTTTTTTTTTTTGCATGAAATGGATGCTTAATTATTGAAATCCCACAAATCTGGTATTTTATCTCCACCTCACTTTCTCTATTTTATTCTCTCATCAGTAGAACCTGGCAACTGTTACACTTTCAAAAGCTACCTATATCTTTCTTATGAGTTGCAAAGCCAAATCTTTTAAAGTGGTTGTAAAGGCTGAAGCCTTTTTTTTAACCTTCATGCATTATATGCATAAAGGTAAAAACCTTCAGTGTGCAGTTCCCCCCCCCCCCCCACCCCCCCCCACCCCTTTACTTACCTAAGCCCGATCTTGATCCAGCGATGTGCACAAGAGCATCGGCTCTCCCGAGTCTCTAGCACCTCATTGGCTGAGGCAAAGCAGCAGGAGTCATTGGCTTCCACTGTTGTCAATCACAGTCAGTAAGGAGGGAGCAGGGGGCAAGGCGGGGGTCTTATGGACACACAAAGGCAGCTCGGGAGCAAGCATGCAAACATCTCCTTGGTAACCCTTTCTTACATACCAATATAAAAAAAGTGTTTCTCCTGAGGAGTACCCCACACTAAGAAGATCTGACTGTGACCATGCAGCTAAATTTGTCATCAGTGGTCGATGGCTATCCTTTTTCAAACTGACTGAGGCGACGGGAACCTTCCAACTCCCCTTCTGGAAAGCGGTGCAATTGCACCACTTCCTTCACTCCATCCCTGGCCCCCAAGACTTTGCACATCATCTGACGACGTTCAAGGACCTCTGTTCGGGTACTGGCCCATTAGCCCACATATTGTCCCAGACATACTCCTTGCTGAACACCCCTAAGGAACAACCGCAGTTACCCTGCCTGATTAGATGGGAGAGAGACCTGAACTGCACGTTCTCAGCGGTACAAAAGCAGCGTATCATTAATTTTGCTCTCAAATCTACTAAACAAATGTACTAAGACACAAGAGACAAATTTTAAATTGCTCTCCCGTTGGTACCTGACACCCTCCAGGCTACACAGATGCTTTCCCTCTGCCTCAAACCATTTCTGGTGCTGTGGGGAGGAAGAGGGGACATTGTTACATATTTTCTGGTCCTGCCCCAGGTTAAAAAATTTCTGGGGAGAAGTCCGCTGCATCACACAGGAGTTTACGGAATATAACATTCCAGATGATGCCGCGTTCTTTCTCTTACACCATTTAAAGATCTCAACCAAAACATACAAGAAATCACTAATACGTCACTTGCTTAATGCCGCAAAGGCGTGCATACCCCTCTATTGGAAGCAACATTCCCCCCCGACCATTGCACATTGGCTGAGGAAAGTGGAGGAGGTAAAGAGAATGGAGGATTTAATCCTCACTGCACTGAATATATGAAATGTCTTTATCTTTTCTAATGAAGGGCAACACCTTCTGTGGTCATAGATCATCCCTGTTCCTGCCTTGTGTTCAGATTCACATTCTTTTTTGTACTGTGTGGGCCTCGCCCTTTTTTGGTGTTTAATAAAATTTATGTTTGCAAAAAAAAATTTGTTTCAATGGTTTCTACCCCAGTCAATCCTCTTTTCCAACACAAAATATAACTGAAACCACCTAATTAAAACATTTAATTCGGTAGAATTTTAAGGAGATGTATGCTTATATTAACCATTTTTTTTTATTTACCCCACTTCCTAAACAGGCCATTTTTTTCCGATATGGCACTGCGTTACTTTAACTGAAAATTGCACAGTGGTGCGACACTGTACAATAGAGCTCCCCCCCCCCCCCCCACACACATACACAATTAGAGCTTTCTTTTGGTGGTATTTGATCACCTCTGTCTTTTTATTTTGTGCGCTATAAACAAAAAAAAAAAGGCCGACAATTAGAAAAAAATAATAATAATTTCTTTCTACTATAAAACATATCCAATAACATTTTTGCTAAACAAAAAACCCAATAACCGTATATTGATTGGTTTGTGCAAAAGGTACAGCGTCTAAAAAACTATGTGTTTTTTTACAGTGTGGGAGGTGCTTTTACTAGTGGAAGGCATGGATTGATGTCCCTGCTTTGCAGAGAAACAGGATCCATGCCTTCCCTCCTGTCAGAACAGCAATCTGCCTTGTTTACCGTACATAGGCAGATTGCCATTCTGCCTCTGTACCGAACAATCAGCAGGTTCTGTCAGACATCGAGTCCACGGTACTCGCTGATTGACTCCCACTGTGTATAATCACAGCAGCAGCAAGTCGGCGGCAGCACACATTCACGCCCCCTACCCGAAAGTGCAGGATCACGTGATCCTGTGCACAGTGGCCGCCATGTAGCAGTTAAACTGCTATAGGGCTGTTGGCAAGTGGTTAAAAAAAAAAAAAAACAAACATCTATACTCACCTCTATGCTTTACTATCGCTTCAGGCAGGAGAGAGAGCGGCTGGCTCAGGCACTCATGCTCATGCATGCTAAGAGGCTGAGCCAGCTGCCGATCAGGCATTTGTGTGGATCCCGACTTTGCTGGAATCCTTCCATAGCCTGGGGCAGCCCTGTGATGTCAGCAGACAGTGGACTTTAGCCTGCTGTTGCCAGATTCTGGGTCAAAGGAGGAAACAAGTAAGGGCACTCCAGTGATCCTCAAGAGAATTATGGCCAAAAAAGCTTTGGCCATGCTTCTCTTTTACATGGAACCCTGCTCAAATATCAATATACATAAAATTCTAATTGTTTCACCTAACATATGTTTTTGTTAAAAAAGTCATATTCTCATCTTTATAAGTAGACCCTTAATTATAATGCCCTGTACACACGGTCGGAAAACCCGACCACAAAATCCATCGTATTTTTTCCGACGGATTTTGTCCGACACTGGTGTTGCATACACACGGTCGGACAAAGTCTGATCATTCTGAACGTGGTGACGTTTGTTGCCTACGACGGGACTACGTAGAGGCTAGTAGCCAATAGCTTTGGTCTTGTAATGTGATCTGAGCATGCGTGGCACTTTGTCCGTCGGAATTCGCTACACACGATCGGAAAAAGTCAGACAGGACTTTGTTGTCGGAAAATTTGAGAGCAGGAGATAAAACTTTGTCCGTCGGAAAATCTGACGGAAAAAGTCTGATGAAGCCTACACACGGTCGGAATTTCCGACAACATTGTCCGATAGGACATTTTCCGTCAGAAAATCCGACCGTGTGTACGGGGCATAAGAATTATTAACTATTTAAAGCTTTGTTTGCACAAAAAATGTCTTTGAAACCCAGATATCACCGGCTTGAATTCAGTGTTGTGAATTTACTTGTTCATACTGGCCACTAAAAAAAGTACTATGGCAGTGATATTATATAGCACTAGCAGAGGTAAAACAACACTACTTAATAAGTAGGCTAAATAAAGCATGTTATGCACCATTGTGCAATGAGCCTTTAAACAACAATGAAATACCTTTTCATGTGGAAAATTAAGGATTTAACATGTAAGCGATATTTAAATGTGTGAAATGAACATTTTAGGTGCAAATTATACGAGCTGGGTTTAATAACTCACTGAAACATTCCTAGAATAGAGGCATAAGGGTTTAATATGCCTTTTGGGAAAAAATAGTAAAGGAAAAACTGTTTTTCTCTTTGTGGTTGGTGATTTAAAGAAAACCTGTTCTGATGAAGTGTGGAAGCTCATCCAATAAAAATACGCTACTTGCCTGGCTGTCATTCGGTATCAGTGGCTTCTGAGACACTGACCTGGAAAAGGTATGCAGAAAAGGTATGCAGTACTGAAGGAATCTCCACTTCCCCCACTGGTGCTGAATATAATGCTGATTTTATTAGTGGATGATGTAATACTTAGTCCTATCCTGCTTCTAACTAACACTGTTCTACTTTCTCCATCAGCTCATCCCCCCACAGCAATTACCTTTTGTATCAATTGACCCTTCCTTTTTAGATTGTAAGCTCTAATAGGCAGGACCCTCTGATTCCTCTTGTACCAAATTTTAATGTAGCTGTAATGTCTGCCTTAATTTTGTTAAGCGCTGCGCAAACTGTTGGCGCTATATAAATCCTGTATAATATAAAAATAATAGTAATACTTACCCTGTTGCACAGTCATTTAATGTAACTCCCTGCTGGTTCCAGTTGTAATGAGTGGACAACTGGTCCCCCAAAGCTGCTTAACTTTCTGGTGTCCCACTGGTCTTATCACCACCCCTCTAGCTCTTGTCATCACATACAATACAAGACTAGCAGTCACTACCGCAGGTTTAGGACAGGGGTAGGCAGCCTCGGCACTCCGGCTGTTTTTAAACTACAAATGTTTCTGCCTCAAGGAGTCATACCTGTGATTGTCAGGGTCTTGCAATGTCTCATGAGACTTGTAGTTTCACCACAGCTGGAGGGCCAAGGTTGCCTACTCCTGGTTTAGAATAAGTAATGGATTAAGGTAAGTAATTGTTTGTATTACATCGTCTGCTAGTAAAATGCTTGTCAAATTCTAGATAAGATGGATAGAAGGTGGGAAAAGGGGGGAACATTTTTTTAAAAATTATATTTATGCCTGTGGTTCTGTTAGACTGTTAAAATATATATATATATATATATTTTTTTTTTTTTTTTTTTAAAAATATTGATATGCTAAAGGTAAAAGCTGGTATGATGAAAAATTTTAAATCTTACCCGCAGTAAAAGACGGCTACAAGTGTGCAATTATACTAAATTATAAATTAAATTATACTAAATTTGTGCCTAAATAATAAAAGATAAAAAAAAAAAAAACCTTATTTCACACCTGTATCCAACAATGGGACCATATGCAGAACTTATCCTTAAATAATAACAAAAAACACACTTTTAATGGATTTGAAATGGCCGCAGCCCATTATTATTGGTATAATAATTAACCAATATAAAACCATATCATTTTATATATACTATAACAAACTTAAATATATAGCCATACAATATCATAATTAACTCAGCCTTAAAGCGGTTGTATAGTCAACATTTTAAATTTTACCTACAAAAAAAAATATCTCCTAAACCTGTATGGTTTAGGAGATATTCCCCCTGCAATGAGCCGCTGACTGCAGTGGTTGCATGCGCACAGGGGATTCTCGTCTGAAAGCCCGGCAGACGACGGACCTTGCCGAAAAGAAGTCTCCCACGCACATGCGAGGGAGTGATGACATTGCGGCTCCAGCCACTCATAGCGATGGAGCCGCGATACCCGGAAGACACGCAGAGGCAACATGTCAGCTACCTCAGCATGGACCAGGTGAGATACCGACGCCTCTTTCTAAGGTAAGTATTTCATAATGACCTAGTATGCGGTGCATACTAGCTCATTATGCCTTTTCCCTTACAGGTGTAAAAAAAAAGAAAAAGTGTCAGCGAGTTTACTACTGCTTTAACAGCTCAAGTTGATACACCAGATGTTTAAACAGATACAGAACTGTCCTCTTTCACAAGAAAGGGACAAAACCACATAATAAGGACCGCAACAATGGGAGGGAGGGAGGGGCGCTCCTTCTTCTTTCTTGATCCACCGCCAAATGTAGCTCCTACGCAATTGTAATTCCTTTATATAATGGCTAGCTCGTGCCACACTAACGTATGACATACTTTAAACCAATAAAATGTGTTTATTTACTTTTAAAACTGACACTTTATTAACTGCTAATTTTACTCTTGGTCTGAAACGGTCCCATAGTTAGGCCAAGCAAATGTCTTTGCCCATCCCTTTTGCCTTCATGATTAAATTGTTATTTTTTTAGTCTTAGGTGTAACCCTTCAAAATACTGTGGAAAGAAGCTATTGTTTTTTATTTGTTGCCATAATTAGCACGCCATTTTTTTGTCAGACCACAGTCATTCACCTGCACTGTAGTGTTAAAAAGAAGGTTTATTTATGTAAGAAGTATGAATGAATGGAATACCTCACCTGGTAATTTTACTATTATTAAACAGGACCCATACTGTGAAAGATGTGCCCACAAAGGCAGGCAATGAGCAAGGATCTAGTCAACAGTATTGCTTGTGGTCTTCCTTAAGGTGATTTTTTTTCCCATTACTAATTTGCCATGGCTTGTTCTGCACTGTATCTCTGCTCCTAAGTGGCCATATTGGTAATGAAACAGGGTGTTCCTTTCTCATATCAGAGTTGCCCATAATGACTGGTGATCAGATAACTTGTTGAATAAAGTAATGATCAAGAAGCTGCAAGAGAGTTTATGAATCAGAATGAATGATGCAGAAGCAAGGATATTTTTGCACTGCAGGTCCCAAGTTACATTTTCCTCTCCAGCAAGGAAAACAGTGGGCAGCACAGTAATGTTATCACCAAATTTCACTCCAAACCTAGATAGACTGGTACTGTGTTAAGCCCCATACACACGCGCGGATTATCCGAGGACCAGGTCCGTCGGATCATGTCCGTCGTACTTTGTCCGATGTTGGTTTTGCGTACACACGGTCGGACAAAGTTGTCGGAAAATCCGATCATTCTGAACGTGGTGACGTTTGTTGCCTACGACGGGACTAAGTAGAGGCTAGTAGCCAATAGCTTTGGTCTTGTAATGTGATCTGAGCATGCGTAGCACTTTGTCCGTCGGACTACCATACACACGATCGGATTTGGTGTGATCGGACCTTGTTGTCCAAAAATCTATCCAGCAGGAGATAGGACTTTGTCCGTCGGACAATCCGACGTACACTGTCCGATGGTGCATACACACGGTCGGATTTTTCGACAACATTGTCCGAACGGACAGAATCCATGCGAAAATCCGACCGTGTGTATGGGGCTTTAGATAATCTTACATTGCATCTATGAGGTTGAAGGTACAGGAGTGTCTAGGCACAGGACGTGCACTTCTATTTGGGGGGATTCAAGAAAAGTGGTACAACATTGTAAATATTTCAGGGTACTGTTTATACACTGTTAACACCTCTAGATGTTTCCTATAAGATAGCAAATTCTGTTATGTTGTTCATTTTCTATCTGAAAATTCTTACAAAGACTTTTCTGATGCAGTAGATGTGAATGTGTAGTATGCTCCATGGAGCACTTAGAAATCATCTCTCCAAACAAAGCTAAACTATCCAGTTGGCACATGAACATTCATCTGTACCAAGCTCAGTAAGGGGAGAAAATCATGGAGCAATTGTTCTGGTTTTTCCATCTGTCGAAACATTTTTGTGGTTTTTCCTCCTGTATTAATATTCTTTTCAGGTTCTGCTTGACTATAAAAGATCAGTATTCATGTGTCACAAACAGCGGTGGAATGCTTTTCACTGTTTTATCACTTTCTGCCTCTGGTACCGGGTTAAATTTAGCACATAAGCTTAGTAGCAGCATCTGTTCTTATGTTATTTTCTTAGAACTCTGCACAGATTACTCTGAGGTGTGTGTATGTAGAGGTACTTGCATGACAGCATGGCGTATTCATAGTAAAAGGATGGGCTACAAGCAACATGTTCATCTCTTTCTACTGCTACTGTTGCAGAAGGCAAAAATCTCATGTACAAAAATAGTTTGCTTTTCTTTAAAGATTTTAACACTAAAGAGGCCCAGAACTATAAAAGCTATGCTTAAAAAGGCAGTCACAGTGCTAGTCAGAAATATTGCCAGTGTCCTCCCTGCATCTAATCTTTTTACAGTCACTACCTTACCATGCCCTATTCTGCACTGTGCCTGTCAGTGTGGGTAGTCACTTGGTAGATTAGCAGGGCTTTGCTTACTCGTGTCAAAGACTATTTACCCCCCCCCCCCCCCCCACCACCTATGACGGGTGATCTGATATCACTTTAAGATAATCATATATCTTCAGATTTCTTTTGTTAAGTCCCACATCAATTCAATTCCCCCATCCATGCTACATAGTAGGACCTGCAGCTTGCTGAATACCAGAACGGTGACTGCAACTTATTTGGATGCTGTCACTGCCAACAAATTTCCAACCAGTTTGTTTAACAAGTCAATTGAAAAAATCAACTTTTGTTGAGCTGCGTGGTGCTTACAGGGCCATCCAAAGTTTAAATTCAGCAGGAATCAGCCAAAACTTGACCAGTGTATGACCAGCTTTTCTTAAAGCAGTAATAAACTCTGCATTTTTATTTTTACCTACATTTAAGCCTATAATAAAATTTACCTGTAAGTACAATAAATATCTCCTAAATGTGCACCATTTAGGAGATATTTACTTTAGTAGCCATTAATTGATGCCATCGGTGCATGTGGATTGTGCTCTCGATGGACAGCATGCCTTCCATTGAGAAAGCTGTGCCGCAGCTGTAAATCCCGTGCAGGCACGAGAGTAACATCACTGCGCCTTGGCCATTCAAATAGCTGGAGTCCGTGAACCAGGAAGGAAGACCAGGTGAAGATGGAACCCCAGGCAGCGAGCATTGCTGGAGGGCTTCATTTAATGGTAGGTCTGTCATAATGCGCTAGTAAGTGGTGCATATTAGCACATTTTACTGCAGCAGAGAAACAATAGGCCTTCAGCCTGGACAGGCAAGGCTGTGTTGTTTGGCAGAGCTGTGTAAATTTAAGAACTTAATGGACAGAAATATACATCTTTAGACAATTAACAACTCTCATATGAGTTTTTGCCTGAACTTTAGCTTTTAAGTGTTAACCTTAACAAGTATGTAACTTCCTACAGAACACCTTCCTAATATGTTACGGAGATGGAGAGTTATTCTGCAGGCTAAATCAAGAGCGAATAGAGCAAATAGCGTGACAATGCAGTGCCTCTGCAGATACAGTACAGTAAGTGAGTGTTATCATTGTGGGGCAAGAATTGCGCTACTGGCATTATCTTCATGTAAAAATAAAGTCTGGAAAGAAAAAACAAATGCAACTACCTTATTTAAAGGCCAGGAATCTGCAATATGTTATATTTTTGATGGGTTGCATTTAGATATGCTTTAAGCATTTAAGCATGCAGCAGTGCAGGGTTTACTTAAAGTGATACTAGCCTTTTTTTTCTTTGTTTAAAAATAACAAACATGTTATACTTACCTGCTCTGTGCAGTGGTTTTGCACAGAGCAGCCCAGATCCTCCTCTTCTCGGGTCCCTCACCGCCACTCCTGGCCCCTCCCTCCTGACGCTGCTCTATGTGTCCATTCAGATACGGAGCCACGGCTTGGCCCCACCCACTCCTGGCTCAATGCCTTTGATTGACAGAGCAGGGTGAGCCGATGGTGCCCCACTGTTGGAGTGAGGAGAGAGAGCCCTGGCCAGCTGAGACTCTCGTGCAACATTGCTGGATCGAGATGGGGCTCAGGTAAGTATTGGGGGGGGGCTGAGGGGGGGCTGCTGCACACAGAAGGTGTTTTATTTGCATACATGGGTTAAGATAAAAAAAAAACTTCTGACTGTAGAACCACTTTCATTTCAAGCCCAGCAGGTTTAGCGGTATTATGATGACACCCTGGATTGAATGTTTATTTATATAATAAAGCTTTATTATACATAATTTAAGGCATCTTACAACATCAAAAATCCTTTCCCTGTCATTTTTATTGTAAATTAAGATTTATTGAGATGTTAGAATAACAGCAGATATTATTTTTCTATTGTTATCTAAAGAACTGTATCCACACCTTTTTTGAGTCTGGACAGCGCCGTGTCCTTCATGATTTTCTCTGTTTGGCACCATAAATTGCTGTTCAACCATAAAAGTCATTCTCAGCCAGCACATTTATTGTTTATTGTTGGGTGAGGTCAGAGGTGCAGCAAATGTGATTTGTCTCTAAATTAAGGGAATTAGAAAACAATGGAGGCAGCAAGTATGCTGTTCAGAGTCTTCTCCATATGATTTGTCCAAACGGGAATTGACCTTCTAAGTATGAGTTTTAAGTATGAGTTTAACCATTTAAAAGGACAGGCTATACTAAAAAATCCAGTGCAGAATAGCTGATGGAATAATATATCTTCTCTAATGAATGTATTTCTTGCATACATTAAGCCATTCTTAGCTATGCTATGCATAATTTAGTGCAGAGTTGAGGTTGCTGGTCTTTTCTTGTTAGAGATACAGTATGTGCATCATTGATATCATTTCCATATTGCTGTGTTCGGCATGTTACATTTTTAATGGGAATATTGGTTTTATACATATTTTTATTCTTTCCGATGGCCGGGTCTAAAAAAATAACAAAATATAGTTTGTTGAATTTTTAGCAGTCATACATACAAAATATTACAAATTGTTATTATGCACTCATATATTTAGCCGGATGGTGGAGCTTTAGGCTTCATTTCAAATTTTTTTCAGGCTCTCTTTATCCTCTATTTTTAAAAGCCTCTTGTTTACAGAGCTCAATAGCGCAAGCTGAAATGTATCCCTTTCCCTCTCTATGGCTTAATCCAACGGTAAATGAACTGCTTGAAAGGAGACAGCTTCTGCAGTGTTATCGATCTAGAAAATTAGAAAACCCATAGTGTACATAACATTTTTATATATACATGCACCACTTTTGATCATTATACAAGAAACACATGGTACAAAGAATTTTTATTCAACAAAAAATATGACATAACACACACTTTTAAAAGACCATGACAAAATCCCTTAATACGGATAAAAGCCCAATGCACCACAACTTAATAATTAAAAAAAATAAAAAAGGTAAACATTGGCATCCATAGAAGCTTCCCTTGAATGGTGGGTCCAGGCATCATTCAGGTCAAAATTGTTATATGATAGAACTTTTGAGCATAATGCTCAGTACATTCAAGTTAAAATGTCCCACCTTCTTCGAAAGTATCTGCCCCTTTAGTGTCCAGTGACTGCACACTGTTATTGTAGATGATGCTGTGGACACAGTAGATGTACCCTAGAGTACCTGCCAAGTAAGCATCCTTATAATATCTGATACCTCACATTCAGGTTTTATCCCTTTGGACACAGCAACCATATTGGATAATATCTGCCACAAAAGTGTCCCACATGAGTTAACTAATAAACCTGGCAAGTTCACCAAGGGGTTGTCTGCCTATAAATGTCCCCTTATACTCCAGATGTATATACTGTATACCTTATACCTTGCAATAAGGTATACATAAATCTGTAGTAAAAATATAAATATGTGAGTTGTTTACCTTTTTTTTAAGTTTTTGTGATGCATTAAAGCAGAGTAACACCCCCTTACATGCCACATTTGGTATGTAATATTTTTTTGGGGGGGGGGGGGGGGGGTACCTAGTTTTGACAGGTACCCAGCTTGGCCACCTAGGTGACTCCTCCACTCTCCATGCAATCTCCTGGGACATGTCACAGGCCCCAGAAGATTGCATGGCCACTGAGAAGGCTCATGTGCAGTGCGGGGTGCCCACACTCCGTGGAGAGGAAGGGGAGAGGAGCGAGGCTTCGGGCGGCCACATAGCTGGACCATGGGACATGTGAGTGTGTGTTTATTAAAAGTCAGCAGCTTCACTTTTTGTAGCTGCTGACTTTGCGTGGTGCATTGGGATATTATCCATGTTGGGGGAGTTTACAAGTTAAGCCATGGTCTTTTAAAAGTGCGTGTTAGATCACATGTTTTATTGAACAAAACGTCTTTGTATAAAAATGTGATTTATTGCAGCCCTCAAAAATTACACTCGCACACTCGCATTTTGCGAGTGATTTTTGAGGGCTGGCGAGGAGAAGAGAGGAGAGCCGCCACTGGGAGATCACAGCAGGGAACATCACAGCTTTCGTTTCATCATAAGCTGTGTGTTTCCCCCGCCGCGCGCCGTCACATAAGCCCCTCCCCTTTTCCGGGACTTTGATAGACAGATCACCCGTCCAATCCTAGGACGGGTGACATGTATCAAAGTTCCCCGGACAAGGGGAGGGGCTTATGTGACGGCGCGCGGCGGGGGAACACACAGCTTATGATGAAACGAAAGCAGTGATGTTCCCTGCTGGGATCTCCCAGAGGCGGCTCTCCTCTCTTCTCCACCACAGGTAGGCAGCACATGGGGGGGGGACACAGGCTGCACATGGGGGGGGGGGACACAGCCTGCACATGGGGGGGGACACAGCCTGCACATGGGGCACACAGGCTGCACATGGGGGGGGGACACAGGCTGCACATGGGGGACACAGGCTGCACATGGGGGGGGACACAGGCTGCACATGGGGGGGGACATAGCCTGCACATGGGGGGGGACACAGCCTGCACATGGGGGGGGACACAGCCTGCACATGGGGGGGACAGGCTGCACATGGGGGGATACAGGCTGCACATGGGGGACACAGGCTGCACATGGGGGACACAGGCTGCACATGGGGGACACAGCCTGCACATGGGGGGCACAGGCTGCACATGGGGGGGGACACAGGCTGCACATGGGGGGGACACAGCCTGCACATGGGGGGCACAGGCTGCACACTGGGGGGGGACACAGGCTGCACATGGGGGGGGACACAGGCTGCACATGGGGGGGGACACAGGCTGCACATGGGGGGGGACACAGGCTGCACATGGGGGGGGACACAGGCTGCACATGGGGGGGGGGGACACAGGCTGTACATGGTGGGGGGACACAGGCTGCACATGGGGGGGGACACAGGCTGCACATGGGGGGGGACACAGGCTGCACATGGGGGGGACACAGGCTGCACATGGGGGGGACACAGGCTGCACATGGGGGGGGGGCACAGGCCGCAAATGGGGGGGGGGACACAGGCTGCACATGGGGGGGGGGGACACAGGCTGCACATGGGGGGGGGGGGGGGGGACAGGCTGCACATGGGGGGGACAGGCTGCACATGGGGGACACAGCCTGCACATGGGGGACACAGCCTGCACATGGGGGACACAGGCTGCACATGGGGGACACAGGCTGCACATGGGGGGGGACACAGCCTGCACATGGGGGGGGGGACACAGGCTGCACATGGGGGGGGACACAGGCTGCACATGGGGGGGGGGGGGACACAGGCTGCACATGGGGGGGGGGACACAGGCTGCACATGGGGGGGGGGGGGGGGGGGGGTGGGTGGGGGGGGGAGAGAGGGGGAGGGGACACAGGCTGCACATGGGGGGGGGACACAGGCTGCACATGGGGGGGGACACAGGCTGCACATGGGGGGGACACAGGCTGCACATGGGGGGGGACACAGGCTGTACATGGGGGGGGGGGGGCACGGGCTGCACATGGGGGGGGGACACAGGCTGCATTAACATTAAAGTTGTTAATATTTTTATAACTTAATTGCATAAAACATTAAAGGTGTCATTTAATGAGAAAATTTGAGGGCGGGTTTAGGGGCGGGGCAGGGTAGGGGTTGGGCGGGGCAACTGGTGGCGAGTAACCCTTGAGGCCTGGCTAGTAGCTCAGGACTTGAAATTTTGAGCCCTGATTTATTGTATACTGATCATAAGTGGTCAAGTCCATTAAGTAGGTTTTTGGAAAAAAATAAGTTTCTTCTCCTATAAAATACATATAGTAAAAAACATATATTAATCATTGGTTAAAAAGACTTAAAACCACTATAGCAATACATTTTCGGATATATATTTGATTCCCAAGCATCTCTGTAGCCAAATGGAATGCTAAACTAGCAAATCCTAATTTTAATAATAGTAAACAAAAGTGCAAGTATAATGAAATGCAATCAGGCTATTTTAAGTTTTCATTTTCTAGCTTGTTCATTGAAAATGAATGAATAAAAATGAACCATGGAATTTGATTGATTGCTGTGGGCCACAGTCACCTGCAGTTATGTTTGCTCCGCTTTTTTTAAACCAGCCCAGCTGGATTTCATTTTTTGAAGTTTATATTATTGTTTACTAACACATGTATTATTTATCTGGTAGCAAATTTTAAAAGCATTTTTCTTCCGGGCTTCACCGGTGGCTTCTCCCTGCTCTCCGGGGTCATCATGGTGGCGGCTTCCCCTCCATCCATACCTGTATCTGAGCATGCAGTCCAACTGGCAAAAAAGGGGGAGGGGGTGGAAGCGTGCAAATGAACCATGCCAGGCTACAATCCCTCAACATGGTTGTGGTACCTTGCCAGTGCCTGGTAAGGATTGTGGGGGGGCCCCTTACGCCTTTTTTTTAGTTTTATTTTTTATTTTTAAATCTTGATCTTTATTGAAAGGTCCTTTTAATACAGATAGTATCAAACAGAAAACAAATATATATCTTGCTGGTGTGTTTAGGATCATTGTCCTGCTGCAGAACCCAAGTTCGTTTCAGCTTGAGTACACGAACAGATGGTCGGACATTCTCCTTCAGGATCTCTTGGTAGACAGCAGAATTCATAGTTCCTTTTATCACGGCAAGTCTTCCAGGTCTTGAAGCAGCAAAACAGCCCCAGACCATCACACTACCACCACCATATTTTACTGTTGGTATAATGTTCTTTTTCTGAAATGCAGTGTTCCTTCTACGCCAGATATACTTGGAGACACACCTTCCAAAGAGTTACTTTTGTCTCATCGGTCCACAGAATGTTGTCCCAAAAGTCTTGGGGATCATCAAGATGTGTTGTGGAGAAATTGAGACGAGCTTTGATGTTCTTTTTGCTCAGCAGTGGTTTTCTCCTTGGAACTCTGCCATGCAGGCCATTTTTGCCCAGTCTTTTCCTGATGGTGGAGGCATAAACGCTGACCTTAACTGAGGCAACTGATGCATGCAAAGGAACAGGAAATGAGGAAGGGGGCAAACACTATCTCAATGCACTTAATGCATTAAAGAGGCATTAATTCAACATTCTAGAAGTGTACATAAATTTAGAACAATAAGTGAAGTTTATGCTATAACTCAACATACTGTATGTTCGATACCAAAACTCATACATACGGATAACAAAGAAAAGACAAAAGTGCATCTTAAGGAATAAGAGAGATAGTGATGTTGATCAGGGGAGGATTGGTTTTTCCTCAGCAGACAGAATTTAAGGTTACGAGAATGGACTTTGGATGGTGAAAGTTTGAGCCGGTAGAGGTCACGATTGACTGTGTTCCTTTTGTCCATAGTCCAGCACGCCCATTTTTGTTGGAATTGGGTATTTTTGCCTTGGAGTCTTGCAAACATTTGGTCGAGGGTAGCATGTGTGTTTAGAATTAGCATGTGTGTTTGTATCTGACCTCCAGGCACTCACCAGAGCTCTTCTAGCTGCTATTAGGGCGTGAATGATGAAGACATTGAATTTGCTCAGCCATTTTTCTAGGCCAATGCCGAAAAGAGCTGTTTCTGGAAGCAATGGGTAGTTTATCTTGGTGATAGAAAAGATGAGATTGGATATTTCTTTCCAGAAAGCTGTAATTTTCAGGCAGTACCACCATATGTGGCTAATGGAACCCACGCACACACACTTCCTCCAGCACAATGGGGAGAGGGCGCCTGGGTGACGATTCGCCAGTACTTGTGGTGTGAGTTACCATCTGTGCAGGATTTTTAGGACTGTTTCCCAGTGGGATATACATCGGGATGTTTTCCTAGGTTGTTGGAGTGTTTGACACCTTGTCTGCTGCTTTGTGTAGGTAACTTCTAGGTTACGTTCCCATGAGATCATGGCTGATGGTTTATCCAGTAGCACTCTGGTGCATAGAGCATTGTACATTATGGAGATCCCTTTTTTGATCAGATTAAATTGGTTTCATTAAGGCATTCTCCCTTATACGTAGTAGGGAAAGTAGGTGTCGTATTTGTAGATATTTGTAAAAGTCCTTATGTGAAATGCCGTAGGTTCCAACTAGGTCCTGAAAGGAGAGCATATGTTGTTGTTCATATAGTTGATTGATTAGGTTAAGAATGCTGCTTTTTCACTTGGAGATATCCAGGTCTGGAATTAGTAAAGGCAATGAGGAAAGTGGGGTGTTTGGATCAATCAGATTTGGTTTGCTTCCTGTAGTTTTCAGAACAGATATCCACGTCTTGAGGGTAGCATGCGCTGTTCCCAAGAAAGTTCTGGTAATTTTGTGGGTGAGCGTGGAGGCTCCCAGTGGTGCTCTGAGGTCAGATGAGGGAGCATGTTGTTCGATTTGTATCCATGGTTTGTCTGGGGCTGGAGACCACCAGTGTTTAGTCTGGTCGAGGATAGTGGCTGTGTAGCCACTATTTGACACTTCCGGGTAGGGGGTGCATGTGAGCACCACCGACGTCTCGCTCCACTGTGATTACACACAGCAGAAGCCGATTGGCGGGTGCATGGCACTGGCCTATCTTTAGGCAGAGAGGCAGAACAGCGGTCTGCCTATGTAAACAAGGCAGATCACCATTCTGACAGGAGGGAAGGGATGAAATTTGTGTCCCAGCAAAGCAGGGAATAAATTCCATCTCTTCCCCTAGTAAAAGCACTGTATAGTAAAATACTGGTTAGGCACAGAGGTTAACCCTTTGATCGCCCCTGGTGTTAACCCTTTCCCAGCCAGTGTAATTAGTCGATCACAATGAATATTTATAGCTCTGATCACTGTATTAGTGTCAATAGTCCCCAAAAAGTGTCAAACGCGTCAGTTATTGTCAGAATGTCCGCCACAATATTGCAGCCCCGCTATAAGTCGCTGATCACTGCCATTACTAGTAAGAAAAATAAAATGAAAATATACTATAGTTTGTAGATGCTATAACTTGCGCAAACCAATCAATATACCCTCATTGGGATTTTTTACTAAAAATATGTAGCAGAATACATATTGGCCTAAATTTATGAAGAAATCAGATTTTTTTTATTGGATAGGTTTTATAGTAGAAAGTAAAAAATATTTGTTTTGTTTTTCCACATTGTCGTTTTTCTTCCCTTTATAGCGCAAAAAATAAAACCCGCAGAGGTGATAAAATACCACCAAAATAAATCTCCATTTGTGGGAAAAAAGGACATACATTTTATTTGGGTACATAATTGCATGAAGGCGCAATTGTCAGTTAAAGTAAGGCAGTGCCGTATCGCAAATAATGGCCTGCTAATGAAGGGGGGTAAATCTTTTGGAAGTCAAGTGGTTAATTTTGTTACCAACAAACAAATATCAAAAAATGTTCATGTTTGTCTCATGACATTGTGATTAACAATGCCAGAAGACAAGGATACTCTTTATTCTCTGTTTTGTTTGCTTTGGCTATGAAGCCATTGGTGAGTTAATGTATATCTCTCCAAAAAAAATGCTTAGATGGGGAAAACGCTGTTTGATGCCCTTTCTTAATGTATATGATAAGTTATCAACCCTTTCAAAACTTTTGGCCTATCTTCCTTTTTTTGGCTTTGTTATCTTCAATTGCATGAGTTTTTGGGCTAACACCACCAGTAAATAAGAATACAATATATTTCCAACAAGACGTTAAAAACAAATTGATGTTAACTTTTACATTGCATGGTACACTCAAGTTAAAGAACATTTAGGAATAAGGTTGACTTGCTTATGTAGAACAGAATATCAAGTGACCTTTCTCTTGTTAAGGTCTTTTGCTAAAACACGTGATGCATCTTTTGTCAAGATACTATATTTCTTGAACAGGATATTAACTATTAAAATGGTAGATTTACTAAAAATCCTGTTTTTAATTAGGATCTTCAAAATAAAAATGTTGCTTAAAGTGGTTATAAACCCACTTAAAAAAAAAAACTAACACCTGCAAGACAAAGGCATAATGAGCTAGTGAGTATCTCAGGTGAGTATTACATAATGAGCTAGCCACACGAGGGACCGAAAAAAGAAAAAAAAAAGCTGCAACAGCCCGCCATGTGATGTCAGAGGAAGGCGGGGTCACCCATTCCCATCAACGAGTGGCCCCGCCTTCAGCTATATAACAGCTGTCACCGAGAAGAAGCTGCACTCGGTGGGAGCCTCCCATGGAGGCGGAGCTGTTGTGGCTTTTTTTTTCTTTTTTCGGCTCTTGGGGCGGGGTGAGATGTATCTAAATCGCAAGACATTTTTATTTTTTAATAAAGGACTTGTCCCAAGGTGTCTCCTGTCTTTTTTACTATTTTTGACACTTTTTTGTGAAATGGTAGGGATACAATGTACCTGTTATCAATTCACATGGGAGGAAGGCCGGGATCTGGGGGTCTCCTTGTTAAAGGGGGCTTCAAGATTTCGATAAGCCCCCTGCCCACAGACCCCCACAACCTCCAGGCAAGGGTTGTGGGGATGAGGCCCTTGTCCTCATCAACATGGGGACAAGGTGCTTTGGGGGGCTACTCCAAAGCACCCTCCCCACTTTGAGGGCATGTGGCCTGGTACAGTTCGGGGGGTGCTCTCTTGTCCCTACCTCTTTTCCTGCGGCCTGCCAGGTTGCGTGCTCGGATAAGGGTTTGGTATGGCTTTTGGGGGACCCATACACCATTTTTTTTTATTTTGGTGCAGGGTTCCCCTTAAAATCCATTTCAGACCCTTCAGGTCTGGTATGGATTATGGGGGGACCCCCACGCAAACCAGGACAAAGGGCCAGGTAATGGACTGGGGGGGAACCCATGCCATTTTTTACAATAAATTTTATCTATATTGCCCAGACCCAACAATTCATTAAAGCCGCAATCAGTTTTAAATTACTTTTTTTCCTTTAGAAATGTCATTTTGCTGTGGTATTGTTATAAACACAGGAAAATTGCGCCATTTTACAGGCATACTATAGACACCCCCCAGGCACGATATTTAAAGGAATATTTAATTTTTATTGTTTCACTTTAAGCATTATTAAAATCACTGCTCCCGAAAAAACGTTAGTTTTTAAAACTTTTTTTGCATCGATACATGTCCCCTGGGACAGGACCCGGGTCCCCAAACACTTTTTTATAACAATAACTTGCATATAAGCCTTTAAAATGAGCATGTTTGGTTTTTCATGTTAGTGTCCCATAGACTTTAATGGGGTTCCGCTGCTTTCAAATTTACTGCGAACACCGCATAATGTCCATTGTTTGCCGAACGTCCCAACAACCAAAGTTCGGCCTGAACTTATGCTCGGGCCGAACCGTTCACCCATCCCTACTAATTACTAGCACACGAGTTTAATCCTTTCAGAGGTTAAGGTTTAATTATAATTTAGAGAGAAATGTTTAAATATTTACAAGCAAAGTATTGTCTGAAGAATCTCCATGGGAACTCCTCCAATTAAAAAATAACATGATTTGAATCTAAATGCATAAATGGTCCATGTGTCTATTCACTACCTTTATTTAAAGCAACTCTTTCTTTACTTTTAAAAGTTTAAAAAAAGTTTTTGCTAAAAAGAAAAAATTTAATACTCCACCTGTTTCTCTGACCTTCGCTGTCTTTAGGCACTACTCTGGCTAAAAGAAAATCCTTATCTGAAACCTGCAGGAGTGTCTGATGCCTGGTCCCCCTTTGTGCTCTGTGGTTCCTTCTGCCAACCCCTAAGTCACTATAGGACACTGTAGTAACATAGGATCCAGCAGAAGGGACCAAAGCAAGCAACAAAGGAGGTGTCATCTGACACACCTGGAAGTGTGTCCAATGCATAATCCAGTGTACATTTAAAGACAGGAGAGATGGCTATTATAGATGATGGGAGGGGCAATCATTGACCCTTTTCTTGCACAAAGGCTTTTTTTTTTTTTTAAATGTAGCAACTTGCTTCAACCTACACTTTACTTCCAATATGGGAAAAGCATATGCTAAATCTGTTGTGGAAATCTCTTTGGGGGTCATTTTTCTCATGTGTGTTTCTCGTGTGTGTTTGTGAGGACAAAAAATTCCAGTTAACTACATTTGGAGCCAATGTCCTTTGGAACAGGGTTATAAAAATACAGTTCCTTCCTCAGACTGTTCAAATTTCTCCTTATCATTTATCCTATTTGTCTAGTTTTGCTTTGCCTGTTTTCAAGTTTTGTTGCAAATATATACTAAATGAGAAACCTATACCAATGTTTCTCAACTCCAGTCCTCGAGTACCCCCTACTGGTCATGTTTTCAGGATTTCGCTCAGATGAAACGGCTGTGGTAATTACTAAGGCAGTGAAACTGATCAAATCACCTCTGCAAAATAATGGATAGCCTGAAAACATGACCTGTTGGGGGTACTTGAGGACTGTAGTTGAGAAACATTGACCTAGACCATGTCTGGAAGATAAAAATTCTCCTTTTTTAAAAACTTTGGAATTTTGGATGCCAAATGCGTCTGACATCCAACATGTGCCACTAGTTTGCGCTGATACATTTGTATATATATTTTTTCTGGTTAGTTTTAATCATTTATTGTTGCATTAATTGCAATTGAACCTATTGGTTTAATGGCTTCCCAAAACAATCATATTAAAGGCAGGCCATGAATGATAATATAAAATAAAGTAAGGTGCTATACTGCAGTATCACAATGTGGATCCATATCAGCAGCCAGAGAACGGTGCAGAGCCTGGTATGTGGACTTGTCTGGGTGGCCTCAGAGTGACCAGTGGTAAAAACAATATACAAAAACACACAGTCAAGGCGCTCCAGGGAGGTCCTATGAAAACAGTCTGTGGAATGGACTGTGGGGAGTAGATGCACTAATCAGAGCCCAGGATCCACAGGAGACAAGGAAATCCAGTTAAAATTATACTTTAATGAAAGGCAATTAAAAGTCTTTGACAAGGAGGCATTCCCTGAAACATGTTATCCTGGCAACCAGCTTTCTAACCATCCTTCTGGTGCGCTTCCACATGCCCTGCTAGCCCATGGTGTGCAGATGTCTCCCGAGTTCCAATGACATTACTCCCGGGGACACAAGATCCTCCAATCCCTGGCAGTCTCCTATCACAGATCTTCAGCTCCATCGCAGCCTTCTGCCACTGACTCCTACATGCCTTCCGTCACTGGTTTGGGTTTTTCAACAAGCAGCTATGTGCAGAGCCCCATGAAAGACATTTAATTGCCTTTCAATAATGTATGATTTTAACTGGATTTCCTTGTCTCTTGTGGATCCTGGGCTCTAGTTACTGCATCTACCCCACACAGTCCATTCCACAGGCTGTTTTCATAGGACCTCCCTGGAGCGTCTTGACTGTGTTTTTGTAAATAAGCCATGACTAACTGTCACGGGTGCTTGTGCTCTCAACCGAACTTTCAAGCCATTAAATGGGTGGTGTCGTAACTGATCACATGTGTAGCCCCATGGCAGTAGAAAGAAAATAGGTCAAGATGACAGATTCCTTTGCTGTAAAAATAGAAGGATTTAGTTGCTTTATTGAAAAATATTTGACTTTCATTATCCAATTGTGTGTAAGCAAAAATCTTTTTTTTTGTTGTTTTTGCACATTATTGAGTATTGTTTGCAAAGTTGATTTTCACTATACTCCCTAAGCTAAGGGAAATTTTTCTTGCAAAGTGAAAATTCCCCTGCAAAATAAAAAGCCTCTTTATCTTTAGCTAATCAGCCCCATTACCAGTACTTTAATAGTGGTGACTCAGGAAAGCATCTGTAGATTTATGAAGAGTTAAAGAAAGAAATAAAAATTTATTTTTTTATTATCATTAATGTTATTTCCCAAAAATCTGAAGCTTGGCTAACTTTCTTGTCTTTGAATAGTTGAAACTGTTTACAGTATTTTTCAGTCTTTGAAAAATTGTTATTATTTTAATGCTTGGCTTTATAAAATGTCATATCATGAGTTCTGTGTACCTGTTGTACTGTATCTATGTTACTGTAAACGTAATTACTGGAACTTTTCAGCTACGCTGTGCTGTGGATTCTGTCAACCCCTGATGCTTCATTAAGTGCAAGCACTGCTAAATGTGGATATAGGTTATACCTCCACGGTGGCCAATTTAGGAAGTCCTGTGTTCCCTACCTGATTGTGTAAAGAAACCTTAGATCCTGCTCTCATCTCACCAAGTCTCACATATCTTAATTAGTGAACTGAGCCTGTGGTACAGGTAGGACTCTTTTGATTGGAAAAAAAAGGTACATAATAATAATAATTCTTGTTTTTGGCTCATAGTGAAAAAGGGTGTAATTCCATTTTTAGAAAGCATGCATGCCATTGATTTTGCAACAAGATAAAATGTTATATATGTAAGTAAACATCAGGTTAGGTGTTCAGTTTGGCTATAGTAATTTAGAAGGTTAACAAGTCAAAATAAATTAAGCAGTGGTGAAAAGAGACTCTGAACAGCCGCACACCGGAAAAAAACTTAAAATCCTGTGCTTTTTATTTGCAAAAAGATCACATCAAAATAAAACAATCCACGGCAATGAGGGGTACACAAAAATACCTGACGCATTTCGCACCAAAATTAGTGCTTATTCATAGTCAAAATACATACAGTAAGCCTTGATGTCTATATATACAGTATATATAATTCACTGAATGTCAAGGCTAAATGACCATCACTGATATCAAATAGGCACTCAAACTTTAGAACCTAAAGCAAGACTGCTTTGTTAGGGTCACTGCAATTACAAATAACATTTTCTTCTTTTACCTTTTACTTAATCTTTACAGTATATTGTGTATCAAAACCAAAAACTATACAAGGAAAAGCCGCCTAGTAGGCACAGGCCCACTGTACTTAATGATCTATCCTCACTTGATGACAGTTAAAGTGGTTCTAATGGCCAAAGTTTTTTTTTTACCTTATTGCATTCTATGCATTGAAGGAGAAGTCCAGCCTGAGCTCCTTTGGCTGCGCTTCTCCTATGGGTCACAGGAGTGCAATTCGTTTTGTACTCCTGTGACCCCCTTTTCAGCAGAGAGTGGACTAAATTCCGCTCTCTGCTGACGTCACAGGAATCAGTCCAGGCACAGCGTCATCATCATGACAATGAAGCCTGGATCTGCCAGGTGCATGGACTGATGCCGTCTCAACCTCTCAGCGAGCCACTGAGAGCCTGAGACGGCCACTCCCAGCCCCTCCACAGCTCAGTGCTCCAGTGAGCGTGGAGGAGCAGAGAGGAGAGCTGCTGATTGACAGTCATAAGCTCTCCGCTCTGGGGGCCTGTGAAAACTGAGCCATCGATGGTGTTTTATCACTCGGTTCTCAGTGCAGAGGCACCAGAGTACAGATGCAGCATCGGACCGATGCTGCATACACCTAGGTAAGTATGAATGTGGCAAAAAAAAACATACTTCTCTTTTAAAGGTAAAAAAACCTACTGCATTCAGCACCCTTTCCTTTCTCCCCCTCCACTACCCCCCCAGCCCCCTCTAAATACTTATTTGAGCCCGGTCTCAATCCAGCAAGCATCAGCTCTCTTGGCTCTGTCTATCCTCATTGGACAGAGAGGCAGCAGCGGGAACCATTGCTGCTGCTGTCAATCACAGTCAGTTAGGAGAGAGTGGTGGACGTGGCCGAGCCACGCTCTAAGTGTCAATGGACACACAGAGCCAGCTTGGGATCGATCATGCACAAGTGGCCCTATAGCTAGCGTCTTGCTATGGGGCACTCTAAGGGGGAGGGGGAGCCAGGAGCACCTGTGGTGGACCCGAGAAGAGGATGATTGGGGCTGCTCTATGCAAAACTATTGCAGGACTATGACATGTTTGTTATTTAAAAAAAAAATTAAATATAAACCCTTACAACCACTTTAAAGAGGGATTGCACCTAAATAAAAAAATAATTAAAGCCAGCAGCTACAAATACTGCAGCTGCTGACTTTTAATAAATGAACACTTACCTGTCCCAGGGTCCAGCGATGTCGGCAGCCGAAGGCGAGAAATCGATCGGTTCTTGGTTGCTGCCGATGCCATTCTCGTTGAGGGAATCAGGAAGTGAAGCGTTGCGGCTTCACTTCCCGGTTCTCTACTACGCATGCGCGAGTTGCGCAGAGCAATGAGAATGCTCTGCGCTGTCTCTGGGACCTGTGTGTGTCCCAGCAGACAGCGCGGCGGGAAAGGAAGAGGCATAGACTCCCGTGGGAAAGGTGCCAACTGTGGCACCGGAGGGGGGGAGGGTTCCGAAGAGAGGAAGTTCCACTTTAGGGTGGAACTCCACTTTAAAGCTATATAGCTGTTAGGGCTCTTTTATACTGGCAGCTAGGGGAGGTAAAAACAGGTGGTTCTCCCAGCCTTGGCTGCCCTTCTAAATTTGAACATTACAGCCTGACAGGGCTGTACACATGCCGCAATGATTTGCTTTGCAGCAATGTTAACTCAGGCTGCAGAGTTTGACAGGCAGCACTCCCGGGCGGAGTCGGGTGATGTAGCACTGAGGATTGTGAGGATTGTGAGTCACACAGGAGCTACGGTCCCGCTGTAATCTTCAAATACAAGCACACTGTTTCTATTGGAAATGTAAGTGTACAATACTGCAATACATGGCCATTTTTAAATACTACACCATGGGAGTACATTTATTTTACTGAGGTCAATGGTGGAAGAGTACTGCAGAGTTGAAGGCCATAAGAAGTGTAACCAGCAAAGGATATACCCAGTGAGGCAAATAAAAGGAATGAAGGAATTTGATCAGCTGAGAAGCCTGGATATCTACCCCAGCAGGGAAAGGCGTTTTGGACCTGGAAACAGATCTATTTTTGTTTAGGCAGCACTGCCGCTCAAACTCTCCACTGCAACCACACGCTTGGTTTACAGTTGCAGCATGGTTCCACAATGTAAAATTACCATACGGCAATGAAACAAGTTAAAAGAAAAACAGGCATCAGGAGGCAGCAGTAGAGCCTCTTGAAAGTCTGCTAGCGGCTGCTATATTGATCCCTGAAAATCTATCCACTGACCACTTTTTAGAAGGCAGTAAGCTTATCGTTTATGCCAAGGATATGCAATTAGCGGACCTCCAGCTGTTGCAGAAGTTCCATGAGGAATAGAAAGACTTTGACAGCCACAAGCATGACGTCCAGAGGCAGAGGCATGATGGGACTTGCAGTTTTGCAACAGCTGAAGGTCTGCTAATTGCATATCCCTGCCGTATGCAGTATCTCTTTAAAATACATGTACTATACTAATTAGTACAGTCTCTGGTAAATGAAACCTTTGTTCTCTTGCAGAGACAGAAGCACCACTAGGATCATCTGACATATCTGGGTGTGTTAGATAGCTGTGTCTCCCGCTGAGCACTGTGTTTCCTCTGTCTGCTGTATGCCCCTTCCGAGTTGCAGGAATACACTAGTGACGTTGTGGCCAGCAGGTGAAACCACAACAATCAGCAGGGAGATACAGGCATCCAAAGTCCCCGGTAGTGCTGAATGCGGAAAATTCTACCAGTGTTTTTAGTTCTGAAAGGGAGCAAAGATTCCATTCAATGGAGGCTGATCTGGTAAGTATAGGACATGTATTTGTATATCATATGTAGTCTAAAGACATTGCCTGGAATTCATAATAAGTGTCATAGATACACCTTAAAAGTCTGTCTTGCGTTATGCTGCAAGAAGCGGAACTTGCAACAGATTGATGTATGTATCGGTAAAGGTAAAATTAATCTGTCGCACCAATGACAGAACTGCCTGAAGCATCTCTTCTTCTTTGAAGTGGTGGAGTTTTACAGACAGAAAAGCTATTTGGACAAGTTGGGAGAACAAATATCAGTTCCAGAGGAACTTACAGACAAATTGCGTCATAAAATTGTCTTAAAGATGCAACACAATAATTATATGTGTGAGGAAATCAACAATGTACTCCAACATGGAAGAGGTCTTATTTACGCCCACTTTCCTTATCACCAGTATGGCAGTATTTCTTTATAAATTTGTTGCAACAGTAGCGCTATACAGGGCAGCACAACAGCTTAGTGGTTAGTATTCGGGTCCTCATTTCAAATCCCACTATTAGGGCCCTTTTCACACGGACGTGTCGGTGTACGGGCTCCGCTTTGTTCAGCGGGGGATCGCTCCATCGATCCCCGCTGAGCAGGCAGATGACAGGCCCGTCTCTGCACTCTGTGCAGGGACGGACCTGTCAGAGCACCGCTCTCCTCTATGGGGGAATGGATAAAGATGGACCGTAGAGTCTGTTTTCATCCGATCCTATCCGCAGACGGATGGAAAAATAGGGTTTTCCTCCTCCGTCACACTTTAGCGGATCTGAGTTGGTCGGATGTCATCGGACATGTCACCGCTGACATCCGTCGCTCCATAGAGGTCTAAAAAACTGACAGGCGGAACTGAACGGTCTGCTCGTGTGAAAGGGGCCTTATGCCTGGAGTTTGCATGTTCTTCTGGGCTTGTATGGGTTTTCTCAGCACACCAAAGACATGCTGGCAGGTTACTTGGCTCCTGTCAAAAGTTGGCTCTAGTATGTGTATGTATGCATGTCAGAAAGGTGTTAAGGTGTTAAGTTCCTCAAGGGCAGGGACTGGTGTGAATGTACAATATGTTGGTGCAATATATATATACCTGTAATAAATAATAGTGTTGCAAATAAGAACTACTCAAATGTGTCACAGTGTTTTAAAGAATTTGGAGAAAAGTTTCTAACTACATACACGCCACCAGAAATGTGTGGAAATGGCTTATTAAATCAACCCCCAGTGCCTGGAGTGGGGGGGGGGGGATTCATAGGGGTTGATTTACTATAACTAGACTAGTACAAAATCCGGTGCAGCTGTGCATGGCAGCCAATCAGCTTTGAACTTTAAGTGGTTGTAAAGGCTGTTTTTTTTTTACCTTTGTGCATTCTATGCATGAAGGTAAAAAAAAAACATCTGTGTGCAGCAGCCCCCCAAGCTCCCCTAATACTTACAGTAGTTGAGAATAGCCACTCCAGGTGAGCTGAAAATAAACACCTTGCGAGGATGGTTCAAGGGTGCCAGCACAGCCCATCTGTAGATGCACATCAAAGGAAAGTTCTGGAATCGCTGCACTCCTTGAAGTTCTGTACAGGGAGTCCCCGAGTTATGAACCTCCTACTTACGAGACATCGTAAAACATTGTAAAACAGCGGATAACATCGGAAAACGATGACCGCACAGAGCAGGTAAGTATGACATTTTTGTTATTTAAGAAAATAACAAAACTGCCTTTAATATTACTTTCACACTTTCATCTTGTTCAATTAGGGTTAAAATAATACTTGAAGCTGATTGGTTTCTCTGCAGAGCTGCACCAGATTTAGCACTCTCCAGTTTTAGTAAATCAACCCCTTAGTGCAACTTTCAGATTCCAACAACGGACAGACATCTCATAGTAATATAGTAGATAATATAGTATAATATAGTAGAACTTGAATCAACCTCTCCCTAGTCTTCACCACTCTATATGCCTAGCTGTAATCTTAAGGGAAAAAGCTGGGAGCCACCGCAATCCTCTTTCTGACAAACAGAATACTGCAACTAAGCATTCACAGATGATCACAACAGATTCTGTATTCAGTTAATAGACTGGTTCCACTGTGTGTATGCCTGACCTCAATCTGTTCCTGGCAAGCAGGTGCAGTAGTAGTTTTGTCAGATGTTAATGAATGACCCAATGGCACTCACCTGTTGCATCTTACACATATTAGAGTAAACCAGAGCTCTGACCTTTTTCCTGTATGCCGAAGATGTTAGAGGGAAACTACAGTATATTTTCAGACTGTGAGCATTTTGAGTTATTATTTCGAAGTATGGCTGAAAGCATATGGATGCCTTTCTCAGATATTTCTTCTTTGCTTTGTTTCTTATTTTCATGATGGTATTTTATTCAGATTTATAGATTTTCCGTACAGTGGCTATCTTTATATAATACAAAATTCTTGCTGAAAGATGAGTATGATAAATGCTGCTATGGAGTACAGAGATGTAAACCAGGGAGAACAGTTTGCAGGGTAATAAAGATGATGCCTTTGCTGCAGGAAAACTAGGTATAGCTAAATTGTTTAAAGTGAAACTCCGGGCCAAGCTGAAAAAACAGCCCTCTGCAAGGCTCCTGTAACATGTGCACATCAACATAATGCTCATCTTTCTTAGATCTAGATTATACAAAGAAACTACCTGGGGATTCCACCATTTTTACAACAGACTACTGTAGAGCATTACCTAGATCATATACCATCATGCTTGCCTCTTGTCAGAAAATTATCATAAAAGTGGATTGTATTATTGTTTCCTAGATGTTTATTCAAATCTACTGTGCTTAAAGTGCTTAAAGTGATAATAAAGCCTTGTTTAACCACATCAATACTGGGCACTTTCGCCCCCTTCCTTCCCAGACCAATTTTCAGCTTTCAGCGCTCTCACACTTTCACTGACAATTGCGCGGCCATGCTACGCTGTACCAAATTAAATTTTATCATTTTTTTCGCATAAATAGAGCTTTCTTTTGGTGGTATTTATTCACAACTCTTTTGCAATATAAGCAAAAAAAGAGCAGAAATTTGGAAAAAAATATATATGTTCTTTATTCTATTTTAAAAGAAATCCAATAAAATCTAATTTTGTCATAAATTTAAGCCAAAATGTATTCTGCTACATGTTTTTTGAAAAAAAAAATCCAGCTAAGTGTATAATAATTGGTTTGTGTGATCACGGACATATGTACGCAAATGATCATGTACAGATGTGCGCAAGTGATCACGGACATATGTGTGCAGATAATCATTGGGACATGTGATTTTACTGTTATATATGTGGGGGACATGTGTTTTAGGGATCATTACTATGTGGGGACATGTGTTTTGGGGACATGTGTTTGGGGAACATTGTGTGTTTACTGTGTGTTTCACATGTGTAGTGTGTTGTGTGTTTACACTAGACTGGTGATCAGTGAGTAAAAAGCTGCAAAAAACAGATAATACTCACTGATTACCAGCCGGCTGCAGAGATCTGCTCTCCTCTCCTCAGCGACCACTTCCGTGTGAGGAGAGGAGAGCGATCGCCTAGCAACCGGCTGTTTGTTTACATCCCATGACGGCCGTGATTGGACACGGCTGTCATGTGATCAGGAGGGCCAATCACAGAGCCCTCCTGCCGATCTAAGATGCGCCGTGCCCGGGTGACACGAGCGCATTATCCCGCTCCTTCTGAGGGACGTTCCTGAATGTCCATTTAGAAGGATAGATAGCCCACCCGGCCGTTTATGTGCAGTGGTCAGGTGGGAAGTGGTTAAAGAAAAAAAAAAAATAACAAACTTGTTATACTTACCTGCTCTGTACAGTGGTTTTGCACGGAGTAGCCCGGATCCTCCTCTTTCTATGCCAACACTTCTGGCTCCTTCTCTCCTGCCAGGTGCTCCCACAGCAAGCAGCTTGCTCTGGGGGTACCCAAGAAGGCGCGCTACCAAGCCGTGGCTCCGTATGTCCTTTCACACATTCGGCCCCGCTCCTCTGTCTTCTAATTGGCTAACTGGTTGTGATTGACAGCAATGGCTCCCGTTGCTGCCAAAAGCCAATAGGGAGTGCAAGTCCCAAGAGAGTTAAGGCTCTTGTAGACATCGGTGGATCGAGAGGAGGCTCAAGTAAGTATGGGGGGCTGGGGGGGCTGCTGCACACAGAAGGTTTTTTACCTTCATGAAAGTAAAAAACCTTGTGTCTTTACAACCACTTTAAAACTAATTTCTTTTACCAGGGGATTCCAATGAATGAAGGAGAGAACCAGCTGACACTTTCCTAATTTTATTCATGCTTCTTAATTGGTTAGACCTTTGTAAATGTACACTCTATATCATTTATTGATGCAATATAAATATGTGAATTGGGAATCTGCCAGATGACCCCCTGACATGCCACATTTGGCATGTTATTTTTTGGGGGTGGTTGGATACCCTCTTTTTAGAGGGTTTCAGCTCCCACTTCCTCCCGGTGCACCAGAAGAGAGATCAATTAAAAAAATTCTACAGGTTGCATGTTTTGAGTTACAGAGGAGGTCTAGGGCTAGAGTTATTGCTCTCACACTACCGATCGCGTGTGGTTTGAACACCGTTTTCATATGCAGGCACTACTCACATATGCGTTCGCTTCTGCACGCGAGCACGGCAGGACGGGGCGCATTTAAAAAATGTTTTTTCAATTATTTTACTTTTTATTTTTTATTTTTACATTTTTTATTTTTTTTAAATTGTGTCACTTTTATTCCTATTGCAAGGAATGTAAACATACCTTGTAGTAAAAAAAAAGCATGACAGGACCTCTTAAATATGAGATCTGTGGTCAAAAAGACCTCAGATCTTATATTTACACTAAAATGCAATAAAACAAATAAAAAAAAATGGCATTTAAAAAAAATAATAAAAAAAAATGGCCCTTAAAGAGCTATGGGCGGAAGTGACGTTTTGACGTTGCTTCCGCCCTGCAATGTTATGGAGATGGGTGGGCCATCTTCCCCTCACTTACAGTGGTGTGAAAAAGTGTTTGCCCCCTTCCTCATTTCCTGTTCCTTTGCATGTTTGTCACACTTAAGTGTTTCGGAACATCAAACCAATTTAAACAATAGTCAAGGACAACACAAGTAAACACAAAATGCAATTTGTAAATGAAGGTGTTTATTATTAAAGGTGAAAAAAAATCCAAACCATCATGGCCCTGTGTGAAAAAGTGATTGCCCCCCTTGTTAAAACATACTATAACTGTGGTTGTCCACACCTGAGTTCAATTTCTCTAGCCACACCCAGGCCTGATTATTGCCACACCTGTTCACAATCAAGGCATCACTTAAATAGGAGCTGCTTGACACAGTAAGGTCCACCAGAAGATCCTTAAAAGCTACACATCATGCCGAGACCCAAAGAAATTCAGGAACAATTGAGAAAGAAAGTAATTGAGATCTATCAGTCTGGAAAGGGTTATAAAGCCATTTCCAAAGCTTTGGGAATCCAGCGAACCACAGTGAGAGCCATTATCCACAAATGGCGAAGACATGGAACAGTGGTGAACCTTCCCAGGAGTGGCCGGCCGCCCAAAATTACCCCAAGAGCGCAGCGACGACTCATCCAAGAGGTCACAAAAGACCCCACAACAACGTCCAAGGAACTGCAGGCCTCACTTGCCTCAGTTAAGGTCAGCGTTCATGCCTCCACCATCAGGAAAAGACTGGGCAAAAATGGCCTGCATGGCAGAGTTCCAAGGAGAAAACCACTGCTGAGCAAAAAGAACATCAAAGCTCGTCTCAATTTCTCCACAACACATCTTGATGATCCCCAAGACTTTTGGGACAACATTCTGTGGACCGATGAGACAAAAGTGGAACTCTTTGGAAGGTGTGTGTCCAAGTATATCTGGCGTAGAAGGAACACTGCATTTCAGAAAAAGAACATTATACCAACAGTAAAATATGGTGGTGGTAGTGTGATGGTCTGGGGCTGTTTTGCTGCTTCAGGACCTGGAAGACTTGCCGTGATAAAAGGAACTATGAATTCTGCTGTCTACCAAGAGATCCTGAAGGAGAATGTCCGACCATCTGTTCGTGTACTCAAGCTGAAACGAACTTGGGTTCTGCAGCAGGACAATGATCCTAAACACACCAGCAAGTCCACCACCGAATGGCTGAAGAAAAACAAAATGAAGACTTTGGAGTGGCCTAGCCAAAGTCCTGACCTGAATCCTATTGAGATGTTGTGGTATGACCTTAAAAAGGCCGTTCATGCTCGAAAACCCTCTAATGTAACTGAATTAGGACAATTCTGCAAAGATGAGTGGGCCAAAATTCCTCCAGGACGCTGTAAAAGCCTCATTGCACGTTATCGCAAACGCTTGGTTGCAGTTGTTGCTGCTAAGGGTGGCCCAACCAGTTATTAGGTTTAGGGGGCAATCACTTTTTCACACAGGGCCATGATGGTTTGGATTTTTTTTCACCTTTAATAATAAACACCTTCATTTACAAATTGCATTTTGTGTTTACTTGTGTTGTCCTTGACTATTGTTTAAATTGGTTTGATGTTCCGAAACACTTAAGTGTGACAAACATGCAAAGGAACAGGAAATGAGGAAGGGGGCAAACACTTTTTCACACCACTGTATCTCCATACCCAGCAAGGAGTAACATCCTCTGCCGATGGCTCTGGTAAGCGTGGCGGGAGGGGGGCCCTATCCCGCCATCGATATTATCTTATCGGAAAGCGGACCGCCTGCCGAAGAAGAGGATACCGGGGTTATGGTAGCTAGCTAGCTGCAAAGTTAGGACGTATATCGGCATGCATCGGTCCATAATTGTTTAAAACACCTGCCAAATGGCCCACACCTGTGTGTACTGTTCTTGAGTATGCACGGCCTGGGTTAGGAGTAGTGTTGGGAGAACGGTTCGGTCTAATCATGAGTTCGGGCTGAACATTTGCCCGATTAGCCGTTCGCCGAACACCCGAATTTGCAGTGTCTTTGTCGGTTGTTCACTCCCCTGGACACCCTGCAATGCACTGAGCGCTGCACAGTGTAATCTGGTTGTAAAGGAGTGAGGCTGGGAATCCATACTAGACAATTATACGGGCATGCAACATACCAAGCCACATTTGACCCCTCACCCCAAAGCGCCTTGTCCCCATGTTGATGGGAACAAGGGCCTTATCCCCTCATCCCCACAACAGTGGCCAGTGGTTATGGGGGTCTGCGGCTGGGGGGGCTTATCAGAATCTGGAAGCCCCTTTAACAAGAGGGCCCTCAGATCCCGGCCCACCACCTTTCCTGACAGCCAGGCTGCATGCCCAGATAAGGACCAGACCTGAAGCGCCTGGTATGGACTGGGGAGGAACCCCACGCAATTTTATTCTTTCTTTTTTTCAATAGCCAGGTGCCTGCAATGGTAACCACGAGTCATTTTAAATGGGATTTGACTCCTTTTTTTTCATTGTTAATGTCAGTTTTGCTGCAGCAAGTTCTATATATGCTACAGATGCGCCACTTTACAGGCAGACTGAGGGGGCTCCCCAGGCACTAAATTTAACTACTTGCCGACCCGCCACTGCAGTTGTACTGCTGCTGGTTGGTACGGCCGAGTGAATCACTGTCGTTGTACGTCAGCGGCTTTAAGAAGCTATAGGGGACCCACGGCACGACATCCAAGCCGATGCTCGTGGCCGGTGGCAGCGATGTCCACCGGCCACCCGAAATCGCTCCTCAGAGAACCAGAATGGGGATCTGTCAATGAAGGCAGACAGATCCCCGTTCTGACAGGAGAGTAGAGAGAGATCTGCTGTTCCTAGTGATCAGGAACAGCGATCTCTCTCCTTCTCTAGTCAGTAAACTCCCCCCACAGTTAGAAACACCTCCCTAGGGAACACTTAACCCCTTGATCGCCACCTAGTGTTAACCCCTTCTCTGCCACTGACATTCATACAGTAATCAGTGGCTATTTTTAGCACATTTTTGCTGTATAAATGTCACTGGTCCCAAAAATATGTCACAAGTGTCCGATTTGTCCACCCCAATAAAAATGCCATAAATATATCCCCTATTTTGTAGACACTATAACTTTTGCGCAAACCAATCAATATACGCTTATTGCAATTTTTTTTACCAAAAATATGTAGAAGAATACATATTGCCCTAAACTGATGAAGAATTATTATTTTTTTTTAAATGGGGGATATTTATTATAGCAAAAAGTAAAAAATATAGTTTTTTTTTTCAAAATTGTTGCTTTTTTTGTTTATAGCACAAAAAATAAAAAACGCAGAGGTGATCAAATACCACCAAAAGAAATCTCTATTTTGTGGGGGAAAAAAAGGTCATACATTTTGTTTGAGTACAACGTTGCACGACAGCGTCATTGTCAGTTAAAGTGACACAGTGCTGTATCGCAAAAAAAATGACCTGGTCATTAAGAGGGCAAATCCTTCCAGTCCTTAAGTGGTTAAAGGAATTTTTCGTTTTTATTGTTGCACTTTAGGCATAATTAAAATCACTGCTCCTGAAAAAAACTATTGTTTTAATTTTTTTTAAATGAACTGATATATGTCCCCCAGGGCAGTACCCAGACCCCCATACCCCTTTTATGGCCAATAAATTGCATATAAGCCTGTTGGGCTCCCATAGACTTCAATGGGCTTCACCATTGGCGTTAGAACATTTCCCCTGTTCGGAAGTTTTGCTGCGAACCGAACAGGGGGGTGTTCGGCCCATGTCTAGTTAGGAGTGACTTCATGCATGCTTTGTGATTTAGTGGGGCCTTTTTTAGTAAAGTAGGAGGCTGTGCTGATCTCCAATGATGTGGGAAAAATGAACAGGTTGCAGCAAAAAAATGTCTGATGCCGGGTACACACCATCAGACTTTCCGGCAGACTAGGTGCGGCGGACCGGAATACGATGGACAATTCAATCGTGTGTGGGCTCCAGCGGACTTTTTTTCCCCAAAAGTCAGACAGACCTAGAAATAAAACATGTTTTAAATCTTTCAGACGGACTCGAGTCCTGTCGAAAAATCAGTTTGTGTGCTAATCCAACGGACTAAAACCAACGCTAGGGCAGCTATTGGCTACTGGCTATGAACTTCCTTATTCTAGTCTGGTCGTACGTCATCACGTTCAAATCCACTGGACTTTGGTGTGCTTGTGTGTGGCCAAGTACGTTAGTTCAGAAAGTCCGTCAGAACTCCGCCCAAAGTCCGCCGGGAAGACCGTCGGACCTAGACCATTGAAAAGTCAGATTGTGTGTACACGACATGAGGATACCTCTTTTGGCTTTCCTATTATGGAAAGGATGTACCAAGTGAGCAAAATTAAGGGTAACAATATCAGTGACTTTCGTGTAGCGCTTAAGAATCTTCATATTTATTTTATAATTATTTTAAGCAAACATTTCCTCAAATGCATCCCCATGATCCCAGCTCTGCCTACATGACTGACTGTATGGTAGGCCTGGCATTTTACAATGAAATTACACATTATCAGATCTGATGCTTTTATTGATTTGCCTTTTTATACTGAGCAAATCGCTTTTGAGATGGGTAACAAATTGATAATACAGATATGGGTGGTAGGGCTGAGCCTCCTCACAATTCTAGGGGCGATTGGTATAGCTACTGCTGCTACCTCTGTTCCTGTATGGGTAAGAGACTTTTTCTTTCTTATTCCTTCAGTTAAAATGTATTTTAATTTATGTTGTATCCTGCAGTGGTGTGTATAATAGCATGCCAACTTCTTATCACAGATGGAATGTAAGCATTTAAGGGCATGATTAAAAATATGAGTTTACTGATTGAAGAGAAAAGACTTATGTGACTTATGTTATTCTTATCCATTTTTATTAGGTGCATATTACTTATTGTAATTAGACCTATTCACTCTGATTTTGTAAATGCGCTTTTTAAATGGCAGGCATTAGAGCTCTTTTAAGAAAACACAGGGATATTGGTGTCAGCCAATTAAATGTAAATGTAGGCTAAGCAGTTACTGATATTTTATTATTTAAGGCTCACATTGTGAATTTCCAAAACATTTCCTAACAGCGTGAACAGATTGTGTGATCTCAAGAAAATTTGTAGTTGCAGACAGCGTAAAGTCTATTTAAACATTTAAAAAAATTTAAAACTGGAACAGGTGGGAAAACATTTTGGCTGATTTGATTGACAAATTAAAAAATTGAAGGTACTCTTATGTGATTTTCTTTCTTTACTGAGATTATTTTTGTCTTCTGTATTGTTTTATTGTAGAGGGGCCTAGCTATGTTTTTCATGTTTATGTTATGCACATGCATGCTAACTTTTTATTTTAATGTAACAGGTGTATTTATTACCTCTTAAAGCGGAACTCCACTTCAGCCACTTTATACATTTCTAAGAGATAAGTCCAACAAAATGCATGCCACCTCATAGACTTAGCTCTTTGATTATTCAATTTTTATTTTTACTGTGCATTGGGAGTACAGCTATCACTATACTTTTGGCACTCAAACACTGTACCTTCTGATTTCAGCTCCTGCAGCTGCAGAGTGCCCTCCTCCTGCCCAATCACAGAGTGCTTTGCATTATGTGAACTCATTCAAAAAATACAAAGTCTTCTCTGAATGAACAGAAGAGGGGTGGGATAAGATGATGTGAGAAGACAGTGGGGTTGACTTACTAAAACCAAAAAGAGAAAAATCTGGTGCAGCTCTGCCTAGAAACCAATAGGCTTCCAGTTTTATTTTTTATTTTTTACCTTAACTGAACAAGCTGAAGTTAGAAGCTGTTTGACTATCATGCTCAGCTGCACCAGATTCTGCACTCTCCAATATTAGTAAATCAACCCCAGTGTCTCCCCTATCAGAGCCCCAGGAGTGTAGTGATAGCTGTACTCCCAGAGCTCCATAAAACTGTCAGACGTAAATTAAATAGCTAGGTCCATGAGATGGCATAAACCTTGTTGGACCTAACTCATAGTATGCCAGCACATTTTACGAAGTCAATGCATTCCTGACATTTAGCTTTAAAGGTATCTTAATACTCCTCTTGACAATATTTGCATCTATTTTCTTTACCAGAAGGCAAGCAGCATCTTTATTTTGGCATCATGCAGAGTTAGCATCCACTTCCAGGATTAAAGTCCTTCCCCTGTATGACACACTCAGATAAATCCTGGTGCCGTTGTAGTGGCTATATGTTCTGGGATATGTGTGCATAGATCCAGCCCTACTCTTACATCTCACCTTGTGGCTTACCATATTTACAGTGATCAACACAAGTGAAGACTGACAATTGCTTCCACCTGCCTGTAGCAGTGATGACGTCATTCCTTAGACCAGTGGTTCTCAACCCTGTCCTCAATTACCCCCAACAGGCCATGTTTGCAGGTTTTCCTTTATCTTGCACAAGTGCTCTCAGAGTCAATGGCTTGGTATTTTGGACAGCTATTTTATCTAAGAGAAATTCCCAAAACATGGCCTGTAGGGGGGTACTTGAGGACTGAGGGTGAGAACCACTGCCCTAGACTACACCTCCCAGCTTAAGCATAGTCACTTGGCCATAGCTGAAGAATTGATTCGTATTGATAAATCCTGTAGGGATTTTGTTTTTATATATGTTGTTGGTGTATATTGTGACATGTTAGAAATTAATTCATGCAGATTTGTAAAGTAACTGATAGGTCCACTTTAACCACTTGCCTACTGGGCACTCCCCCACCCCCCCCACCCTCCGGCCCAGGCCAATTGTCACATTTTAAATGACAAATGCGTGCTCATGCAACATTGTACCCATAACAAAGAAGAAGTTATAATTTTTTTAAACAGCTAGAGCTTTCTTTTGGTGGTATTTATTTACCACTGGGTTTTTTATTTTTTGCTAAACGTAAAAAAGTCCATAAATTCTGGGTGGGGCCAGGACGCTATCATCACCATGCACGCCAAAATCGTTTTTGCAGCTCAGGACTCCCGCTGGAGACGTTTTGGCTATTAGCTTAACCTGTACATACTCATGTCGATGGAGACACCTCAATATGTGAATGGCTTTTAAATAATATACATTTTAGAAAATGTAGACAATTTTACACTGTGGGAGATTCCTCTTTTTTTATCTCCCTCCTTCATGTGATTATGTAATATATGGAAGCTTCTACTGTGTTACTTGCTTCTTGGAGTGGAATTAGCAGTCATGGAGTGGATCTTGTTTTTCGTTGAATGCGCAGTAGCTGGTTTATAATCTGACCAGCAACTACTGTAGCTCTTAGTGTTGTTGGTTAAGGATTACACTGGGTGGTTGATGTACACCTGAAGAGAGTTCTGAGGAGTCATGTCACATTTAAGAGCACATTAACAAACAGTCTTTGGGACTATATGAACTTTGTTTTTTGCACAATTTTTTACTTGTAGATTGTGGATTGCACAGTATATTGCACCAGCATTTTAAATTATATGAATTTAGTGATATTATTTGTTTTGCATATTTATTGAATATTTTGCACATTGGGAGATGAGTATATTTGTAAAATATGGAGATGTTTGTACACTAAGTAAGGTCCGTAGGGATAAGTGATGTCCAGTTTTCTATTATGATTGCACATTTTAATGATATCAAAAGCAGGGCAGCAGCTTCTCCCCTTTTCTTTGTTTATTAGTTTTGCACATATAAAGGTTATATTTTTTTAGATCTGTGGCACAGTTTCATCCTAATCCTCTTCCTATAAAATTTAGCAAATAAGTAATTTCCCTTCTTCACTGATGTGACCCTCTTGGCCGATGTTATAGCCACCAGGAAGGCAACTTTCAGGGAAAGTTCCTTAATAGAGGACTGATTTACATATTCCAACTCTCTCCCTGAGAAGAAATCCAGGACAGGGGGAACTGGGCTCCAGCCGCCATGGCCAATCACTGGAACTTGATAGCAAACAAGGAGACACACAAGACACAGAGATATGGCTACCATAAGAAAATTAATATCTTTGTACATTACCACCACCACAGCACGATCCGGACCAGACCTGGGACTGGGGAGCTGTCGCTCGACCCACCGCATGACCAGGGCGTTTACAAGGCCTCCCGCTAATAGCTGGGACGTTTGACCACATTGCAGCTTGCCTGCCAATGGCCAGGCTAGTAAGCTCTTCATGGCATTGCATCATATCGCCCATGTCCACCTGCTAATAGCTAGTATTTCTGGACTTCAGAGAGGATCACCACTAACCACCAACTTATTGCCGTGCATAACGCAGGCATGGATTCCAGAAAACTTCATGAAAAGGTAAGACCTCAACTTGGTCCTAGGAGGAGGACAAAAAAAGGAACACGGCCTCTGGCCCAGAGCAAAGATTTAAGGGAGAAGGATCCTATGAGATATGAGGGGGTGGGATTAACCCACACGTAGGCTGCCATAGAGTCTGTCAGGAAAGTATACATGAAGGCAAAGCTTTTTTTTTTAGTTTTGGATAGAGTGCAGAGGGATTATAACACCTGTCAGTTTTTATTGTGGTCTGTGCCCCTGTAAAGAAAACCTGTCTATTTGTCCTGTTTACTATTATCATTGAAAGTAAAAGAAAATCCCACATTTTGGGTTGTCCCCAGAAAAGTAATAAAAGGGAAATCTTCCAATGGGGACACTAGTTCTGGTGACCTGGGTGTCCCCAAGGAATTCCCTTAATTTGCAGGGATTTTTTCTCACTTCCTGTTTTGCTATGGGACAGGAAGTGAAGAAAAATATCTGCAATGGGACACAGATGGTGAAAAAAAATCTGACAGGTGTTATAACTTTCCCTTACTCTATCCAAAATGGAAAAAAAATGGTTTGCCTATAGTTCTACCTTAAAGAGGAAGTAAACCCTAATGGGTTTTACTTCCTCTTTGTTTCCCTGCAAAGTGCATCGCATAGTAGCCCTATGCCTAGTGCCTGTCTTTTGCAAATATCTCCTAAAACCGTGTAGGTTTAGGAGATATTTCTTGCACCTACAGATAAGCCTTAATCTAGGCTTACCTGTAGGTAAAAGTGGTCTGTAAAGGTTTACAACCACTTTAAGAAGCCACTGCCATGGTAACATGTACCAATAAAGAAATTAAACCCATTTCTTTAAATTGTTGGTTCTTGTGACTTATCTGACCAATAGCTAAGGGTGTGCAATGCATTATGATTTTTCCTGTGAAGTTTTGGCCAAAGTTCATAAAACTTCAGGAGTCCTGGGTGTTTAATGTGAGCCTAAGGTAGTGGAGAACCCAAGTCTCATCCCTTCTCTTTACCTATGTGTACGTATCAAGGTCTAGTCACGCTGCATTAGAGCCTGAGTAGTCAGCATTGGTATTATACTTCTTTCAAACATGGAAGTTCCTCTGGTGTTTCCAAGTGTCAGAAGTGCTTTGTACTTTCGTTCTAGAAAAACATGCTGTACACTTACACCAACTCATGGTGAGACCAGCCCTGCAAACAGAAACAATTATTACTGGGTTCATGACTTATTAATAAAGAAACTCGGAGGCACTCTCGGTACTTCCACACTTTTATATTTCATTTTCTAATGCAGACAATTCTGTCTCGGAAAACTACTGATCGATACAGCATTAGTACAACACAGTCACATCCAAATTTGCCATATAAAAGATTATAGTGAATGTGATAAATAAGTAATGAAAAATCTAATGTAAATGAATTTCTGTTTGGTAATGGGAAAAATAAGAAAACATTTAGGTGGATCTCTCATTTAGGGCTCCTTAATTTTTTACTAATTACAAGTATGCATGACTAGGAACCCATTAGAAAAAGAACAGAGCAATAAGAGGAAATGAAAAAATTCTGTATCTCAATTGCATGCGATTACATTATTCTTGTCTAGACGTGATTTATAATTTTTTTTAGTGGAAAAGATTAGATTTTAAACAAGTCCCAAACATGGCTAAATTACTATGTTAAATTGTTTAACGTTTACTAAAAACATATTTTGTTTTTATGGATGTAGTGTGTATGTATTATTTCTTGATATAATACATACAATTTTGAATAGCATAAGCAGTTATTTAAATTATTTATTATTGGAAAGTTTTAATTCCCACAGAATATTATTTACCTACCAATGCACAGATGCGGCCCGGTGTGTCCTCCCACTCTAGTGCAGACACAGTGCAATACAGATCAGTTTATCGGGCCACTGTCATTGGCCCTGGTACCATGTGATCACTGTGAATAATTACAGCAATCACATGAAAAGTAGTAAACAATGGCTGCCATTGCCATTGCATACTACTGTGTACTACTGGGATGTCTGTGATTGGTCACAACAAACCTGTACCATGTTATAGCTTGTGGCCAATCACAGCTATCACAAAAGTAAACAATGGGATTATAAATGGTAAATAATTGCTTATACAGCAGTCCTCATTGTAATAAGCAATCATAGCATAAAAAAAAAAGAAAACAAATCCTGGTTCTCCCCCCCAGAGTGGCACATGTTCACACTATACTCCTCTGATGACAGTATGTAAAAAAAAAATTGTAAAAACATACTGTCACCAGAGCAAGTGCAGTGTCACTAAGGGAACATCGCATTGCTGTGGCGGTGATCATGTACAATGGCTGGCTGCTGTGATATCAGTGTATGTCAGTGCTACCAGCCTTTGCCACAGCAGTCAATGTCACCAGACCAGTGCTACAAGTCAGTATCCCTAATCACTGCCATACCAGTCAGTGTCCCTAATCACTGCTAGCCACTCACAGTATCCCTGATCACCACTACACAAGTTATAGTGTCCTTGATCACTGCCACACTAGTTACAGTTTTCCTGATCTCTACCACACCAGTCATATTGTCCCTAACCATTGCCACACCAGTCACAGTTTCCCTAATCATCGGCACACCAGTCATATTATCCCAGATCTCTGCCACGCCAGTTACAGTGTCCCTGATCACTGCCACACCTGTCCCAGGGTCACCAGATCAGTGTAAGTCAGCAGCAGTGTTCATGATTACTGCCTCACTACTCCCCACTGTCACCTGATCAATGCAGCTAGCAACATTGCTCCTGATCACCACCACACCAGTACGTTGTTGCCATTGCCTGCTTCCTGAACATTTGCCTGTTTGTTGACCACATTTCTGCCTGCTGCCTGGACGGATCCTTTGCCTGTTTGCTGACTGTTTGCACCAGAACTGACCCATCTGCAAATCTCACTGACTACATTCCTGTGAGATTCAGTCTCAGCCATCCCCTGAAGAAAATTGCTCTCCTGTAACCGCAGAAACTGCTTTGTCCTTCTTTTCTTCAGCCTCCTATACTTTCTAGCCAGTGAACATGGCATTCCTGAGGACAGCCACCGACCAGTAGGCTAAGCTTGCTTGACTTAGAGGAATTAGGACTGCTATAGTTGACACTACACTAAGCTATATTCCATGACCACTTATACAGAGGCAACCATCACAGTACATTGGTTTTTGATATCCAGCGCTCTATTCTTCCACTATCTCTGTTGCAAACAGAGCCAGCACCCTGTCTAATTGTGGAGACAGCTGTTCTTAGGAGAAGTGATTACCTTGGAGTGGTGAACTCCTACATTATATCTGTAAGTATCTTAGAGAGTGGGGGTTATACTAGCTTAACTTTTATCCTAATAAATTTAACTCCCCCCCAGGGTCAGACCTCATAGAAATTCAGTTCATCAGTACATTTCAGATTCAATCCACGTGCATGCTCCTGAAGAGTGGATCAATCTACGAAACGCGTAGAGCAGTTATATGCCGTGTCTTAATCTATTTTTATGTTTTACCAGACTATGCTCAGTATTATGTGATTAAGTGTGTGCAATCATGTGCTTCTTGCCTCCATTGTATGTACATATGTATTTACATCAACTGTTATTATTATATGACATTATTACCATTATGTATCATATTATCCATATACACTAATAAATCTATATATTTTTACACCCATGTGCCTTATTAAAAGTCCCACCCCCATCCCCCCCTCTTTTTCTAGATAGGGATGGAGGCATTATACCTTACCAGGTCGCCTCCTCATATAAAAGTCCCACCTTGCCTTTCGGCTTTTTGCTTTTTGTTTCTTGCCTTCTCTTTTTTATATAAGATACAGTGTCTGGTACATAATCAGTTCAAACAGTGAAAAAGTATCATGCATGTGGTATTGCCATACTCAGGAGGAGGAGTAGAATGTGTTTGGGGTTGTAATTCTAAGTATGCTTATGCTGTGTGTGAAAAATATCTTATTCAATTGACAATGTTGTGTGAACAAATTCATTTTCATTTTCTTTCTGTATTTTCCAAAAACTTGTGGCAGAAAAATTAAGTCTCCAAAAGACCCACCATGCCTTTTAAAAATTACTTTTGGGATGTTTAGTCTCCAAAATATGGTCATTTTAGGGGTATTTCCACTGTCCTTGTGCCACAGGGCCTCCAAAAATGTGATAGGTAGTCAGGAAATCGTATGTGTAATTTATGCCCCCGGGAACCCTTGAAGGTGCTCCTTGGATTTTGAGCCCTCCTATGTGGCTAGGCTGTAAACACATGTGGTATTGCCATACTCTGGAGGAATAGCATAATGTGTTAATTCAAAGTATGCCTATGCTGTGTGTGAGAAATTAGTTGTTAAAATTATAACTTTATAAAAAAAAAACATTTAATTGAATCTATTTATTTTCCAAATATTGGGACAAAAAAATTACAAAAGTGAAATATATATATATATATACAGTATCTAACAAAAGTGAGTACACCCCTCACATTTTTGTAAATATTTTATTATATGTTTTCATGTGACAACACTGAAGAAATTAGACTTTGCTACAATGTAAAGTAGTGAGTACAGCTTGTATAACAGTGTAAATTTGTTGTCCCCTCAAAATAACTCAACACACAGCCATTATTGTCTAAACCACTGGCAACAAAAGTGAGTAAACCCCTTAGTGAAAATGTGCAAATTGCGCCCAAAGTGTCAATACCATTATTTTACAGCACTGCCTTAACCCTGTTGGACATGGAGTTCACCAGAGCTTCACAGGTTGCCACTGGAGTCCTCTTTCACTCCTCCATGAAGACATCACAGAGCTGGTGGGTGTTAGAGACCTTGTACTCCTCCACCTTCCATTTGAGGATGCCCCACAGATGCTCAATAGGGTTTAGGTCTGGAGACATGCTTGGCCAGTCCATCACCTTTACCCTCAGCTTCTTTAGCAAGGCAGTGGTCGTTTGGAGGTGTGTTTGTGGTCGTTATCATGTTGGAATACAGCCCTGCGGCCCAGTCTCCGAAGAGAGGGGATCATGCTCTGCTTCAGTATGTAACAGTACACGTTGGCATTCATGGTTCCCTCAATGAACTGTAGCTCCCCAATTCTGGCAGCAGTTATGCAGCCCTAGACCATGACACTCTCACCACCATGCTTGACTGTAGGCAAGACACACTTGTCTTTGTACTCCTCACCTGGTTGACGCCACACATGCTTGACACCATCTAAACCAAATAAGTTTATCATGGTCTCATCAGACCACAGAACATGGTTCCAGTAATCCATGTCCTTAGTCTGCTTGTCTTCAGCAAAAAACAGTTTGCAAGCTTTCTTGTGCATCATCTTTAGAAGAGGCTTCCTTCTGGGACGACAGCCATGCAGACCAATTTGATGCAGTGTGAGACATATGGTATGAGCACTGACAGGCTGATCTCCCACCCCTTCAACCTCTGCAGCAATGCTTGCTGGCAGCACTCATATGCCTATTTCCAAAACACAACCTCTGGATATGACGCTGACCACATGCACTCAACTTCTTTGTTCAACCATGGCGAGGCCTGTTCTGAGTGGAACCTGTCCTGGTAAACCGATGTATGCTCAGTTTCAGGGTCTTGGCAATCTTCTTATAGCCTAGGCCATCTTTATGTAGAGAAACAGTTCTTTGCCATGAGGTGCCTTGTTGTACTTCCAGTGACCAGTATGAGAGAGTGAGAGAGATAACACCAAATTTAGCATATCTCCTCCCCATTCACACCTGAGACCTTGTAACACTAATGAGTCATATGACACCGCAGAGGGAAAATGGCTAATTGGACCCAATTTGGACATTTTCACTTAGGTATATATACTCACTTTTGTTGCCAGCGGTTTAGACATGAATTGCTGTGTGTTGAGTTATTTTGAGGGGACAGAAAATTTACACTATTTAACAAGCTGTACACTCACTACTTTACATTGTAGCAAAGTGTAATTTCTTCAGTGTTTTAACATGAAAAGGTATAATAAAATATTTACAAAAATGTGAGGGGTGTACTCACTTTTGTGAGATACTGTATTTAATCATATATTATATATCGTAAGGTCAGAACTCTTTATCTGCATATTTATTCAGGTCTGTTCTTTAGAAAGTATTGAAGCTTTTAGATCAGTATGACAACAAGCATTTTTATAAGGTATGGTTAATGTTGGCTGCCTCCATATTATTTTTGTACAGGTTTCCTTTAGGAATAAAATGTATTTATGTGTTTGCTGCCTGTGAAATGTTTTCTGTTAGCATCCAGCAAATTTGTCAACCTCACACTTTACTTAGCTGTTAATTCTTCCACTTCCAATGCAAATGCATTATTCATCCATTTAAATGCTGTATACTTTTAAATCCTTTTCTCTACTGTGTGAACAAACCCATTGTTTCAGACAGAAACCGTTTTTTAATAATCTACTTAAAAAGTATATATATATTTTCATTTAAAGTTTGTAGTATCTTCACACAAAAGAAATAGTAATATTTGAAAAACCAATATATCCATGGTTGACAAATAATCCTGGAAGTAGACACATATAAGAATGTGATCCATTTCAGTCCAGTGCTTGACTTCCTCTTGTGCTTTGCATCTGTGTCCTTCCTCCCCGTTATATCTTTACTGATTTATTAGTTCAGACCTATTCAACTAATATTCTGAGTAGAGCAAGTGCCTATACCAGCCTTTCCTAAACTTTTTACTATGGGCAAAACTTGAATGACTTTCAGGTCTCAGATACAATACAGAATACAATGACCACCTCTAGCAGCTCTAGTCGCTGGCAGTGATCGCATACAAAAAATCTGACAGGCTGGTTGTCCTGATCGACTTCAGTACTACCAACCTGCCCATAGATGGATTGAATTCCGACCGGTCCCTGCTGAACCCGCTGAGATTCGATCCATCTATGGCCAGCTTTACTGTAATTTCCTGTCTGGTGAAACCATTGTCAGCAGAACAGGAATTCAGAATAAATCTTTGTTTTTCAATCTTGTTTTATTGCATTTAAGTGCAAAGAACAAAGATTGGAGGTACAAGTAACATACAAACAGTATAAGAACATTATCAGCAGTCTGAAATACATTATTGAGTGTAAGTCAACATTAGGTATACATCCCCAAAGCCCGTACTAATAGCAAATATACCAGTAACACAAGACATTGGAGGAAAGAGCAACTTTCACATAACAAGGAATTCAATACATTCAGTGCATCAGGAAACACATTTGTTTGTCTGAGGATTGCAGTAATCTACCGTATCACGCTTTCTCGATGACTTCTCCGTATGGCTACCCCACTTTCTCTCCTCTGGAGTACCGGCCATCATCCTTGGTGATTTTAACATTCCAATCATTGTTAACACCCCAGCCACTTCTTAACTACTCAACTTCTCAACTCAACCTCCTTTTGAACTTTTAACCTAAAATAATGGACACAAACTACCACTCACTCCAATGGCAACACTTTCAACATCCTATTCTCCAAGCTTTGCACTCCCTGCAACCTCCTTAACACCTCTTTTCCTCTCTCCGATCACAAACATCAGTTTCCCACTCTTCCTGTCTCCTACCTTCCATGCCACCATCCTCCAAACAGTTACCCACAGGAACCTTCGCCACCCCAACCCTTCCCTTCTTCATTCTGCTACTGACTGCCTTTATGATAAAATTGCACCCCAGATCTGGGCATTTATGTCTACAACAACATATTGCCATCCTCCCTGGACACACTTGCTTCTCTCTCTACATGCATAACCAGGCCTTGCCTGCTACAACCCTGACAAACAGATGTCACCAGAAGTCTCAACCAGGAGCAAGCATGGCATAAAACTAAATCCCTGCAAGACTTCACCCTCTACAAATCTGCCCTTCTCAAATACAACTCCTGCCTCCACACTGCTAAACAAACCTACTACATCACACTTGTCAACTCTTTTCTACCATTATTTCTTACTTCACCCCCCCCCCCCCCCCCCACTGCCTCCACCCACCAACTTGCTTACTGCCCAGGAGATTGCTGATCATTTCAAAAACAAAATGAACACAATTCGTGATGAGATGTCCAGTGTCCAGCTTCCTACCCCAACCAACACACCAGGTCCAACACCACACTCAGAACTTTCCTCCTTCAACCCTGTAACCACTGAGGAAGTTGCTAAGCTCCTTTCCACGTTCCACCTCATCACCTGTCCCCTGGACCCCGTCCCTTCACAATTGCTGCAACCACCTTCCTGCTCAAACATGCATGGTTACCCCATACTTAAAAAACCCTCACTGACCCCACCTGTTTATATAACTTAAGACCCATCTCCCTGCTCCCATTTGCCCCCAGCTTCTTGAACACCTTGTCCAAAACCATATGAGTTGCCACCTCACTGACAACAACCTTCTTGATCCTGACAGTCTGGCTTCTGCCTACAACATTCCACTGAAACTGCCATACTAAAACTCACCAATGACCCACTAACTGCTAAAACCAACAACCAGTACTCCATACTCTTACTGTTGGACCTTTCTGGTGCCTTTGACACAGTTGACTACCCACTCATCCTCAATAAACTACACTCCCTTGGCCTCTGTGTCTCTGCTTTCTTGGTTCTCCTTCTACCTATCTCAGGGCATTTTCAGTGTCACATACAACAACATCTCCTCCACTTCTCTTCTTCTTTCTGTCGGGGTACCCCAAGGCTCTGTCCTTGGGCCCCTCCTATTCTGTCTTTATACCTCTTCCCTGGGCCAGTTGAAAAACCTCCCATGGCTTCAAATACCACCTCTATGCTGACGACACCCAGATTTATCTCTCCACACTTCAACCCACCTCACACTCATTTTCCTTACCTATCACAAATTTACTAAGCTCCATGAGCAGGGCCCTACTATTCCTTATGTTTTGAACTGTATTGTAATTTTACTGTCCTCCTTTATGTTGTAAAGTGCTGCATAAACTGTTGGGGCTATATAAATCATGTATAATAACAATAATAATACTAATATGTGTTTTAACTATTCCTTATGAATCATCATGGAGAAAAGTAGAAGTCAGCAATACAGGACTAACTATGTAAGGAAGTTGGGGTTGCTCTGGGAGTATACAAAATAGAAATCAGGATAGAAGCAAGCATAAGGTTGGGGGCACTCCATCATGTCCAAGGGGGATTGAGGGTTGGCATTCTTTAGCCTAGGCCTGCAATTCAGAGGAGTAGTAGAACATGGACCATGCTGTCGAGGTGTGGAAAATTGGTCTTACCTTTCTGTTTACTATGCCAACAAGTGTTGCAGGTCCCTTAGGGAGTCTGTGTGTATGAAGGTAGGTCTGGGTAGGCGGCAGCTTGGAGAACAGAGTATAACTGAAAGACCACGTGTGTTGGGGGGTCTTGTTGCAGCCTCAAGGATTCAAAGGCAGTTAGTTGAGCAAGAATATCCGGTATTGAGGGAATAGGTCGAACATAGGATATGGCTTGTTGCCTCTGTAACCATTACATAGGGTTATGTATGGGAACTGCAGGGAAAGGCGTGGCAGTTAACAATAGGTCCAACTGAAGAACTTGGGAGAGAGATCTATGGTCCTGCTTACTCCAAAGGCCGAAACCAGTAGCTCAAAATGCTGGTGGAAATATTGGGTTGCCAAAAAAGGGAAGTGGCCAAAATATTTGGATAAACTAAGAGGGGATAGCGCATAATCCCACATGTGAAGTGTCTGCCAGGTAAGGTCAACAGGGAATTAAGGGCCCTTTCTAAGTGCAGGAGAGGTCCAGGAGAGGGCACAGAGGTCAGTAGGATTCATACAGCCTTCCAGTTGCACCCATAATTTGAATGAGGAGTGGTGGAACCAATCAATGATTTGCATAAAAACGCTGCTTTATGGCACAGAGAAGCATCAGGAATCCCCGCCCCAGGATAAATCTTTTTAATTGAGTCCTAGATAGCATTAGAACCAGACAGGGGTTCTAACCTTTCCATGCTATATTTAAAGCTAAATATTAAAAAAAGTTTTGTCTGGGCATACAAAAACACAGAAGGGCAAGTTTTGTCAAAAGTCAATCAATTGTCTGATGTAGTGCACAAGAAAAAGAAAACATCCAAAGGGAACCCTCACATCACAAATAAACATGTTAATTTGTTGATATGACCTTAGTAACATTGTTAATAGCTGCAATTTGCTTCTGTCAAAGCATAACCTTGCATTAAAAACACTCTGATAGACAAACACACACATTAGTACACCTGGCGAGACAGACCTATTTTCTAAGCAGTTATTTTTAACCAGCAGGTCTCCATTTAGCACTTTTGTGCTTACTGTGCAAGAGGCCCTCCAAAGTCAGATCAAATACAGAACACAGCAGTTCTTATAATTACATTTCAGTGAGTCAAGCTGCTTTATGTATTGGATGTTTTAATAGTGTTAATAGCAATGACCTGCACCATTCATTATTGAGCACCTGTTTACATGGAAAATATTTGTGCAAGGTCAGTGTGACCGCTCAGTACCCTTAACTACCTCTGTTATTTATGGGGTCCGCCAATAATTACAGAACAAAAAAAATAGTTAATTCTAATTCTAAATACAGTTCTTCCATGGCACATTAAATAGCCTTTCTCCATTGCCAATGCTGTACATTGCTCATGTGCGTTCTTTCTGTTAATGACCAGTTCTACTTTCAGTCACTGCTGCTTACATGTCTATTTAGTTTATACCACACATTGTAGCATTTTGCCAGTGTTTAGTCCTCTGCTCATATTTATCACTTTTATCATGTTGTAATTATTCTGTAATAAAGATTCACAAATTACATCACCATAGTCTAGATCAGGGGTCTCAAACTGGCGGCCCTCCAGCTGTTGCAAAACTACAAGTCCCATGAGGCATTTACAGTATTTAAAGTAAGTAAGTAAAGTAAGTAAAGCCTTAACATTAATTTACTTTTATTCCACACCATGTAGCATTTATATGGTGGGACTAGATGGGCTTTACTACTTTCTTCTCTGGGGAATTAGTCCTCTCTTTTCAGGTCTTAGGGGATTGACATAAAGCCCCTGTGAGGGAGATCTTCAGATATCTTTAAATGCTCAATATCCTCAATAAATTACTTTTATTCCCTTTAAAGGAAATGTAGCAAAAACTAGTAGTAACTAGAGCTTACAGAACCCTTTAAGCCCCATACACACGCGCGGACAATCCGTGGACCAGGTCCGTCGGACCATGTCCGTCATACTTTGTCTGATGTTGGTTTTGCGTACACACGATCGGACAAAGTTGTCGGAAAATCCGATCATTCTGAACGTGGTGACGTTTGTTGCCTACGACGGGACTACGTAGAGGCTAGTAGCCAATAGCTTTGGTCTTGTAATGTGATCTGAGCATGCGTAGCACTTTGTCCGGTCGGACAAGCGTACACACGCTCGGATTTGGTGTGATCGGACCGTGTTGACGGCAAAGTTTTCCAGCAGGAGATAAGACTTTGTCCGTCGGCCAAACCGACGAACACTGTCCGATGGTGCATACACACGGTCTGATTTTTCAACAACCTTGTCCGATCGGACAGAATCCATGAAAAAGTCCAACCGTGTGTATGGGGCTTTAGAGTGCCCTTCACAACAACACTATGGCATCATCATAGTAAGAAGTTGATCTTGACAATTAGAAATGACCTTCAAACTTTGACACTATATAAATGCAAGAAGCCTTTTTTTTTTTAGTTTTTAATACAAAACCACTATACGTTCATCTAAGTTTTAATAAGAAAGTGTTCTATGCTCACAACATACACTTTCATTTTTAACATCAGCATTGTAATAGCATTACAAACAATAGGGATTTTTGACAATCCACACTAAGCTTACTTGAAAAATCTTCTTTCATGTTGTGTGTACTGCATGTCTTCTGGCCTATTTCTTTCCACAACTTTCTCAATTCCCGGAATACTTTGCAGCCTCTCCGCTGCTAATTTCTAAGGACTACATATACCATGGTAACCTGCTGCCTGCTACCTTGCTGCCTGGCAGTGATTCCTGTACTGACTCCACCTCCTGAATCTCCTTCTCCTAACATCTCTGTAGTTCAGAAGGCAGACTCTGGGAAATGTGTGACACGGCAATGTCTATTCACAGGGTATAGTAAATAGCAAATACATCTCACTGAATTCAAGATAGTGTGGGAATCTCCACAAAATAAGTTTACAGACTTCAAGATCATTCATATCAATAGGAGTAGGTTAGAAACAATTGACATACAATGTGTAAATTAATAAATGATTTTACATTTTTACAATAGATACATTTTAGGCATTCATGCAGCCCACTGGTCAAACAAAGAGGTTATAATGCCATTCCATCTATTGGAGGGTTGAACAAACAGGAGACATGTCATTTTAATTTCATCTTATAAGGTATGATAGCAAACGTCTTGCCACAGTGATCTCATTTTCTTTTCTAATGTACTGTATACTTTTGCTATTAAAAAATCATAGATGTCACAAAAAATAGGGCTCAGAAGTATAGAGAGTTTGAGTACCCTGGGAATAATTAATATCTCTGAAACAGGTCTACCAGTATTTTGATAATAACTTAAAAAGTAACAAATATCCCACTCACCTACACCTCGAGCATCCAGTTGGGATGTTGTCTTTTTGGAAATGTCTACCAGAATGTATTCAAGCCTACACAAACTAGCCCTAATGCTTCAAAATAAACAGGCTGGTTCAGAGCATAATACATTAATTCAACTATTTTATACTGTAAACTTAAAAAAAAAAAAAATATATGGTCTCCACGGTAATGTCAGTTTAATGCTTCTTATTTTTTTAATGTAAGATCATGCTTTTTTGGGGTAGTCTGAGGAATACCCACTGCCAGTATGTATAAATTTAGGTTGCACTTTTGTTTTTCTTTCTTTGTTACAATCTATTAAATAGTCAGTGAAATGTACCTAATGATAACTTATTATAGACATCTGGGTGTATCTACTTAATTTAATGCAGAATAACTCAATTACCGTATATACTCGAGTATAAGCCGACCCGAATATAAGCTGAGGCACCTAATTTTACCACAAAAAAATGGGAAAACTTATTGACTCGAGTATAAGAAAAATGTGCTGAAAAACTTGGCTTAAACTCGAGTATATATGGTAATAGACAAAAGTTACTAACAAAATGTTCAATGCATTGGTGTAGAAGATGTAGAAAAGAGGGCTGTTGTGTTTTTTCCAGGAACAGCAAATGTAGAAAAATGGGAAAAAGAGAAATCATGAATATTTATAATGTTCAGCAATCAGCGGGATAAAGAGCTAAAAACATGTTAAAAATGTGACCTTATTTTTTTGTTCCTACTTCATACAGTTGGACAAAGTGTATAGGTGAACTCCAGGCAGATATACAAAAGGCAAATAATGTAGTTATATTTGAATTAATAAATCAATACATTGTTTTCTAAAGGCAACTTGTGTAAGTACCTGAATTTGAATTGGTATCAAATTCAGACTGGGAGAGGGAGGGGCAGGACTGGAAACCAATCAGGTGTGCTACATGTAAATTTGCTGAGAAGAAACAATCTGACGTAGAGAGGTTCTCATTAGTCTTCTGCTGCTGATTCATTGCCAATTAGTTGTCTTGAGGCAGGGAGGTGTCATCAAGGAATCACTATAGAAACCCTATTACTAGTTCATAGCAATCTTCCCTTAAGATCATATGTGAATGTAACATTTTTATTAACGGTATTTATCTGTAAAAGCCGACCCTTGTGTAGACACCCAAAAGACCATTTTAGATGTCATGTCAACATCCCCAGCAGATGGAAAGCTGTAACTTTAGATAGATAGATAGATAGATAGATAGATAGATAGATAGATAGATAGATAGATAGATAGATATTTACTGCTATCTTGGTCTCCGGTAGAGATATTTGGAGACATTTGCCTTTTCTATCTATCCTGCTAACATTTTTTTTTATTGCAGATATATATAGCACCAGCAATTTAGGCAGAGCTTTACAAACTCTACATTCCCATCAGTCCCTGCCCTCAAGGAACCCACAATCTAAGGTCCCTACCTCACATTCACACATACTAGAACCAATCAAGACAAGATCCTGGTTATCTACCAGCATGCCTTTTGAGTATAGGAGAAAAACCACACAAGCACAGGGTGAACATCAACAGATGGTGTCCTGGCTGGGATCCAAACTGAAGACCACAGTGCTACAAGGCAGAAGTGCTAACTAGTCACTGTGCTGCCCATACCAGACAGGTAGTGAGTAGAGCTCAACACAGTAGAATAAAAAGTCTATTCTTTAGCAGAAAAGAGTAAGACAAGGCACTGTCAGAATTGTATTTCTGTCCATGTCCCAGTTGCAGATTTTCCCGCTTGTCAGCAGGACAGGAGATTGATAGAACAGGATAGCAGTAAAAACCGACAGGAGTCCTATCATTCTCTGCTCTATCCAAAACTAGAAATAATAAAAACATTTTTGGCTTGGCTTATAAGTTAACAGTTAAGAAGTCTCTCTGTGTCTGCAGTAAAAATCTGCATCCTCCAAATGCGTTCAGTGTGTCCTTCTCCTTTGTACTACATTAAGGCATTTATTGTGAAGTTGCATTGGGAGCTGAAGGCCTGCAGTATACAAAAGTACAGTGCCATGTAACTGCTGATTACCCAAAAGTTCTTTCTATACCTCTAAAGCACATTTCAAATTTAAGCGATGGCTTAAATAACTGAATATGTAACTTTAAAAACAGGTGTAGAAGTTGAGCGAATAAGCAATAAACTCAATGATAATAGTAGCACTAGAGGTGATCGGTAAAATTCACATAGTGAAAAGTGTTCAGTAAGGAAACCTGAAATCCCAGTAAACATCACCGAGTCTATTTTACAACAACCTACACTGCAGCTACATGTAGCTTTGTCTCAGCTGAGCATTTCCGATGTTTGGCAGTTTACCTAGAGCGCAAAATAATTATATCTAAAGAGCCCCTTGTGATCTCTAAAACACAGCATGTTATACTTATTCTCAAAACAAAACCAAAAAAAAATATAGAGAAAAAAACTGAAGTAATTGGAAACTGAGATAAATACATGTTATGAATTAAAATGTTTAATGGGCAAATTCTAAGAATAATTCCCTGAAGGTATAATTCAGAAATAAATTCAGCCTAATCAAAATCGTATTATTAATTACAATAATAGCACTTTTTTTTTCATTATTTTTTTAATGTTTTTCTTTTTTTACATTTATCCAAACATCTTCCCCTTTTCTTTTACTATTAATCTCTGTCTGCTTTAAAGATTTTACATAGAGTTAAAGTGTATCTCAGGTCAAAATGTAAACTCTTATATTAATTTCCACATCATATTTTAGTTATTTCTAGCCTACGCATATAACTCTCTTGAAAGGTTTATTCTTACTTTGTGAAGATCTCCACACATTTAGTTGAATTATATAACATGCATTCATTATGCCCTGTGAGTAGGCACTGACAGAGCCTGCCTTGTAAACTACAGAGGTGCTGAGAGGAGGAGTCAGTACAGGAATCAGTGATTTCAGGAAGCAAAGTATCATGGGATATGTAGTCCCAAAGTAAACCAAAGGAATGGGCAGAGAATAAGTATGCAGGGAATCCAGGGAATTGGAAATGTGTGCTGTGGTCATAGGTTTTCTTTAACTACAGATAAGTCTACCATGGTTGTTTGTCTTTATGCTCTCATTCTCCACCTTGTCTTTCCCTCACTTTTATTGTATGACCTGTGCACAGGCAGTGTTCCTTAATACATTTCCATGCAATAAACCATGCATCAAAATAAAGGCTTGATGAAGCAGCAATGAGCCATAATACACTATATGGGAAAAGACAGAAGGATCTTAGTACATGTCCAGAATCTGGGAGATTATGTGAGAGAGATCAAAAGCTCATTATCCTCTATGGCCCCCACTTTAGGATCATAGCTGGGTCTTGTGGTGATTTATAATGCCTGAAGCCACTTTGATTTTATAGTCTGACAAATGAGTACGTACTCAGAGATGATAGTATTGTCTGAGGTCCGCAGTCTGAGAGTTTTTTCGCATGACTGGAGTCTGGCTTGCCAATTCAGGACATGATATGGTATATTCACATCTAGAAGGACTTATGTCCTGTACACACGGTCAGATTTTCCGACGGAAAATGTCCTATCGGACAATGTTGTCAGAAATTCCGACCCTGTGTAGGCTCCATCGGACTTTTTCCGTCTGATTTTCCGACGGACAAAGTTTTATCTCCTGCTCTCAAATTTTCCTACAACAAAGTCCTATCGGACTTTTTCCGATCGTGTGTAGCGAATTCCGACGGACAAAGTGCCACGCATGCTCAGATCACATTACAAGACCAAAGCTATTGGCTACTAGCCTCTACGTAGTCCCGTCGTAGGCAACAAACGTCACCACGTTCAGAATGATCGGATTTTCCGACAACTTTGTCCGACCGTGTGTATGCAACACCAGCCGGACAAAATCCGTCGGAAAAAATCCGATGGATTTTGTGGTCGTATTTTCTGATCGTGTGTACGGGGCATTAGAATGAAATTACAATGAACTTACACTGGACCTGTCATAATCAAGAGCAATTGAAACAGAGTATACAGTGAAAATGGGCATAACCAGGGATTATCTACAGTAAAAAATGCAAGTCAAAATAATCAGTGGATAGAGAGATGAAGTTGAACACATGTAGGGATCTTAACATTTGCTTCTACGCGTTACTTTCTGTCATCTCACCAGCCTCACTATTTATAAGCTGGACTGCCCATCACAAAAAGCACCAACAGAAAATTGGGTTCGGACAGGAATATCTAAGATTTGATTATAACTTTAGCTACCTGTAACTTTGGATCTGCTTTTTTTCTTAATTTTCTCTTGAGATAACCTCTGCACGTCCAGGCTGTCAATCATATGCTCAGCAGAATTGATGGATCTGTGACAGGTTTATTTAAATTTTGCTCTTTGTACCCATTTTACTTCTCCCCTGCAGTGTGTGTGGCCACCTTGTCGTTTTCTGCCAAGCAGGTGCCAAAAAGAGTGACTGCCTGAATGATCACTGTAACAACAAGTGACGTTGATTATTCAGTGTAACACTGAACAGCTACAAAATTACACTGTTATTTAGGACCAGAGAGCCTACTAAGATAGGAGACTAAACAGCTAAAAACATATACTGTTATTTAACCACCTCAATACCAGGCACTTTCACCCCCTTCTTGCCCAGGCCAGTTTTTAGCTTTCAGTGCTGTTGCATTTGAATGATAATTACTCAATCATGAAACATTGTACCCAAGTGAAATTTTTATATATTCTTTTACATAAATAGAGCTTTCTTTTGGTGGTATTTACTCACCACTGGGTTTTCTTTTTTTTGCGCTACAAATGAAAAAAGAATGACAAATTTGAAATAAAAAATGAGTTTTTCTTAGTTTCTGTTATAAAATTTTGCAAATAAGGAATTTTTCTTAATAAATTTTGACCAAAATGTATAATGCTACATTTCTTTGGTAAAAATTTACCCAAATCAGTGTATATTATTTGGACTGTGTTGAAAGTTAGAGTCTACAAGCTATGGTACCAATCATTGAAAATTGATCACACCTGATGTACTGATGGACTATCTCATTTCTTGAAGCCGTAAAATGCCAAGACAGTACAAATATTCCCCAAATTACCCCTTTTTGGAAAGTAGACCATTCAAGGTATTTAGTAATTTTTGCAACTACACCCCATAACAAATTTTGCTACTCTTTTTGAGTTGGGCGATACCACATGTGTGAGACTTTTTCACAGCCTGGTCACATACAGAGGCCCAACATCCAAGGAGTATCTTCAGGCATTATCCACTTTAAGACCAGGCCTTCTTCCGATACTTTTTGTAAAAATCTGTATTTTTGTTAGAAAATTACTTATAACCGCCAAACATCATACATCATACATTTTTGTAGCAGAAGCCCTAGAGAATAAAATTGTGTTTTTTTTATGTCACACAGTATTTGCGCAGCAGTCTTTCAAACACAATTTTAAACACTAACGCATAAATATATTTTAATGAATTTCAATGCACACAGAGACAATATAATAAGCATAAGGTATGGTGCTAGAAATATTGCTCTCACTCTGACATTTGTGGCGATATCTCACATGTGTGGTGCATTCACTGTTTACTTATGTGTACGGGACCAATGCGTGCATTCACCTTTTCACACGAGCACGGGTGCACTTTTAATTATTTATTTATTTGTGGGGCACTGGTACACTTTGACAGATGTTGATTGTCCACCGGCGGACACTGACAGATGTTGATGATGCAATGAAACAGTTCATTGCAACAACAGATGTTGCAATGAAAATAGTTTGCCTACTCATTCACACACAAAAAATTTAACAGTAAATATAGACGTGTCTTGAAATACATCAAAGCATAATTTTTGGAAGACTTGTTTGTCCACCACCAAAGCATTAAATCTATCACTTTGGTATCATAAGCCAAACCAATAGGTCTATACCAGAAATATAAGTATTGCTCAAGTCCATAAAGGGAAAACAGCTGTGAGGTCTGAAGTTGTTAACAAATTGAAAGAGAGAGTTTACCAAAATGTGCAATTTAACCTCCCTGGCGGTATTCCCGAGTGTGGCTCAGGGTTAAATTTCAGTACCATTAGCGGTAACCCCGAACCACACTCTGGATTGCATTGCAGGATCCTGGTTAAGCTTACTTACCTTGTCCCCAGGATTCTGCAATGTCCCCCTGCTGCGTCCGTGGGCTGTGTCCTCTGCCCGATGCCTCTGTGTGGTGGACTCCGTTCCCTGCGAGCGTTGCAACGCATGGGGCGGAGCCTGGCAGCAAATTCAAAATGTACACAAAACATAACACATACAGTACACTGTAATCTTATAGATTACATTACTGTATAAAATCATTTCACCTCCCTTTTGTCCCTAGTGCTTTTTCCAGTGCCCTGCATGCAGTTTTATATGATATATACCGTTCTTACAGTGATAGTAAATTAGAACACTTGCAGAATTGAGCAATAGTGAGTCGTCAGGAAATTCATTTAATTATTATTATATTATAATTTTTTATAATTATTTATAGTTATTTATTATATTATAACTTATGATTTCATGTTTCAAACTTTATCATACCTGGGATGTCTACTAGACTCTTGTTTGGACAGATTTAAGTGTGTCATTACTAAGAATTACAGGCCTACAATATAAAACGCCAAATTTCTATGCAAAACATTGTACTGCTTTGAGATGCAAAAATCTGACATAATCATAACACATGATCACAGAAATGTGTGATCAGGCTTCTTTTTATTAATAGATCATTTCTACATACTCTACTTTAACTACATTTTTAAAACTGCCAAAGGTTTTCTATTAAAAGCACCAAGAAATTAACTTTATCTATAACTGTGTTATGTGCTAAAGGGGTCTGCATTTTTCAACAGCCTTAACATTTTACATAATCTAATAACAAACCCCAGGCATATAGAACAGAGGACCATAACCAATTGGATTTTGTTATGCCACAGAAAAAATAAATATACTAAACTAGTACAATTTACAAAATAAATTTTGATCAAAGTGAACTGTTGTAGAAAAAAAATATTTTGAATAGGCCATTGTTCCTGAATATGAAAATGAGAAGCTGTTTAAAGGGGAACTCCAGGGAAAAAATGTTTCTGTCTTTTGCTGTGTACAAAAAAGTTACCTCTAATAATGGTTCTCCTAGGTCCAGATCCCTGCTGTGTAAGTAAAAAATTCTAGTTTGATTTATGCTGGAATGTATAACCAGCACTTTACTTCATGGCTTTTAGGGATGGGAGCTATGAGAGCTGTGTTTTTCATACAGTGAAGGGTTCCTGCCATTTACACTCCCTTTCCTCTTCCAATGTTTATTCAACAAAACACCCTGTATTCTGTTCACATTATACAAGGCATTCTGAGTGGGCAAGAAGAGAGAAGGGGCAGAAAAATGACAGGATCTATCTCTGTCCATTCACAGAATGCCTTGTATTAGAATACAAAGCCTTAAATGATAGGATCCCTTCACTGTATGAGAGCTCCAGTGTATAGCACCTGCTGTACTTTTCAATATGAATTAAACTAGGATTGGTACCTTAAAAAGCAAGTACCTACGGTACGTAAGGTAACCAAAATTAGAGGTAACTTCTTTTTACACAGCACAAGGCAGAAAACAAGTCTTTTTTATTGTATTTGCGCTTTAATAAAAGGCAGCTGTTTGAACACTTAAAGGGTTGTTGAAGAGGACATGATGGGTAAGAATATTCCACACATGGATTATCAATATTCCTTTCAGAAATCTTGCACTTGTACATGCAGTAAGGTGCACATAAATAGGTTAGAAGAGGAGCAGCGAGGCCTAAGAAAATAATTGGGGATGTGGTCAGAAACCCAGGTGATGGGGATTGCATGAACTGTTAAGTGTCTTGAAATGAAAGCATAGTAACTTGAAGTTTACACTCAAGTTGAGTAAAGACCAGCGAAGAGACTGGCAGAAAGGGCCATCACGTTACCAGCTAACAGTTACCAGTTACCATGTTACCAGTTACTACCACTGTAGTCTCATTGGGCTGGAATTACGTTTGAAGCTTCTCTTCAATGCACGCATGTGCAAAATGATGATGTGAGTATGCGTAAAAGAGAGGCTTGAGATGCACACGCGTAGTAGCTCCTGAGGTCAGCTGGGACTTCGGGTGGAACGCACGCTGCTTGTCACAGAACGGATGGATCGGACACCATAGATCCTTGAGCTGCATATGTGTGGATGCCTTACAAAGACTGCATAGATGTGAGTGCAATACACAATTTTTTTTTTAATTATGCCAAGAGAAAAACATTATCACACGATCATCTGCCTCTCTGTGGCTCATTGGTGGAGCCGCCTTTCTAGAGCCTATGATTGGGAAAGGAGATAAAAGATTGAGGGGATCAAGTCTGGCATACTGATCAAGTGGAAAGATTTATTGATATATATCCATGCGTGATGGTCACTTGGCCAAATGTTTCTGGTGAGCACAATTTGAATATCTCACTTTGAGCACTGTTTCTTTGTCCATTGGAGAACTATAATCTGTATACTCAATGGTGTTGGAATCATCAAAGTGGACTGTATTCTTTATCTTATTTTTTCACAGAACTTTTACATTTAATTTTTTTTTTATTTGGTTGTGTTACAAGATATCAGCAATTTCCCACATGGACTACATCTTTCATTTTCATTTTTCATATTCTTTCTTCCATTTATGGTATTACAGTAGATGTTTGTTACTATTATTCACGGTTTATGCAATTTAGGAATGATATATATTGTTCTATTGGTACATGGTATTGGTTAGGTAGCGCTCTTTTTTTTTACACATTATATATTTCCAGCTCTACTTTTTTTACCAGTATGTGTTCCTCCAGCCACCCATAATTAACATAATCAGACCTCAGGTGCTGTACAGTCAATTTAATTTTCCTGTAGTGTGCAGTTCAACGGGATGTTCCCTTTTACCACCATGGAGCTTGTAGTTGACCTTTTGTATAAAAGTACACCAGTACTTCCAAAGTAAACTCACTCTTAACTTTCCAACCACACAGTCTATACCTGGAACCCAGAAAATAATATGGAGGAGCACATGACAATAGTCCTTGCGCTCAATCATGTGGGATAGAGGGTGTAGGATATGTATACTTATATGTAATCTTACTAAGACCTCTGCAAGTTCTATCTTTCAGAAAGTTGCAACTTGAATAGGAATGTTAGGGTGATGTTACAGCCAATTGAATGGCTGGGTAAAATTGTCGAGCTAAGAGTAGTTATATGCTAAACAGTCTGGTAGTTATTACAGTAAACTTGTGCTAAATACAGGTTTTCCTTAGTAAATACCTAATCCCTAAAAAGTTAAGAAGTAGCCCTCAAAATGAAAGGATTGAATGTGTTGCTGTATGATTCTGCAGTTTGTACATCATAACTTCTCTTTTTAACATCTTATTCATTAAGGCCAATAATGTTTTGCTAGTTTGGCTAAACCAATATAAATGTAGAGTGCTGCAATTCTTTTTAGACTTAGACTTGATCATCAATTTCTCAGTAGTAATTGCTAATTCTGGGTATATATTAAAATGTACTTGCATCTTCCATTGTGTTTTTGATTAGATTATTGTCGAACAAAGACTAATACATTTAGGCAATCTGTGGATGCTTTACCATAGTATTTTCAGCACCATCAGACAAGATTGTTCAGTAATGATGGTTCATGAAAGAAATGCACTGCTTCATTATAAACATTTTTTGACCTTATCTTTAGAATTATATTGTTAGACTTTCTGAAATGGAAAAAAATATTAAGCCTGCTGAACTTAATTGCCTTCGATATCAAATTTAAAATTGAGCAAACAGAGAAAAGTAGAGATAAACTTAATGATTTCATGTTGTTAATTACTGTACCAATATTTTGTGCTTAATGCTGGCAGCATGTATTATGTTTTGTATGAGTTTAGTTAGCCAGCTCTTTTGAGGATATTTTATTGCAAACGTTTAGTGGGAAAAATGCTTGTATTTTTCTAACTTGATATGGGTGGCACAGTGGTATAGTGGTTAGCGCTTTCACCTAGCAGTAAAAAGGTTTGCTGGTTCGAATCTTGACCACGACACCATCTGCCTGGAGTTTGCATGTTCTCCCTGTGCCTGCGTGGGCTTCCTCCAGATACTCCGATTTTCTCCCACGCTCCAAAAGACATGCTGGTAGGTTAATTGGATCCTTTCTAAATTGGCCCTACTATGTATGAATGTGAGTTAGGGACCTTAGATTGTAAGCTCCTTGAGGGTCAGGACTGATGTGAATGTATAATATGGGCATACCTCTGAACTTCACGTTATTGCATCTGGTGCAATCCTCTAAATCTGCCATTTTCATTCTGAGTTGTTTAACCTCATCTTCCGACTCAAAGTGAGAATCGACCATTTCATTGTGAGCAGATGTAAATTCACGCATTATAGTTTCTACATAGTCAACTCTTTACCCTATTACATCAATTTCCATTTTAGATTTCTGCATGAAATTTAACATATCATGTTATAATGCACCTCTTAGGGAAATTATCATATCTTTTATTGTAGAATCCAGTATGGGTTGCCCTGCTGTGGGAATTGCATTCACCTTTTCATCATATGGATTGTTATCTGATATATAGTTAATATCTTGTAGGGGTTCATTACAACAGAAGAAATCCTTCTCTTTTGTCTGAGAGGACTTGTGATTTCAGCTTGTGATTCCAGGTTGTTGTCACACTGCAGCCCACTGTGTGTATTCTCTTCCGCTCCTGAGTCTGCAGCGTTATGTCCTGTACTGTAGTGAGGGAAGGAGGAGCCAGTGCCATCTTTGTTCCTCTGTATCCCAGCCGGGCTGAGGAATTCACTTAATTTGCGAGGCTTCTCCTTTTGTTTTTCATTTCTCTGAGATTCTCTGTTTATTCCCGCCACTTTCTGGAGTCGAGTTATGTCTCCAGGGCTTCTGTGTTGCTTTGTTAGTCATTCAGGGGTGTCCGTGATTACGGAGCTCCCTCACAGTGTGGCCATCTCATTCTGCTGCTAGTCACGCCCCCGACATTACTGAGAATACAAATTAATCTCAGGTTATACATGATTGACAGAAAAATCCCTAATGCATTATGCTCTACGTGGAATACATTGCTAAGTATCCTACATGACTTTCCATATGATTTCAACATTCATTTTTTTCTGTCTTCCACACTTGAGTTGTCCTACACTAGTAATTGAGATTCTGAAGACAAAATGCTTCTAGAAAAGTCAGAAAATCACAAACACAGCACAGCCATCACTCCAGGCAACCTATACAGGTAGGACGTGCTAAAAGAAAATAAAAAGAGAATAACCTTTACAAGTGACAAAGCAAAAGAAAGAAAAGAAAAACAAGGGAAATGACTAAACCAAGAGAGACTCTTAAACTAAAAAGAAGGGAGCAAAAAGATGAACAGCACAACTGAAAATCATGACAAGGAAAGTGACAAAACTTCAAATATAGAAAATAAAAAGAATATTGAGGAAAATTTTGAATTTGAGGGTTGGACCAGAGATGGTGGAAGAAAAAAATCAAAAAAAAAAAAAAAAAAAAAATCAAAAAATCAAAGCAAAAATCTAGATATGCTTTAAAAATACAGTAGCAAACATATATCCATTCCAGAACAGGCAAGTTTGGGGATATTCCACAAGAAATGTCTTCAGCATGCTAGCAGGGAGTACCTGATGGAGAAGAGTGAAGTGCAGAGGTTGAGTAAATTTTTTTTAATTCTTTTACGCTAACAGTTACGTTTTTGGGGCAAACTCTACTCCTTTCTTTTAGTCCAAGCAGTAATGAAATTCAGCAGTTTAGCAAAATGTAAAATTATGTGAGCCCAATCGGTACATCAAAAAATAAGCTTTAAAGTGGAACTTTGGGCACAGACAAATTCTTAAGTGTAAAAGAAAGTTACCTCTAGGCAGGTGTATCAACTCTGCAGATCACGTATTTTTACTGTGCAGTTCATAAACTTGTATATGTCAATTGTGGGAACCATGCACGGAATACAAGACATTCTGTGCATGTACAAGGAGAGAGGAGGGGTGGATAAATAGTATGATTGCTTCCCTGTAGTGGCAGCACTAAAAGTAAAGCACTAACTTTATAATCAGGCATATACAAATGTATAAATTGCAGAGTAAATAGAGGTCATCTGCACAGTTAACACATCTGCCCAGTGGTAACTGTGTTTTATATTTAGGAAGTTGTGAAGATGTCTGTACCTTTTACTGTTTGTGCCTTTTATGCTTTACCATGCTAGTGTATAAATTTTCAATATCAAAATCTGAAGATGTAAATAAAATAATACTTGGTGATCCTGACATAAAGGCCCTTGTTCAGGACTGTTGTAGTGGGGTTTATTTACTAAAGCTGGAGAGGGCAAAATTAGTCACAATTCTGCAGAGAAACCAATCAGCTTCTAACCTCAAATTGTTTAATTAAGCTTTAGCAATAAAACCTGGAAGCTGATTGGTTTCTCTGCAGAATTATGAGTAATTTTGCCCTCTCTAGCTTTAGTAAATAAACCCCAGTGTGACAACAATCTGTTCTGATGTCCCAGTTGTGCTCCTGCATTGTCACTCTGTCAAGCGAGCTTCCCATGGAGATGACAAGTGGGCATGGCACACATTATGTACGTGTGATCTACTGTTGTTGCCATAAGAGAACCCACAATAAGAAATGCCAAGCATACACTGGAATGGCTTATGGCAGGAAATGGATGCAAGATTTACTTTTCAAGTACCCCTCATGGGATTGTAAGGGCAACCAAAACTTGCAAGAAAGATTCATAAAAAAATCACAAGCTTTATTACAAAGATTAAAAAACAGCCACATATTAGGTGTAGCCACGTTAAGAACCTGTGTACATTACGCATATCACCATATTATAAAAATAGTATCCATCAGTTAACACAATGTAGTACACCCAGTTAGGTTAACTGATGTAATAGTATTTTTCACAGACAGTCCTTCCACTGAGAAAATCCAATGCGTTTCAAATTATACCTATAAAATTCTTCATTATGGAAAATAGTACCACACTATGATGAAACATAATAATGTCATTTACAACACATACTACTTTGCAAAAAGCATCACCAAATAATAATAAGACATCAAATTAATTTAAATATGCAAGGTCGACTTACAGATTAACAAACAATGTCTGCCCATCACCCCATCTGAATGGGTCCACCAGCAAACATCAAAATCTGCTCAACCCGGCCTCCAAAAGCACAACAGAACCACATGAAGACACAGTGATATGCTGCCTGCGTTGTAAAAAAAATAAAAAACATAGTATCCTAGTATGTCTGATCTGATCACTAATGCCAGGTATCGTAGATAGACCGCCCCATCAAAAGCCTCCCAGGGAATACTATATCCACTTTGTGGCAGAGTATTACATAGAAGTCCAGCCCCCCCCCCCCCCCATATAACTTTAAAAAAGGAGCCACTTATAACCTTTAAACTTGTCAAAAATGTTATAACCAGCAAAAACACTTTAATAACCTAGAGGTCTACATCTGGGCTCTAAAAGCTTGAGAGTATACATTAGTCAATAGTTCTTAGCTGATGTGGTTTAGCTATCTCAAATGTCGTAAAGTTAAAAGCATTTCAACCTGGAGGTCCTAAGGTGGCATGTTTACCTTGCTGTTACTGAATTTTATATAATCCTATATTTAAATTTAATTGGCAGTAGGTGTCTCAATCCCAGCTCATCGTTAGGTAGCCGACCTGCTCTTTGGTCCCTTGCCTGGCTATGTGGTGTGGTAGAGGTGTGTCATTTATGACATTTGCCAGACAGATTACCAAAACTTTGAACAATAAAACAAAATGTTATATAATATAAGTTATGCATGCTTTGGCAGGACAATGAAGGCATCTAACAGCAGATTCATTTCTATGCAAAACTTTTCTTGTTCAAGTATTTTTATTGAAACATAACAATGTATATGTCAAGGTACATAAAAGCGGTACTGGATTTTTGCATTTAAAGCATTCAGTAATACATCAAATATGAGTAACAATAGGTATAGCTTTGTTTCAGAAGTACAAATGTATAACAGACATAGTTCACAGTCAATGGGCCTCAAGTCCACATTGAAGAAGTATTTCAAATATTGTAACAACGTAATACTGTAAAGTGTCAAATAGTACCTATGCAAAAAGTTTCATGTAATATATGAGTTTTTGAACCCAGCCTTTCCCTGCCTTCCTCGTCTATTGATCAGTACCTCCATCTCTCACATTAGGACCAGCGCGTGTTCAGTATGGGGCCAAGCTAGACTTTTACAGAAAGAGTTGAGATTTCCAAACAACTTCAGCAATCTATGTCTCTGCAGCACAAAGGGCAGAACAGTTTAGTGGTTAGTAATTCTGCCTGGCAACAATATAGTCCCCAGTTTGAATCCAAGACAGGAGATTTCATGTTCTCCCTGTTCTTGCATGAGATTCAGCTGGGTATTCCCAATTCCTTCCACACTCCAAAGACATGTAGGCAGATTAAAGCTGAACTGGACCCCAAAAATATTTTTTTGCTATTTGCACTGTACAACTACAATGAACATTAATGAAGTATGTACAATGTGTGGCTGCTGCTGCAATACTCTTACTTCCACTTACCCCATACAGTCAGCGCTGAATCCCCAGAAATTAACCTTACAGTTTTGACTGAAGTTATGAAAATGTCTTGCATTCTTTTCAATTAATGTAAGACATTCTGTGATTGGAAAAGGGGTGGATCTTCCCTCTTCCAATCAAAGAAAGTGTTGTATTCATTGAATAGGACTAGCTGCAGAGCATGACAGATGAGCTTCAGAGAAAACAGCCTGCCTAATATCTGTGTACTCTGCTGGGACTGTATGTATGTATGTTATCATCGGACATTCCGATAACAAAATCCCATGTTTTTTTCCAACGGATGTTGGCTCAAACTTGTCTTGCATACACACGGTCACACAAAGTTGGTCGGAAATTCTGAACGTCAAGAACGCGGTGACCTACAAAACGTACGACGAGCCGAGAAAAATGAAGTTCAATAGCCAGTGCTGCTCTTCTGCTTGATTCTGAGCATGCGTGGCATTTTGTGCGTCAGAATTGTCTACACACGATCGGAAATTTCCGCGAATGGATTTTGTTGTCGAAAAATTTGAGAACCAGATCTCAAATTTTGTGCGATGGAAATTCCGATGGAAACTGTCAGGTGGAGCCTACACACGGTCGGAATTTCCGACAACAAGCTCCGATCGCACATTTGCCGTCGGAAAGTCTGACCGTGTGTACGCGGCATTAGACTGACTGTCTAAATTGGTGCTAGAATGTGCAAATACACTTTATGAAAGAAAGAGAAATTACGTACGCTTCTTGAAGGCAGGGACTGATGTGATTGTACAATATGTAAAGCATTGCATAAATTTTCTGTGCTATATAAATACCTCTAATGCATACTCTCTTAGACTATTGATTATTTTCAATTGTGAAATTGTGGTTTTCATTAAGGGCAACCTTTGATTATGCACTTGTGCATGCTTCATTTTTATTTTCTAGCTTTGTGACCGTCTTAATTTAGGGCAAATGAATATAGTCAGAGGCCAGTGGTATGAAGCTAATTCAGACAGTACCATGATTTCTACTGCAAGGAGTTGAACTCCGGCCAAGCAGAGGAATACACAGCTGAAAAGCATATATGATCTGTATTACCTGACAAAACATTTACAATTCTATTCAGCCTTTAAAAAATGGCAGAAAATAGTTCACATCTGTTCACCTAGTAGCCTTGTGGAGAAAACCTAATTTATTCACCCACCGTCATTTTCTGGTGGTCATTACACATATTTCAGAGGTAAGGATAGGGTTATACGTGGATCAATAAACCACCAACCTTGTCCAAAAACACAGCTCATGCTTCTGTGCCTCAGACCCATACATCATCAGCAAAACAGCAGCCTCTCTGAGACAATCCTCTTATCAATCTCACTCTTCTTTCTTCTATCACTTGTGACTGGGATCCCATTGTATCTAATCACCTTCACAAAACTGACAAAAACAACCTCGACTTTATTCTTGCTGGTTCATACTCAGCATTGTACTGATTTAGGGCAAATTGGGGCTTACGGCTGGTACAAAATTATTTTTAGGGCCGGATTTACATCTCAGGAGCCTATAGGCAGAGAATTCTGAGGCCCCCCCAGCAAGACCGACTTTTTTAAAAATAAATGATCCCAAAAGATCTAGTAAATGCAACATTTTTTTAAAAAACACATTAAAGTGAATTTTAGGGCAACAAAATGAAAAAAACTACCCGAATTGTTGGTAAAATATAAAGGACGAGGTTGCACCCAGTAAATAGATACCCAACACCAGTGGCGGCTGGTTGGTCGGCCCCACACTTGCCCTATCTATAGCGCAAGCAGCCACTGACACATATTCTGCCCCCCGTGATTGCAGTCGAAAAAGAAGCAGATGAGGCCCCAGGCTGACCTCTCCACAACCGCCGCCGTGCAGCTCCGCTCTGTACAGCACACCTCCAGACACTGCCTCCAGCTGTACACCTCCCAGGAGACTTCAGGAAGATGGCCCCAGCCTCCATGGAGTCCTTGGTATGGATGATATATATAGTCATCCAGCTGGTTAAAGTTACACAGATCCTCCCCCACATCCCCAGCTGGTCGGCTGGACCGCCACTTCTTCATGCTCTGTGCCTCCTCACCATTCCAGCCATTACCGGGCCTGTGCCTGTCCTGCACCCGGCCCTCCTCCTAGGCCAATAAGATCGCTTTCCTTTCGGCCAATCAGCAAACTGGTCTCAAGGCCTGCTTCCTGTTTGGCCGAGAGGAGAATCAGTGTGCAAAAAGCAAATATTCATTCGCTATTGTCACACAACTGGGTGGGCTCACCCTTTTTTGAAGTCTATTAGAGCCTCTGGCTCTAATCACATACTTAAAAAAAAAAACTTCCATTGGAATCCATGCGTCCGGCGCCCTGCATGTAGATTAGGGGGCTGGATGCATGGATGGGGGGCTGCGCCCCTAATGGAGTGGCTGCCACTGCCCAACCCATCAAACCTTAAATTGCATGCACCTGTGAAATGGCGACAAACTTCAGTACCCTATATTATCTACATGAAATACTTCAAAAGCCCCTAAAGGTCATCAGTTTAGTGTTATGGAGGAGGTCTTGTGCTAGAATTATTGCTCTCACTCGTGTGAGGTGATATGTAACATTTGAATCGCAATCAATGTTTTCACGTGTAAGCACCCCCAGAACATGCGTTTACGTTAGTAGGTGTGTATATGTGGGGGTGGGGGTCCTCAAACAATTTTTTTTTTTTGGGGGGGGGGGGGTTATGTGCTTGGGTGTAACTTTATTTTTCTGCGTAACTGATTAACTTTTTTTTTCATCACATAAGGAACAAAAAGTATGTGATGATTTTTAAGTGACAGGTTCTCTTTAATGAGGCATCCAGGTTCTAAAAGACCCTGCGTGTCTCCTCTGGACTCCACATGATGTATTGCAATGCACATCACATTGCAATACATCTCCTCCTGGCTATGCTAGCTGGGGGAAAGTGACAAGGTGACCCGGAAGTGACATCATACACATCACTTTCTGGGTCACCAATAAGAAGGAGAGGAGAGCAGACGTGTGTCCGCTGTTCTCCCTCCCCTCCACCTGCCGGCACCCACCATGTTGATCCCGGGCCCTCAGATGGGCAAACAGAGCCCAGAATACATGGCAGGGGTGCACAGTGGTGCCGGTATCGGGGGTGTTTGGAGGCAAACGGTGGCAGCACAGCTGCCTGGATTCTTCCATCCGACAGACAGGAATCTGCTTGTCAGTTTTAACGCAATATTCCCCACACACACATTCATGGAAATGGCTGTAGTAATGCTGGGTGCTGTAATGACCACCAGCTGGAAACCACAGACAATCTGAATGGAGAAATGTCATCAGCACACCAAGGATTCCTCAGAAGGGTCCAAAGCTTTATTTACATAGTCACGCAGTACACATACAGCAACGTTTTGGAGCCCCTCTAGGAAGGGCGCCTGTAGGCACGTGCCTAATGTGTCAAGTAGAAAATCCGTCCCTGGTTACGTTGTAGATGCATAATGTTATTTTTTATTTTTATTTTTTTATTATTTCTTTTTTTATGGTTGAACTGGATGGACTTGTGTCTTTTTTTGGCCTAGCTAACTATGTAACTATGTAACTATATTTCCCCCACTGGCCTAGAGACATCCTACTATCCCCCTGCTTGCACATTGGCAAAGGGAAGTTGGGTTTATATGGTCTGTCCACTTTCCATTAGTTCCAGAGTGTTCAGAGGTCTGAGAATGATAATAAACTTTATGTATGTGTTTAACATGAATTTTTAAATGCCCAGCTAGCTAGTGAGACCTATATTGGTGCAGGGACTGATTGTGAAGAAGCATTGATTGACAGTGAACTGCAGCCCACCCTCTTCATTTAATATAATTTAATAGAAATGGTTGTATCTGAATGACTGTACTTCAAAATTAGCACACACAGGTTGCTCTTCAAAGAAAATAATTATATCTCCTTGTTTGGTTAAACCTTAGAGCTGCAAGGTGAGAGGAATCCTCTGTATTGCGGTATTGATCAGCCAAAGTAACATAGTGAATTTCCATTAAAAACAAAAACATTTGAAATGAAAAGTGAGCATAACATTACATGGTTCCAATATTCATTGTGTGCTTTTATCGCAGCATTAGCATACGGTACAAAATTCTGTGCAGATCATACCTGGACTTGTAGTTCTTTAACCACTTGCTGACCGCCCTATAGCACTTTTACTGCTACAGGGTGGCAGCTGTGCGCAGGATCACGTATGTATATGTGATCCTGCACTTCCGCCTGCAGGGGGCGTGTGTGCTGCCGGCCGACTGCTTCTGCTGTGATAATTCACAGCAGAAGCCATTCTGTGGGTCCTGGGGACTCGATGTCCTTCAGCACCCACCAATCATTAGTAAAACACAGAGAACTGAGATATGCCTATGTAAACAAGGCATATCTCAGTTCTAACAGGGGGGAAGGGATGATTTTGTGTCTCGGCAAAGCATGCACTAGAATCGATCTCTTCCCCTAGTGAAAGCAGCGCATTGTCTACACAAAAACACTGGCTAGGCACGCAGTTAACCCTTTCATCATCCTAGATGTTTAGCCCTTTCCCAGTTCAGTGACAGTGCATATTTTTAGCACTGATTGCTGTATTAGTGTCATTGGTTCCCACAAAGTGTCAGTTAGTGTCTGATTGTTTGCCGCAATATCGCAGTCCCGCTATAAGTCACTGATAGCCGCCATTACTAGTATGAAAAAAGAAAAAAAAATCCATAAATATATCCCATAGTTTGTAGATGCTATAATGCTCATGTAAACCAATCAATATACGCTTTTTGGGATTTTTGGAACAAAAACATGTAGCAGAATACATATTGTCCTAAATTTACGAAGATATTTTTTTATTAGATGTGTTTTATAGCAGAAAGTAAAAAGTATTTTTTTTTGTATTCTTGTTTATAGTGCAAAGGATAAAAAATGCAGTGGTGAGCAAATACCACCAAAAGAAATCTCTATTTATGAGAAAAAAAAATTACATACATTTTATTTGTGTACAGTGTTACACAACCGTGCAATTGTTAGTTAAGGCAACGCAGTATGCTGTATCTCAGAAAATGGCCTGGTCATGAAGGGGGTAAATCTTCTGTAGGGCAAGTGGTTAATGACTAGGGGATCCACACAGGCAAGTTCTGGTTCTGCACCATAGCAAACAATACAATTAAAATAATATGTAAGTACCAGGCACTCAAGCTTTCCATTTTGTAATCTCCTTTTAATGAAGAGAGTCCTTGATACATATTTGCCTAATTTGGATGTGTGGGGAAAATCCTGCTTGTGAAAAGTACCGGAGAGTTATTTTATGTTTCAACCATGTCATAGTTTTGTCTTCCAGCATTTTTCACATAAATAAAAAATGAACCTATTAAGGTGTTATATTTGCATTATTCAGAAGGAAGTGTCCCACATGTAAGAGATACATATCTCAGTAAATTCAGTGACAGTCCAGTAGGCAGACTAGTACAGGTGAGTGCAGAATGTAACCTACTTTCCTACAAAGGAGCATTGCAGCTTTACAAAAGAATAAAAATACATATATTGAATTCTTTATCTTTATTTGGAAGTACCATTATTAAAGATGTTCTCTTGAAAGACATCAAATGGGGTTATGGGTGCTTCCTCTTTCCCGGTAGTTAAGTAGAGAGGCCTAGTTCCTGAATCGTATCTGCTGATGTGTGCAATCTCCATTCATCTTGCTAGCTGACTCAGAAAAGGAAGACACTACAGAGATTGAGCTTTCTAACTGCCTTGCAGAGATGTTGCTTTTGTAGCAATGTAGCTTGTGTTGTACTGCAAAGGTAATATCAAAACACAAGTACTTACAAAAGAACTTATAAAGTCAACTGAGTAAACTGCTAGAGTATAGCAACTCTAATAAATAATAAAAAAAAATCCCCAATGTCGATTTTTTTATCTATATGTAATTAAGTTCTTCATGATTACATTCATCCAAATTTAACAACATCTCTCATGTGTTTCAATGTGCTTTAATGTATGTGAATGAGGTTGTATTGGACACCAAGAGAAGTGAAAAAAAACAGTAAACTGTCTGGTTTGCATATTTCCAGACTGGGGTTTAGGGCCATTTAGGAAAAATATTACTGGCAACTCTAGAGACTTAGCTAGGGGGATTGCCAGATGCACTAGATCTGTATTCTCCAAACTGCCCGTTGTTTGCCTTTATCTGGCTCTTGGGGCAGCGTTCCTCTCACTGATACAAGACACTATTCCAACCACTCACACCAATGATGGGACATAATTCCTCCCACTGATACCAATGATGGGGCAATTTGCTTTCTACTGACACCAGTGATTGGACACTATTTATCCCACTGACACCAATGGGGTACTATTCCTCCCACTGACACCAATTGGGCATTATTTCTCCCACTGACACCAACATCCTGCCCTCCTCAAGAATGAAGGACAGTAAACTGGCCCTTTTTTTAGAAAGTTTGGAGACCCCCTGCACTAGATCGATGCTAGGAATAAAATTATGAACCGGTAGGAATGTGGTGTCTACTTAAATTTAAAGTGGAAGTAAACCCCCCTATCGTTTTTAGCCAAGGAAGCTGCCATCTTTGCCTTTGTTTAATCTTCAACTGCCACGGTGCTGCACATGTGATCCGTTATGACACCAGCCATTGGATGGTTTGACTGTTTGGTTGAGAGCACAGCCAATGTGCAGTTAGCATTCCCGGCATGCCTTTTTTTTTAAACTGTTAAATCGATGGGTTTACTTCCGCTTTAAATGCTATATTTTTCATGTTTGCTTAGAGTGCACCTTGGTGGGGAAGGAATAAAACTGCTCTTAGCTTTTAACTGCATTCTGAGGCTTTTATAGAGAGATCTCTTGCTGTCATTAGGGATGGATTCTTGGTTTTGGTCTGAACACAGGTTCAGACTGACCTATGCTTGTTTGGGCATTCTTCCAAACGCTGGACTTTCAGCCTGTTTACCAGAAGCCTAAGATCATTCATGGTAGCATTTTTTCCCCTGCTATTATATATGACAGCTTCCTTATTCCACTGTCAAGGTTGTTAAAGCGGAGTTGCGCTTAAAAATAAATAAAATAAAAGTTAGCAGCTACAAATACTGCAGCTGCTGACCTTTTATAAATCGGACACTTACCTGTCCCAGGGTTCAGCGATGCGGGCAAATGAAGCCCTGCTCATCTCCCCCTCCTCTCTGTAGCACCGTCATTTTCACTGTGGGTGCCCGGCTGTGGCTTCACAGCCGGGCATGCACTGCGCATGCACGAGTTGTGCGGCGTGCCGTGACTGTCCGAGCAATTATCTGGGACCTGGGACGTGTCCCAGATGATTGTCGAGAGGGAGGGGGGAGAGGTGATCTCCATTCCCTTGCCGTGGTGCACTGGGAGGAAGTGGGAGCTGGATCTCTCTAAAAAGAGGGTATCCGCTCCTCTACAAAAAAAATGACATGCCAAATGTGGTCACCTTCCCTAAAAGCGGAAGTTCCATTTTTGGAGGGAAATCCTGCCTTTAAGAAAGCAGGGGTGCTGACACCCACTACGTCCTTAGCAACCAGTGACATCATCTGGAATAAGTTGTTATTTTCCACGCTATGGTAAAACAGGTGTGGCTGCTGCCTACCACCAAAGTTCCACAGAGTGGAGTTGGTAAGAAAGATATAAGGAAAGGGGAGGTAAAATGGCGCTGCAGAAATCTAATAAATGGTTGTTTTAAAAAAGTTGGAAAAATAAAATTAACCGTCTAATAACCTGTCCTTTCTCTTCAAATCACACAAACATTATTCATGTTAAATCGTATAAGAGTGCTCAAAAAATACACATTTAAAGTGCTCAGCGTGCTTATTGTGCAAAAAGCGTCCATAAAATATATTTGTCCATAAAAATTGGATTATTCTATTAGGTTTTTCGGATTCCTCTGCCAGGACAACACACTGGACTGGTGATTTTAACTAGTTTTGTCTCTAACGTTTTTAACCTAACTACTTATATGTGCAGAATAACATTTTGCTTACTTTTTCTTTTAAATCTCCTTGATTTGTGTATTTATTAAACCCTACAAGGTACATGTAAAGTCCCACTCAATTCTGTTCTAGTTTGGTATATGTATAGCGATCACGTCACATCTCAGCTATTTGCAAAACTACCCTACTTTTACATTTGTGTTACAAATGCCTTTAAAAAAAAGTATATATCTACATTTTAAACCAATAAAAAAAAAAAAGGCTACGTAAATTAACTTGGCTGTAAATGGCATTTGTGCTTGTTTTATTTAAGTCTTTGATTTACTTGGTGTGCTACCTGTGATCTCTTGGAAGTGGCAGTCTATAAGAATGCATGGCTCGTTACATATTGGCCTCACTTCTGTACTTCCTTCACTTACTATAGAATGGCAATTTAAGAGAAATATTAAGGACTGCAAATTGACAATGAAATAAGATAATAACAATAATAGTTTTACAATGAATAATAGCTTTGTTTTGTAATACCAATTTTATATAAAGATTACATATTTTACGTTAGCTCTCTTAGTGTCTGTAATAAAGCTTCAAAGGAGACTGAACTGTATTTTTATTCAAGCCGTTTCATTCTGGTTCTTCTTTTCCAAATGGATTGAGAGAGTGGAAAAAGGGTTTAACATTTAATGCACTATTGATCCATAATATGTCAGAAGCTGCAACGAAATACATAACACACACTCAAGAAGCTGAAGCACAAGTGTGAAAGGGGGTTTCTGTTAAAGTGAATAGAACAATAAGCCATGATATTTAATTGAATCGAGGCATCTATGACTCTCACAAAAGTATTTTCAGGATCTATATCAATCTGTGGTAAAGTATGCTGGATTTAACTGTGTAATCCTTCCTCAAGCTTTAGGTAATGCCAGCAGAAAGGAAGAAAAGAGGCAACAAACCCATGTCTTTAGAGTTTTGCATGTAATCAGCTTTTTTTTGCTTTTTTGAGTAATTCACAATTCAAATAAATCTGTAGTTGCATTTGAAATTGTAAATTAATTTATTAACAGACACATTACTTTATTTACAGAAAGAATGAGCAAAAATTTGAAAACTGTTTTGACATGTACTATTATTAACTGTAAGGAACATATTTCTAATGGAGTCAATCTGACATTTATCAAACATTCTCTGAAGATAAATCTTCCATGTGTTTTAAATAATAGTGAGCGATTCAGAGAATATTTGGTGAAAGTTGCATTCACTTTTTTTTTTTTAAATAGACCCCTACTACGTATGTCCAAAGTGTGAACCTTTAATCACAAGCCAATGGTTGCAGTAGCAGCCAACAGCTTGTGTGGGTTATGAGTAGCCGGCTCCCGGCTGTGTCTCCTCCCCTGCCACCAGTGCCCCCCTCCACCTTTGGATCCTGGGCTCTTCAGCTTCTACCAGAGCTTGGGAACACAGCCACCGGCTAGAGGAGGGAGAGCACTGTGAGACTGAGGCAAAACCATGCCTCCATCTCACATGCAAACAATGAAAAAGGAAGTGATGACACTTCCAGGTTTACACCCCTTGTAATAGGAATAAAAGTGACACCATTTTTTTTTAATGAGCGGTGTAAAAAAATTAAATAAAATGTAAAATAAATAAAAAAATAAAATTTAAACGTGCCCCTTTCCCGCCGAGCTCGCGTGCAGAAGTGAACGTATACGTGAGCAGCCTCTGCATATGAAAACGGTGTTCAAACTACACATGTGAGGTATCACTGTGATCAGTAGCGTGAGAGCAATAATTCTAACCCTAGACCTCCTCTGTAAGTTTGTCGCCATTGTATGAGCGGGCGCAATTTTGAAACGTGACATGTTGAGTATCAAATTACTGGGCATAACATTATCTTTCACAACGTAAAAATAATTGGGCTAACTTTACTGTTGTCTTGTTTTTTATTTCAAAATGTTATTTTTTCCAAAAAAAGGGCGCTTGTAAGACCGCTGCGCAAATATGGTGTGACAGAAAGTATTGCAACGACTGCCATTTTATTCTCTAAGGTGTTAGAAAAAAATATATAATGTTTGGGGGTTCTAAGTAATTTTTGAACACCCTGAAAAAGTATGTGCAGGTCACATGTGGGGACACTGGTTATGCACTTGCAGTGACTAGCTAGATTAATAAAGAAAATAAACCTGGAATTTGCACTTTCAAAAAACAATATACAGTACCACAACAGCTCCTGTATTTCTTACAAAACAGGTAACCATTCGGTGAAGTATAGTACCGTATTTTGCCGTTGAACGGGTGTATTACTTAAAATGAAGTCACATAAAATACTAATTGTCACCTGGTCTATTGCAGTTAAGAAAGAGCTTAATTTTCCTTAAATAAAGTGGTTTGTTCAAACTACTCTAGGACAATGGGCACAAACTTAGCATTCTAATAGTTTCCATAAATATTACATGCCATTTTGTAAGCTCCCTGTGAACAAACAGTGTAACTAAAAGATTACATCAAATTTACATTCTTCCTAAAACACTACCTGCCCTTGGTTGTTCCTATTTTAAGCAGTGGGAAGAAAAGCAAATTATTTGTATTTAGATACTTATTTTTAAAAAAAGTCTTCATATAAATATATATAGACTAAAGTGCCCAGAACACTTGAAAATTCAGGTGATTGATTTAAACACTGGAACTATATTGCCCAATTGTGACCCTATTACTATATGCTAAGGTGGCTTTACACTGCCTAGGTGTGAACCCATTGTGCTTTGGGCAAAGTGCAGCTATCCCACAGGTTTCATGCAGGTTATCTGCACTTTCCAGTAGACTTCTATGATGTCCCATGGTTTTTGTGCAGTTTCAGAAAGTGCACTTTCTAAAATCACACCAAAACTGCAGGACCTCATAGAAGTCTATGGGAAAGTGCAGCTAACCGCATGTAAACCGCGGCTTAGCAAAAAGCTCAGCGGTGCAGCATGAAGTTGCACTTGGAGTTAGATTTGAGCAATCTAAATGTTCCACTTCCTCACCTCTACAAAGACCAGACAATTTCTCAATTGAGTATTATTGATGGTCTATTGTTTAATATCATTAATATCATTAATATCATTAACAGACTCTCGCAAGCCTCTTTGCAAGAAAAAAAAAAGAAAAACGGCCCTTACATAACTCTTTACCTTACTCTTTTCTGTGCTAACTTCTCTCCTCTTTACATTTAGTACCTATAGACCTACCCATGTGCAGTAAGTGACAGGGAGAAAGCCTGTTTTGGCAGTTAAAGAATCCTTGAATAATCAGATTAGGCATCCCAAGAGAAGAGACAGGTAGATGTGGCCTACGAATGAGAGCAGTCTATGCTTAGTCATAGCTCCTGTGTGGGACCACAGGCAATGTGTGTCTGTGGACACATTGACATTGCATGTCCAGGCCTTTTTGGCCCCAATGGACATGCACCTTAACCAGACCAACACTTGATGAGAGTGAGACTCTGAGACTTTTTCAGTGACGAAGGCAGTCTCTGTTTGAACAGACCTGTACGTTTGAACTGAGAAAGCATTGATCTGTATGTGATCAGAGTAATGGTCTAGTCTATGCGCTAACAGAATCAGTTTAGCAGATAGATTGGGGCTGAAAGCAAACAGAACTGTACAAGAAAGACTTTAAAACATTTACTGTTCTGTTGTGGAGCCTCCCCTGTGTGGGAAGACTTTCTATGAATGTGTTCATTAATAAATTGGGCTCGAAGATCTCAGATGAATTCTGGAATATGGACTAACAAGCTTACTATTTGAAGCCTCCCTTGATCCTATTTCAATCTCTGCAGAGGTTGGTTAATAACATTGGTTGAGAAATTGCTCAGGAACCCACTGCTCCAAACCTCAACAGTTTCCCTTCACTGTGAGCACTCCGGGGGCGAGTCTCAGAAGCCTGGACATGCTCTCTGTGAATGCAACACTCATAAAAAAAAACTGCACACTGATGAACTCTCCATCTTTAATGGATTTATTTAGCCATACAATCCATGCTGCAAGCCCTCGCCCTTCTCTGATGCATTTCATCCTTATGGGCATAATCATAATGACGGTGATTAAGTCCATAAGGGTGAAATGCATCAGCAGGGTGGCCTGCAGGTGGGAACTTGCAGTATGGATTGTATGGCTAAATAAATTCATTGCAGTTGGTCAGATTATTGATGTGTGGCTTTTCTTTCTCAGTGTTGTTCTGCTCATTATGAAGCTTACTAGAAATATTGCTGAACTGTTGGAGGTAGCAGAGGCTATCAAAGCTCAGCAATAAAAAAAAGTGTTTGCAACTTATACATACCAAACCTTGTACATACCAAACAAAGATGTCAAATGCAAGAATAATATATGTTACCTTGAGTCATTTCGTAACCTCTGATAATATATCATCAAACACTTGAAACAGATCAAACAAACATTTAAAAAACCCACATCATACAAAAAAAAAACATTTTTTAACCATTCTAAAATCATATCCAAACCTAAGAAAACAATGATATACAGTATATTGCAGCTTATCAGTCATGAGACGTGGTGGCTGAAATAGGTTTTTTTTTACACTTCATGATTTTTTTTTTTTTTTACCCTTTTTCTAGTGATTCATCTAGTTACACATTGTTATAGGGTGACAATGCTTGCTCATATATATCTTTGGAGGAGCAGCATTGTCATCCTATCGTAGATTACCCCACCCTTATCCCTGTACCACAGTGAGGAAGTGTTCTGCAGTCCTAACACACTTCCTGAAAACATTGTTCAAGTGCAGAATGCACAGGACACAGGGCAGCTCTGGGTTTCAGGCAGGATCAACAGATATTTTTGCCCTTTTCAGTTAGATATACAAATACATGCTAATGGTCTATCTACTGTATATAACACACCAAAAGGGAGCTAAAAGAAACATTAATTCTTAGGGTTTACATATACTTTAATGTCAACCTTTGGGCACAATGCTGCTATGCATTTATCTAAATTATCAATTTGGCTGACAAAGATCAGTAGATGGAAAATTGTGAAAGCTAAATTTGGATTAATTTATTAAGGTAGTACAAAGTGCAGTGACTACAATCTGGGTGTATTGAACCATACCAAGTAAAGATTTTAATGTCTTTTTGTTGTAATCATATTACATAAGAGATGGTTTCTGATTGATTGATTGCTATTGCTTATTTAACTTAGCATAATGTCATTAGAACAGGACTTAAAGGGTCTACTGGCCAGTCCAATGATGCCAAGAGTCTTTCCTTTTCTTATTCGCTTGGAGCAGTGGGTGGAATTAAATGTTAGTGCCAAAAGGAGCACACATAATGACGTATGACATCATTCAGTGTTGTAGAACTCTGAGCATAGGCCATCGGGATCCCTTCCCCCCAAGGGCCATCATTTAACCCAGAAGAGCGGTTAAAATCTTGTCAAGGCCATCTTAATGCATGGGCACTCCTTGGCACAGCCCAGGGGCCGCAGGTGCATGGGGGCCCCATGATAATCTTGCAAACCTTAAAACGTGCTAACCATCCAGGATTTGCCGGGACAATCACACTTTTGACTAAGCTGTCCCGGGAAGGCCGTGTTTAGGGCAGCATCCTGGAACCTATACTGTGCACTCCTGATCCCGGTATTGTGCCCCTCTGACCCCCCCCCCCCCCATACTGTGCCCTTCTGCTTCTACCCCATAATGTGCCCTTTGTATTGATGATTGATAATGCATTTGGGTGGCAAAAATATGAATGCAATCTATACACCTTGGGGTCCTAGTAGATGATAGGCTCAGCAATGACATGCAATGCCAAGCTGCTGCTAACAAAGTAAACAGAATATTGGCATGCATTAAAAAGGGGATCAACTCCAGGGATAAAATTATAATTCTCCTGCTATACAAGACACTGGTCTGGCCGCACCTAGAATATGCCATCCAGTTCTGGGCACCAGTCCTCAGGAAGGATGTACTGGAAATGGAGCGAGTACAAAGAAGGGCAACAAAGCTAATAAAGGGTCTGGAGGATATTAGTTATGAGGAAAGGTTGCGAGCACTGAACTTATTCTCTCTGGAGAAGAGACTCTTGAGAGGGGGTATGATTTCAATATACAAATACCGTACTGGTGACCCCACAATAGGGATAAAACTTTTTCGCAAAAGGGAGTTTAACAAGACTCGTGGATACTCATTAAAATTTGAAGAAAAGAGGTTTAACCTTAAACTACGTAGAGGGTTCTTTACTGTAAGAGTGGCAAGGATGTGGAATTCCCTTCCACAGGCAGTGGTCTCAGCAGGGGGCATTGATAGTTTCAAGAAACTATTAGATAAGCACCTGAACGACCGCAACATTCAGGAATATACAATGTAATACTGACATATAATCACACACATAGGTTGGACTTGATGGACTTGTGTCTTTTTTCAACCTCACCTACTATGTAACTATGATTAGTCTTTCATTTATGGCATGTTTTCTTATTTTTTAAAATCAATTTTAATGAAAGTACTAAAAAATATATGTTTATTTCTATCAACCAGTCATACTTTCATTTTTAAGAGTAGGTGCATGAATTGGGGCAGGTTTGTAAGGGCCTCAGAGTATTACTTTGCCAAGGGCCCATGATGCTATTAAGACAGCCCTGAATCTAGTGGCAGAGCAGCTTTATATAAAGATGAGTTTTGCAGCAAAAAGTGCTTCTTTTAGTTTCTCATTTTTGCTTTTTAAATCTGCTTTAAACGTTTTAATCAATTGCGATTATTGTATTCAATTTGATAAAGTAAATAGCAATGCACATTGTAACCAATGAAGAAATGTATTGTTATTAAAAAATTGAAATATGAAATGCTATTATAGGTTAGTGCACATCACTTAAAATACACTTCATTCATTAAACTCCTTTCCATTACTACAAAGTCAAAGATTTGTCTAATTCTTAGCTAGTCATATTGATTCTTCTAATTATAATGGTGTACAGCATTCAGAGGTATTTTTATATCAAAACGTTTAAATTATCTTTGAAAATAGAGTTTTACATGGGCACAATTTTCCTGGGAATAATCTGTTTTGCACAAATGTGCCTCTCTGGAGGACCCGGTGACAGGCTTTTACTGTAAGAGAACCATTTGACACATTTAGAAAAGCAAACCCTCGCTTTTATCACCCACTGAACTGGAAACAAATTACTATGTGGTAACTGTCAAGTGTATGATGGTGTTTGACAGCAGGCAGATAAGAAGTCAAGGCATAATAGATAACCAGTCAAGACAAAATACACAATAAAAAGGTTAAACAGAAAACCATCTTTACTAAATAATATTACACTGCAAGCAATAGCCACTATTATCTTTAAATCTTTGCCATCTCTGTAGAATTTTTAAATTTTTTAATATACTAACAAGCGAAACCATCAATCTTGAGGAATTTACTGTACTATCCAACTGTTTTAAATGCTATATATAATAATAAAATATTTTATAGAAGAGAATGTCCCTGTAGCCGCACATCCTATTAATCTTAAGTGTATGGCAACCTCAGCCTGGGTTCCAACCAGGCCACGCCCCCCAATGTGTTTCTCTCCGCCCCTTGGAGCTTAATCATGAGGATCCAATAAAATATTATATATATTGTATTTGATGTTTTCTGTTTGTAAAACAAATTGTTAAAGCAGACCTTCACTCAAGAATCGCTCATCCTCCTCCCCACTACTAGCACACCTGAAGTGAGCGCTTGAGGGGCTGAGCAGAGAGCCATGGCTGACAGTCACCACTCCCTGCTCATAGCAGACCCAAGAACTGGAGATCAATCGTCATGTGATCGCTCAGTTCTCAGGGTTAGAGGTAGTGGAAGACATCTGCAGCATTGGATTGATTTTTTCCCCACACTTCTCCTTTAAGTCAAGACTTGTAGTTTACAGAAAGTCTCCTCTCTTTTGCTTACAGTGGTAAAAAGCTGTAGTGAGTAAGAGGAAGATGACTATGGCTGGTAGTTAAAGTGGTTCCAAAGGCTAAAGGTTTTTTACAGTCATGCATTTAATGCATTTCTGTGCAGCATCCCCCCCCCCAGCCCACCTAATACTTACCTGAGCCACATCTCAATCCAGCAATGTGCACGAGTGCCTTGGCTCTCTAGGGGCTCTGCCTCCTTGTTGGCTAAGACAGCAACATGAGCCATTGGCTCCCACTGCTGTCAATCACAGTCATGAGCCAATCATGAGAGAAAGAGGGGCAGGGCCAAGCCACAGCTTTGTGTGTGAATGGACAGGCAGAGCCGCATCTCAGGAGCGAGCCTGCTTGGCTGCCTCCATAGCACGCTGCTTGCTCTGGGGCACTCGGCAGGTGGAAGGGGCGAGAAGAGGGGCAGCGAGGGGCCCGAGAAGACGAGAATCAGGGCTGCTCTGTGCAAATCCACAGAACAGGTAACTATAATATGTTTATATATTTTTTTATTTTAACCACGTCTGCCCCGGAAGGATTTACCCCCTTCCGGACCAAGCCCTTTTTTGCGATATGGCACTGCGTCACTTTAACTGACATTTGCACGATCGTGCAACATTGTACCCAAACAAAATTGACGTCCTTTTTTTCCCACAAATAGAGCTTTCTTTTGGTGGTATTTTATCACCTCTGCGGTTTTTATTTTTTGTGCTATAAACAACATTTTTTACTTTTTGCTATAATAAAAATCCCCCAAAAATATATAAAGAAAAACAATTTCTTCCTCAGTTTAGGCCAATATGTATTCTTCTACATATTTTTGGTAAACACAAAATTGCAATAGGCGTATATTGATTGGTTTGCTCAAAAGTTATCACATCTACAAAATAGATGATAGATTTATGGCATTATTATTATTATTTTTTGCAGTAATGGCGGTAATCTGCATTTTTTATCGTAACTGCGACAGATCGGACACTTTTGACACTATTTTTGGACCATTGACCTTTATACAGTGATCAGTGCTATAAAAATGCATTTTTTTACTGTGTAAATGTCACTGGCAGGGAAGGGGTTAAAAACTAGGGGGCGATCAAGGGGTTAAGTGTATTCCCTCAGTGTGTTCTAACTATAGGGGGCTCACTAGAACATGACAGAGATCTGGGAGCAGTAGATCCCTGTCATGTTGCTAGGCAGAACAGGGAAATGCCTTGTTTATATAGGCATCTCCTCGTTCTGCCTCTCTGTGCCATGATCGCGGGCCACTGGTGGACATCGAGTCCGCAGGACCTGTGGGGACGCTCGTGTCCGCTAGCCGCCGACGTACGGGTACATTATTTTGCACACCCGTGCCACTTTGCTGACGTATATCGGCGTGAGCCGGTTGGCAAGTGGTTAAAGATACTTTAATATCACTTTAAAGTAGACATGTGTATGACAAAAAAATTTGCTTTGTTTCGTTTGATTTGTTAATCTAGTTAATTCGTTTAGTTCAATTAGGTAGATTCGTTAAATTCATATTCAGGAATTTGTATTCAGAATTTTCAAATTTTCTTTGAATTTATCGTTTTTTTCAATTTGAAACGTTCAAATCGATAAATTTTAGAATTGGTCGAAACGAAAATGTCATATTGTTTTCGATTTGAATGCAGCAAAGTGAACGAACAAAAGAAAAATCTTCATTAAATTAATAAAATGATTCTTTGAATCACCTTTGGCTTAACAAAAACATCTTTATTTCGAAATGGTACTCTAATAACACACACAGTCTTTGATTTCAGCAATATGTGTAGTTAGAATTCGACTGGAGTTAAAGGTAAAATTCAATTCAAAGTTTCAGTCCGAAATTCCGAAATTCGGACGAATTTCCTTACGTTATTTGGAGCATTCAAAAATGTGTTTATATTGTAATTTGGGTATTCGGATATATCTGAAACTCTGAATAACGAAAAATGTGTCTGAATATTAATTTCGGTACTATACGAACCGCACATGTCTACTTTAATGTGTCAGTAAAAATAGCCTGTTGCTTTGCATGGGCAAAGCACATGTTCACTTCAAGATATTCATTTGTTTGTACCTTGTCCTATGCCTGTTTCATTGGTGTCGTTGGGGTGCACCTTTTCCATCCCAAAACGCCAAAACATACTGGTAGGTTAATTGATGGATGACTGAATTGGCAATAGTATATTTCTGGGTAGTTGTATGATTATTCTAATAAATCTACCACCTATTGCTCTCAGCCTTCTGCAAATCTTCAAATTCTTTTTTTTGTTGCTGCTGCTGTGATCTGACTTAGAGGGTACTGGTGGCCAGGGGCGTTGCTAGGTCTACAAAAGATATGGGGCTTGAGCCCATAGCACCGTAGTAAAGAAAGTCATACGCTTGGGCGGGCATACACATGTATATACAGTAATATATGTGTGTGTGTATATATCCCCAGAGAGCCCCCCCCACTTAAATCAGGGTCCCCAGAGACCCCTTCCACTTACAACAGGGTCTCCAGAGAGCCTCCCCTCCCGTTGGGGACCCCTGCAGAGACTTGGGGCTATGGGCCCCAGATTTGGGGCTATAGCCCCAAAAGCCACCCCCTAGCGACGCCACTGCTGCTGGCTATGTTCATTCTCCCACTGTATTTAGAACTGTAGGCAAGTCTCTTGCTTGCACCCAATATGGACTAAGGACAATGGACTATGGGATGTGTAGTATGCATAAAGCAATACCCATGACTGTATGTAACATGCACTGGTTGTTCCAACCAATTGGAAGTAATGGGAAAAGAGAGAGGTTCAAAAGCTCACAGAGGTTGTTAGGAGGTAGAAAAACAAAGTAAGAAACAATTTGATGAAAAATAGATTTCAGGACCATTAAGTGCAAGATGTGTTGGATTATTTTTTGGAGAACACGGATATTATTAAGTGCCACTTTAAAATGTAAAAAGTGCCAATACAGCACTGTCTAATATGTTCCTCCAATAAATAAAATATTAGAGGAAAGCGTATGTGAAAGGAAAAGCCGCAACTTGATGTGAGATACACACAAAATAACATAAACTAAAAAGAAAAGGTTGCGTTAAAATTCCTGCAAGAAAAACCTATACAGTTGACCCATAAAGTGTATATAAATAATTAAATAATTAAATAGCAGAAAAAAACTACTACACTTAAGTGATAGTGAAACTGCTCCATCCAAATCCAATTCAGTGCAGTAATAAACTGAAATAAATTTAAATAACTCAAATGTCCAAATAACCGTATATAGGTACTCCAGAAGGGGTTAAACAGTCCAAATCAGTTTCTCAATGCCCTCCAAAGTGATCACTGTCCTCTGCTCCACTTAAAAAGGCAATAATGTCCTCCAATGCATATGCATAATACTGTACAGTATTACACTATGGCGGTTCTTCTGTTTTTTTATATGGGAAACGAGCAATAATCCACAAGGTGTATGCATTGGAGGACCTTATTGCCTTTTTAAGTGGAGCAGAGGACAGTAATCTTGTCAATCTGACACAGAGACCCTGGCAGGGGAAAAGCCACAGGCACGATTAGATCCCCTTAAACAAGGGATCTGATTAGCTGGTAAGCGACAGTACTTTTACTGGTGGAGGATCCCTTTACTATACTATGGCACATCTTCTTGGGTGTCGTGTGTAACATCACTTTGGAGGGCTTTGAGAAACTGATTTGGACTGTTTAACCCCTTCTGGAGTGCGGCTCATATACTGTTATTTGGATCTTTGAGTTATTTACATTTATTTCAGTTTATTACTGTACTGAATTGGATTTGGATGGAGCAGTTTCACTATCACTTAATTGTAGTAGTTCTTTCTGCTATTTATTTATTTAATTATTTATATACACTTTATGGGTCAACTGTATAGGTTTTTCTTGCATGAATTTATAGCGCAACTTTTTCTTTTTACTTTAAACTGTAAGCTCCTTTGTGTGAAGGGGCAATAAAAAATAAAAATACTTAAAGCGGAGCTCCACCCAAAAGGGGAAGTGTGCCTCTGAGTACCTGGCTTTGACAGGTACCTGCTCCCACTTCCCGTTCACTTAGCCGCAACTAAGTGAGACAGAACTTTGGCCCCCTCCTCCTTCCCCTCGCAGCCAGCCCATTCACAAAGCCCAGCGCAGTTTGCATATGCACAGTGGGAAACTGGCTGTGAAGCCTTCCCTGCCGGTCTCTCTTAGCTAAGATGGAGGCGCCAGCATCCGGAAGCCGATTCAAGAATCAGCTCGAGTGAGGACACAGTTGGATCCTGGACAGGTAAGTGCCCTAATAGTAAAAGTCAGCCGCTACAGTGCTTGTAGCGGCTGACTTTTAACTTTTGGGGGTGGGGGGCTGGAACTCCTCTTTAACTTTTAAGCCTAAAGCAGGCCATAGACGGTTCGAATCTCGGGTGGTTCAGCCAGAGATTCGAATCATGTATGGGCAGGCTGAATGCACCTAAGTTGATTTATCAATCAATTAGGGTACAACAAGCCTGCCGGATTTTACTTAGAATTATTGTTAGCGACTGTTATAGTTATGATTAGTAAATTCCCTGAAAAGCTGCACTAATTTATAAGAGTTTGATGTTTTGGTTATGGTAACTTGAAAAACCAAAGACTGAAGGTTTAAAAGAATTTTCTGTTTTCCTCAACAAACACTGACTCGGTGAAGAATCTCAGACATGCCTGGACGTTTTTGAGGTCCTACTCTTCTAAACAACTGGTGATCCAGTGATGTTATAGCTATGTAAAGCAAAGGACAGAAATGTGAGTCATGGGTTAAGACACATTTGTCAAGATGCATTTATTCACCTGTATAAATAAGCCTTCCAGTTCATGTTTAATACAGTACTTATATTCCTAGTGAGGCCTGGATGTCACTAGGAATCACTAGGAATTTAAGTACTATACCGGAATAAAAGTAAATTATTCATATGTGGAAAACTGAACATGGAAGGCTAGCAGCATACAAAAAAAAAAGGAAAACTAGACTACAAGCCTAAAAGGGGGTATTATATCATAGTAACAGAAAATAAAATATTTTATAGCACATTAGTATGGCATATGTGTGACCTTGCCTTAGGTCAGTACAACACAGAACCATTCTCTTGTCAGCTTGTGATGTATATACATTTTAAGATATCCTTTATCAGTGTTTTATGTTGCATGTATGGAAGATATGACTTCAATGGTCTCTGTGGCCAAGAAGAAATGTACTTATTTGTAATTCTAATGATCATGGTCTCCCTGTAAACTCTGTAAGTGGATTGGGGGGAGGGGCAAGGGGAGCTAGCTACCAAAGTATTACTGTTAATTTAATCAAAGTGGAACTTCACTCTCTCAATCAACATAGTCTATCTTTAATCCTTATGTTTTTTTTTTGTTTTTTGTTTTTTTTTGTTTTTTCATCTTCAATCCTTATGCTGCTAGCATTATTAAATGCTCCAGCCATGAGCTCTTCATTTTTCTCTCACTTTTGAGACAAAAAAATAGATTGAGGACACAGATTCCTCATTTCTTTCTCTGCAGCTTCAGCTGTACTGCAGAATGAATGGACAGGAAGCATTCTGTACAGGGGCTTCCTGTTCATTCACAAAACTATGGTCTATCTTTAATCCTTATGCTGCTAGTATTAGTAAATAAATAGGAAAGTACATCATATTTACTTGTTTTGAATTTCCTTTTACATTTCTATTGTTACTTTCTGGTTTCTGACCTAGGTAAATGATGTCATACATCCCAGGAGTCTTAAGGAGGGGAGGAGCATCTAGGCACACCTTTCTGGCCTACATGCCTGAGCCAAAGGCAGATGGATTCCAGGAACTATATGCTGCATGATTCATCTGCCCTTACTCAAGATGGCCATGACCAGAAATGCTAGGGGGGGGGGGGGGGTTAGGATAATTTCTCAACAAAATAAAGCATGGAGACATGGATGGATGGAGGAGTTTTCTTTGAATATTAAAATTGAATTAAATAGCATTTTTGGTTTATGGTTTGGTACATTGTCTTTTTAAGGTAGGGATACTGTTCAGAAGCCTCCTGTATCCAAACCTGGATATCAGCCCATAGAAATTTAAAAGGAAAAAATTAACATAGTCTGGTAAATCTGTCACCCAATTTTTCATCATCCAATGAAAAATAAGTGATTGAGGGCACAGCTGCTGTTAGAAATCATGGCATACCGTACAGCCTACCTGACAACCCGCCTCGAAAAATGATATTTTCACAAAAATACACAAAAATCATTATTAGCAGACATAAAAAAAAAAAAAAAACAGCACTGCTAAAAAGACAAAACTGTATTGAGTTAATAAATAATGCTCTGTGTGTGATTAAGGTATTGCAGCTCATTCACATGGGCTCTGCCGCCTGTATGGTATGAATCAGCAGTTTGTTTATATGGCTGGAACTGTGTGCAGGCAGCCTATGTTACACTATGGGGATGCAGCAGCTCTACGAACACAGCCACAGGTCCTAATGTGACAGGCATGTAGGTGCCGCTGTATGACCCTGAACACAGACACTGTGTATTCGGGACCACTTCCCCACACCTGCATGCCTTTGAAACCTGAGGCTAGGTTTGTTAAGCTGCTGTGTCCCCATAGAGTAACTGGCAGCTCCAGCCACAAGCTCTTCATTTTTTACACATTATTTATAATTTTATTTCACAACACTGTTGTGGACTTTAGTGAAATATCAGGGGTCTAAACAGACCCCTGATATCAAATTTTTGAGACAAAAAAATTGATTGAGGACACAGATTCATAATTTCCTTTCTCTGCAGCTTCATCTGTACTGCAGAATGAATAAACAGGAAGAATTCTGTACAGAGGATTCCTGTTCATTCACAAACTGGAGCATCCCCCTGTGTGGTTCTCTCTGCAGCAGCTGAAAGCTGGTGGGATGGAACAGGAGGAGAAGCATGCTTTCAGCTGCTGCAGGGAGAGCCACATAGAAGGATTGGCTCCAGTAATTGTCCCACCAATCACCCTCTCTGCGCATGCACAAATACTACTTGCATGTCAGCTACCATGGCCCCCCTGCTGAACTGATGGTGTCTGGGTCCTGCACAGGAGGGCTGGCGGTACCCCCTTATCAATGACCCTGATTGAGGGTGAGTGGGTTGTATAGCTTATACATATTTACAGTTGCATAAAAGGTTTACAAATATTTTACATAGTGAACAAATCAATAAACTCACAATCCAAAGACCAATTAAACATATTTAATCCACCATCTGTATACTCCCTCAGTAATACAGCCTATTGGACCCTTACATCTATGTCAGTGTTTTTTAACCTATGTATCTATTTACATGTCCTGTTAACTTACTCCTACCTAAATTTCATTAACAAACAATACTTGTCTTATGTGTATACCTAGGTAGGAGAACCACCGCTCCAGGATAATCCACACAACTGAGGTTTGCAGCTTCTCCTAAGATAGAGAGACCCAGGTGCAGGCACGGCACATACTAATGACGATAGATTGAAAGACACTGGACGGCCGCACTCCAAAATAAATTCCAATGCCTTTTATTTGTGAAACAAAATCACACAAATGTGGGTCACAGCAAAGCAAAAATGGCTAACACATTTCACACTACCAGGAGTGCTTACTCATAGCTCTCCTGGTAGTGTGAAACGCGTTAGAGATTTTTGCTTTGCTGTGGCCCACATTTGTGTGATTTTGTTTCACAAATAAAAGGCATTGGAATTTATTTTGGAGTGCGGCCGTCCAGAGTCTTTCAATCTATCATCATTATGTGTATCCCTAACGTAAAATATGATGGAATGACAACATATCATAGATAATATTTACACTGTAAAGCATGAGAAAACTAACATGTCTAACCAATTTTTTGCACAAAAACATTCAGCACCCAATAAGAAAATCGATCTAATAGCTTACTTATCTCTTTTGTTGACTATTTATGTATGCATGAATCTCATTTTCTATTCTTGCTTCCCTCGATCTAGGTAGCTCCACCCCTAGCACCCAACAAGCAATTGTACTTGCATGCTGCTCTTTGCACAGCATAGCATACAATAAAATCTAAGTGTAGCCAAAATCAAAAACAGAACAATCAGCACAAGGGACATGATCTAAGTAAGACTCTTGTGTTGATTACTCTGTTGTTAGTAGTAATCCTCTTCTGTCTTGCCCCCTGATGTAATCTTCTAGTGCACAGGTGTCAAACACAAGGCCCGCGGGCTGAATCTGGCCCTCCAGGCCATTTCATGTGGCCCTCACACCTCTCCTGCAGCTGCAGGAGAGCTCCAGACCTCCTCTGGTCCTCCTCCAGACCCCTACTTTCTGCTTTCAAACAATGCATCCAGCTTTTTCCCAGCAGCAAGGAAAGGGGGTGCACTGTGATGTTAGGAAGAGTAGGGGACTCAACTTCTGATGGTGGGGGGTCTCTTGACATCTAATATAAGGGAAGGGGATGCGCTGGACATCTAATCTTACAGATACAACCGGCCCCTTTGAGGACAATTATAATGCTGATGCTACCCACAATGAAATTGAGTTTGACACCCCTGTTCTAATGCGTTGGGGATTAATATATCTAACAGGATGTCATAGGCTTTTATCACTTTTCTCCCCTCATTCCACCTATATGCCTCATTTATAGAAGTCGTACTACAGCTTCTATGAATGGAGTACAATCTATGAATGGAGGGGGTTATTAGTCATCTGTCCATCCTCCATTCTTAGATCCTGTTTTACGTTTTCTGTTTTTGATTTTGGCTGCACTTAGGCTTTAAAAAATAATTCTCCACTGCCATTAGTTGAGACACATCGGTAGACACCATTTTCACACCCTTAGGTATGTGTATCTCGCTTTCCTGGTTAAGCAATTATAATCTAGATAAAAGTTGTGCTTGCATATACAATGAGCTATTACAAAAATATTATTATGAAATTATTATTAGTAATCAAATCCAATGTGCTCAAAAGTTTTCCCCTAACAAAGGAAAAAGCAGTATTAACCATTATAATACAAAAATATAATTCATAGAATGTTTAACGCAACACGTGTAAGGAATGAGATTAGTCCAAAAGAGCCCCAACATGGGGAAATGTCCATTTATAGACTGGAAATCAATGGGCTAAATAAAGGCCAAAATGATCTGAGATCAAGATCTGAAAGGAAAGTGGTTCTTTGATGAGATTGGAAATCAGCAGATAATGATAGTGAAGTAAGCCGCACAGAGATAGGCAATATAGGGAAATTGACCTAACCCTTGGATAGCAAGATGAGGCTCATGAAGTTAAATATAGCTGCAAGGGGATAATTCCCTCCATTTCTGTTAAAGGAAACAAGAAACAATCATAACTCCCAAAATCAATATGTGTATGTGTTGGATCCAAACATAATAGAGGTGATGACCCCTAACTTGAACAAAAATAGTTACTTATCCAGTTCTGTGAAAATAAAAATATTGAAATTTCCAATAAATAAAAAAAGAAAAATAAATGTTGTGATTTGCAGAGAAATATCAAAGAATAAAAGTGCACCTACACCTAAAATAAATCATTCATCCAATTTGGTGACATACAGTGCAAAGAAAATAATCTCAATACATCATCGTCTTTTGGGTTCATCTTAACATGCATCAGACCACAAATTACCTTTTTATTTTATGATATCATATATAGTTTACAAATTCTTCTGGCTTCTTAATCTAAATTCATTTTTTATTTTGCTCTTATTAAAGTGTTTGTTAACCCAACATTTCATATTCCTGATATGTGCCTGCTGTACCATGCACTTGTATGAGAATGTATCCTGTTCTCTTTGTATTTGCTTCTTTTGTGTTAAATCCCTGGTGTTCCTACCAGTCCCCCTGCTATCCTATTAAAAACTGACCACACTAAGCAGGAGAAGAAACCCTGGCCAGTTCTCTAGATATGCTAGGAACTCAGTGTGCTCTCCTCCAATGGTCAGGCTTGTCCTGATATGTCTCTCCTGCACAGCCATTCACTGGGAATCTCAGTGTACTGCTGCTTTTCCTCCCCCATCTCTTATACAGCTAAGAACAGAGGGAATGTGATCACATATAATAAAAGGGGGAAAAAGGTATTTATATACCTCTTTTTTTTTATGCATCGCACATTAGCCCATTATGTAGCACTTACCTGCAAACGAAGCCAGTGATTTTCATGCTGGGGAAATTTTGGGGGGAAAAAAACATATTTTCTAAAGGTCTGTTATAAAACATATCCAAAAAAGTAAAATTTCTAAATGGATTTAGGCCAAAATGTATTCTGCTACATGTCTTTGGTAAAAAACAAACTGCGTTTTTGGGGAAATTATACTACTGAGGACACTAGTATATTCCTGATTGTGATCCAGATACTGATCCGTACAGACACTTTACTAGTAATGACGGTGATGAGCGACTCATATGTGTGACTGTGACAGTCTGGCTAGGAATCTGGGATGGACACTAACTGACTAACTAAAACTGATGTTGCTAGTGACACTAGTACAGTGATCAGTGATAATACTGTCACTGTACTGACACTGGCTGGGAAATCAAAGGATTAACTGTGGAGGGCAATCAAGAGGTTAAATCTGCCTAACCTGTATGCAAGTATGTGCTGCTTATACTGACATAGAAGGCTAGCTTCTCTCCCTGAATGAAAAGAGCTTGGGGAGGAAGAACCCAGGCACATCCTGTGTGTTCTGTTTACAAACACACCGAGGTCTGTGCTGTGAATGGCCACAGCGGATTAACAGGTATAGAGCCAAACCTTTTTGGCTGTAACCTGCTGACAGACTTGTACTGTGGCAAATCACATAACAGATCAGCAGGGGCACATGCAGCATGCCCGAAAACCAAAAAGTCAGAACATATGCCACATATCATGGAGCTGCCACCCTCAGTTAATGTACTGTGGGTGGGTGGCAAGTGGTTAATCAACTTTTTTTGAGAGGGAAGAGTAGGCTTCCAGAATTTTTTCCCACAGAATGGCTTTATCTGTCTCTCAGTAAAGAATCATGTCATTCATGTTAAAATAACCACTGGAGACCATGAGGTTCACTGGGGCATGATCTGAAATTACTATAGGGTGGATGACGGCCTGCCACAGATGCACCAACAGAGGTCGACTGACCAAAATTCCATCCAACTTTTGCCCCGTACACACGGTCGGAATTTCCAACGGAAAATGTCCTATCGGACCATGTTGTCGGAAAATCCAACCGTGTGTGGGCTCCATCAGACTTTTTCCGTCGGAAATTCAGACGGAAAAAATTTGAGATCCTGCTCTCAAATTTTCCGACAACAAAGTCGTAAAGTCGGAAAACAACGTTTTTCCGATCGTGTGTAGCGAATTCCGACGGACAAAGTGCCACGCATGCTCAGATCACATTAAAAGACCAAAGCTATTGGCTACTAGCCTCTACGTAGTTCCGTCGTACGCAACGAACGTCACCACGTTCAGAATGATTGGATTTTCCGACAACTTTGTCCGACCGTGTGTATGCAACACCAGTGTCGGACAAAATCCGTCGGAAAAAATCTGACGGATTTTGTGGTTGGAATTTCCGACCGTTTGTACGGGGCATTAGACAAAGACTTAAGAATCAAATACACATGTACATTCACACTCAAGTGTATTCAAAGGTCTTATGATAGTAGCTGACAGGAAATTGTCAAAGGCCTTATCTCAGTTTGAGGAGGAAAGATGGTTTATAGATGGATGTTGTCTATTCATTCATGGATCTGAGACTATATTGTTATCTCTTGCAACTATTGGGTTGGTGACTTGGTCACAATTAGTAAGCTTCCTGGCTACATCCTTACAAAAAAGATTTGCTGTGTTTAGTGAGTTTCCTGGTCACATCTTTGAAAAAAAAAAAAAACATTTGCTGTGTTTGGTAAACAGGGGGAATACTTTTAGCATGTAGGGAAAGTAAAGGCCTATTATAACGTCCCCCAAATGATCCAAGAATTTGGCATTACATTGAAAACAATTTCAATAAAACTGCTGGAACATAAACATGTTATGGTCATTTTAAATAGCAGACAACAAGTAGTCATTGACCCTTTCAAGGTAAGTTTTAGCAGAATAAGCGGGCCTTAAAGGGTCCTAACATTCCCCTGATTCATTTGGGTTGGTGAATGTTGAAGTCTTTCAAGATGGTGAGAGGTATCCAAGCAAACAAAAATGGACATCAGAGATGAAGGCTTAATGTTGAACAATGTGGCAAACTTCTAGGCTTTAGTCTCATCTGTAAAAGCACATTGATCCCCCCGCAGTTGTGGTGAAGTGTATTACCGTATTAACACTGGATAAATTAATTCAAATAGTTTGTTAGGTGACCATTGACAGACCTTTTCTAAAGGTCAGAGAAGACTAGGAGCCTGAGGTCCTGTAAAACCAGATGCCGCTGGTTGTAGAATGGTAACAGAATTTAGGATTTATCAGTAAAGTCCAGTTAGCAAGCGATAATTAAACACAAAGCTGTGTTATCCTATCTTGGAGGGTGTAGTCTATGGGCTCTCTCCATTTGGAAAGGGTTGCATAGACCCAAGACTTTGGGAATATTTTTGGAACAGAATTTCTCAAAATCTCCTGTTTTGTACTCTTTGGAGAGCCCCATGAAAGTTATTTTGATATTATTTACGATTTTTTATATTTTGCTTACATGACTCCAGTATTCCAATGTGATGACTCAATGTTTAAGTTTCATAAATTGATGCATTGCCATTCTACCTCACCCCGAGGCTTTTGAAGGTAAAGAGCAATTGCCTCTTGTAAAGTGACCATCAAGCCTGGCTTCATGTGCTGGGTATATTCGCTGGCTAGTTGTTTGCAGGCCAGGATCAGTGGAATTGGGGTTACATATCAGAGTCTGCATAGTCAGGGGGTACAAGGTCTATGTCTGCGATCTTGAAAAGTGTATATTTGCAACATTTGGACTTCAATTGGGACCTTTTCAAATGTGCAAACTTGGTCAAAAACTAGTCAGTTTGGTGAATGGAAGTGTGACCCTGGCATATGGTCAGATTGTGGAATGGAAATCTAGGGGCAACAAACAGGCTGCCAGATTGGAACTCACTTGCTGCTCTGCTTCTAAAATTGTGTGTTGGAACCAAATGTTTTATTCTTAATTTTGTATAATTCAATGTGCTTTAAGAATGATTTTTTATTATGTAAATAACAGAGTTTGAGGACTACAAAAACTAACATACAAAACACAACTGTAGTGAACTTGAGATTAAATATGGAGATCTACAGTGTAGAATATTTGTTTTATTATAAACAGAGCCGTGTCTTTTCAGCTGTAGTATATAGGGCAGTGTTTCTCAGCCCTGTCCTCAAGTACCCCAAACAGGCCATGTTTCCAGGTTTTCCTTTATCTTGCACGGGTGCTTTAAATCAGAGTCAATGGCTTGGAATTTCGGACAGCTATTTTATCTAAGAGAAATTCCTAAAACATGGCCTGTTGAGGACAGGGTTGAGAACCACTGGGACAGGTCAGTGGAGATGCTACAAAATGTGAAATGTGAAAAAGAACATCAACTTTCATTTATGTCTATCTCTAAGTGGATAATTCCTAATGAAGGGAAGAATCTCTTAACTTAATTTTGTGTATAAATAAAACGGAGACAAATAACATGTAAGTGTTCTTATGCATGCCTTGGACTGGAAGCTGAAAGAGAAACACATTTAATTCTGTACATTTCAACACAAGTTGTATTTATTACTCTCAATCTCTTTCTTTTATACATTTGTAAACATTAAAGTGATTTTACATTTTGACATTTTTATAATAATATTAGTTTTTCATAATCAAAGCAGCCAGGAGTGTGTGTATATCTGACAACCCAAATGTCAGGTGGAAGCGTTCTGGTAGATCCAGTGTATATGGACTCCTTGAACATTTATGCATCCCCCCCATGTGACCCCCAGATTTATTATTAAAGAGAACTTTTTAAGTTAAAAATGTCACATTGGAATTAGTTGAGTTGAGTTGAGACGTATCTTAATATAGTGCGGTCTTACACCAAAGGGTCCCGATGCGCATATGTGATAGTTCCCTATGTGATATCAATAGAGCTAAGTGAAACAAAAAACTTGCTTTGTGCACTGGTCCAAATCATTTGGTGGAGGGGGGATTATGGTGTGGAGTTGTTTGTCAGGGGTTGTGCTTGGACCCTTACTTCCAGGGAAGGGAACTCTTAAGGCATCAGCATACCAAGATATTATGGACAATTTCATGCTCCCAATTTTGTGGAAACAGTTTGGGGATGGTCCCTTACTGTTCCAAAATGACAGTGCACAAAACAAGGTCCATAAAGACATGGATGAGCGAGTTTGGGGGGGGGGGGGGGCTCACAGAGTCCTGACCTCAACACGATGGAACATCTTTGGGATGAATTTGAGCAGAGACTGCGAGCCAGGCCTTCTCGTTCAACATCAGTGCCTGACCTCACAAATGCGCTTCTGGAAGAATGGTCAAACATTCCCATAGACACACTCCTAAACCTTGTGGACAGCCCTCTCAGAACAGTTGAATCTGTTATAGTTGTAAAGCTTGGGCCAACTCTACGGAATAAGACTGGGATGCCATTAAAGTTCATTTGCGTGTAAAGGCAGATGTCCCAATACTTTTGACAATATAGTGTATGTATGTGTACATAGAGGTGGGGTGGGCTCCAAAAAAATGTTTTTATTGGGGGGGGGGGGGGGGCGTTAATTGCTTAGGGGTACTTTTTTTTTCTTTTTGTACACTTTTTTCACTTAGCTCTATTGCTATCATATAGGGAACTAATAGCTCCCAATGGGATACATTTTTTAACGTAAAGGGTTCTCTTTAACAATAAATCAGGGGGTCATGTGGGGGGATGCCTGAATGATCCAAGAGTGCATATACACTGGATCTACCAGATCGCTGCCACCTAAAATTCTACAGTTGGGTTGTCAGATATACTATCACTGGAATGCCAGTAAAGTTCATGTGCGTGTAAAGGCAAGTGTCCCAATACTTTTGGAAATATAGTGTATGTTCACATACCTGATCAGTGACAGCAATAATCCTACTTTAATTATTCACAATTATCTCTGAAACTGAGGACCTATAATGGCTTTTAAAGCACCGTATGTGGAAATATTTGGTACCTAAGTTTATTCTCCAGTGTCTATTCTTTCAGAAAATATCTACTGTTTGGGGGTGTTAGGCCTAAAATGATTTTTTTTTTTAACATAGGTGTAAAAACACAACAAATGTCCCTGGCAGCAAAGGGGTTAAACAGATATCAGCTAAGAGAGGGTTATGTTTTATTTCCTGGATAATACCTTCTGCTCGCTTCTTATATTTTCCCCACATATCTCCTGCTTCCTTTAAATCAGTGTCAGAATTGAGTGTTGCCTTCACTGGAAGAGGTGTCTGTTGAATATTTAGTGAGAAACGTGGAGAGTACTATACATAATGAAGATGGAAATTGATTCTGCAGAGGTGACCATCCCACAGTTATATGCTTTATGTAACAACAGGCTTTGTGAGCAACAGAATCTAACATATCTAAGCAAGAGGACCACATCCAGCATGGTAAAGATGTCTTAGAACAGTTAGCATTCTTTTTTAACATTTGGGTTTTGGATTCCCCTCATTCTTTGTTCTGATTCTGTTTTGTCTGATTATCTGAGAATTGTTAGTGAAGCACTTTTACTTTACTCTTTAGAAATCATATTTTTCCATTTCGGGCATTGTGCCCAAAGAAAAAAAAAAAAAATTTCTCTAATTTATCATTTATCTTTTCATACTGGGTCTTCTACTAATAATGGCATTGAGAAGCACGTTCACACCATCTGTTTTCAGTACTGGTAAGTGTGTGTTCATTCTGAATGGCACCCTAACACACTTGCCGATGGACATACTTTTGAGTGTAGAGCAGCTAATGTACATTGTAGTGTGGTGTACTGCCAAAAAAAAGTACACAGATTCTGCTAGTGCTGCCATGATTTGCCTGTAGTGAAGCACAAATGACTAGAGGAACCTTTAGGTCTGTGTCACAGGGCTTTTGTTTGCTTCAAGTTTTGCAATGAGAATAATAAAAGCCACTTGATACAGACCAAATTCTGGTCAGGTGCAGGTCAAATGCATCTCAAGCTGTTGTCAAGCTGCTGCCATCAACACAACCCCAGTGCCCTTCAACACGGGTCCTTGAAGCGGGAGTAAATTTTTTTTGCAGACCTGCAAGGGAAAAGGCATAATGAGCTAGTATGCACCGCATACTAGCTCATTATGAAAATACTTACCTTAGAACGAGGCCCCGACATCTCGCCCGATCCACGCCGAGGGAGCTGACATGTTCCCTCTGCGTGTCTTCCAGGTATCGCGGCTCCGGCGCTGTGAGTGGCCTCAGCCGCGATAACGTCACTCCTGCGCATGTGCATGGGAGATTTCCTCCCGGCAGGGTCTGGCGGCCACCGGGCTTACAGCCGAGAATCCCCTGTGCGCATGCTCCGCTGCAGTCAGTGGCTCATTGCGAGGGGAATATCTCCTAAACCAGTGTTTCTCAACTCCAGTCCTCAAGGCGCCCCAACAGGTCGTGTTTTCAGGATTTCCCTCAGAAGAAACGGCTGTGGTAATTACTAAGGCAGTGAAACTTATCAAATCACCTGTGCGAAATAAGGGAAAGCCTGAAAACATGACCTGTTGGGGTGCCTTGAGGACTGGGGTTGAGGAACACTGTCCTAAACCATACAGGTTTAGGAGATATTTTTTTTACCTACAGGTAAGCCTTATTATAGGCTTACCTGTAGGTAAAAGTTCAAATTGTTACTATACAACCGCTTTAAACTAAGTCTGTGCTTTACATGTTCACTTAAATGCAGACCTCCATATATGAAAGTACACCCCTTCCTTTCACTTATTCCCTGTTCCTTTCAGCCATCGGGAGTGAAAGCTAAGCCCTGTGTAAGCTACAAATGATCAGAATCATAGCTTACACAGAGCTATGGAATCCCTTATGACAGTGGGTATTGTCCCAGTGATGTCATGCGCATAGCTTCCAACTGTCCCTGATTTTGAGGAACTGTCCTTGATTTGGAACAAAGTCCCTCTTTCCTCCTCGTGTGTCCCTGATTTTGGTCTGATCTATATAGTTGTATATATAATGCACTATTTATCTTTCAAAAAGTGTTTCAAAGTGCTAAACCTTTTATCCAGTTTCTAAATTTCTGCATTAGTAAATTTCAAATCCATTATAAAGGAATAATAGTGTAAAAAAAGTGTAAAGTAAAGAAATTACTTGTGGGTTTAACTAATCATTTTTTTTGTTCAATTCTCCTTTAATGGGGTGTGGCAGTGTGTGTGTGCCTATGCCTACATACCCCCCTCTATCGATACAAGTTATTTAATTAGATAGTATTCCCTACTTTCAGATAAACCACATGCTTTCTCCTGATGAGCGGCACCAAGCCATGAAACGCGTCGAGCTACCAGATGCTGTGTATCCCACCATTTTAGCCCCAATAATATATGCCATTCATTATACCTTGTGACAGGATCAGGAAGGTCATAGGCCATGCAGTCATTACCTGTATTATATGTGTATCCAATTATGACCATTGGTGGACGCTGCAATTTTATTATGGTATTCATTTATAACCATGTTAATATCAGTTACCACTGCTGTAGAAATTGCACTGTGAATAGTATGTGTTTCTATATATATGGAATAAATTTATGTATTCATATTTTTACAGATAATTAAACTTCTTAAACATCCACCATTGCATTCTATTCAAACCCGCTCTTCACTAAATGTCCCACCCTCTTTTTTTGTTCTCAACTTTTCATATTGACATGGATGGAAGCACATGACCCCACCAGGTCATGGCCTCATTTAAAGTCCCAATATTCCCCATTCCCCTTTTCCCAAATAATTATATACTTCTAGGTTGCTAATAGGTGTCCCTCGTTCGCGTATCAAAGTTGGGAGGTATGCACTTGGTTAAAGGGGTTGTAAAGGTAAAAGTTTTTTCACCTTAATGCATTCTATGCATTAAGGTGAAAAAACATCTGACAATGCCGGCCCCTCCAGCCCCCCCCCCCCCAATTTACTTACCTGACCCCTCGAAAGTCCCGTGCTCGCCTGACATACTCTTCGCCGCTCAGCCTGGCCGTTGATTGTTTACACTGGATGGATTGAAAGCAGCACAGCCATTGCTGCTGTCAATCACATCCAATGACGCGGCACGCCGAGGCGCAGGGCCGAGTGATACAGCAAGCGCATGTACTCCACACCATGCGAGGGAGCTCGCATGGAGGTAAGAAGTACTTGCGGGGGGAGCCGAGACAGCCGCCGAGGGACCCCAGAAGACCAGGTTCGGGGCAACTCTGTGCAAAACGAGCTGCACAGTGGAGGTAAGTATAACATGTTTGTTTACAACCCCTTTAAGTTTCATGTTCTCCAGTACCCAAAAGTAAGGATGAGCCCGGTGTTCGATTCGAACCCATGTTCGAATCGAGCACCGGGTGTTCGCTCGCACGGCGAGCCCAGAACTATTGGGGCCGCTCGCATCAAATTCGTGTGATGCGAGCGGCCCCGCAATGCATTGCGGCCCACGCAGTGCAATGCTGGCTGATGATTGGCCAAGCATGCACTGTGACCCCGCATGCTTGGCCAATCACAGCGCCGGCAGCGAGGAGAGCCATAATTGGCTACAGGCAGGATGCCTGTAGCCAATTATAGCTCAGGGGCTTTAGTACACGCCCCACGGTATAAGAGGCCGCCGCGCCGGCGGCCTCGCATATTATGTTTCAGACAGTGTCAGCGTGTCAGTGTGCTGCTGACTGCTGACAACAATATGTGCTTTATTTCTGGGGATATGTGTGTGCATGCTGTTAGAACAGCATTGCAGTATCACATCTGGGGGGTGTCTATAGGTGGCCTGTGAAGGGGGGCAGGTTTCCTGTGCTTAGAACTTTCCCTGCAAAAAAGTGTCATTTTTGCAGGAAGAAAGCTATTTAAATCACTCGCGGCTAATGAATTGATGGCTCCTGTAACACAGAGAGCTGTCATTCATTAATAAAAAAACAAAAAAAAAAAAAAGCGTAGGGGTCCCCCCAAATTCAATAACCAGGCCCTTCAGGTCTGGGATGGATATTAAGGGGGATCCCAGCCAAAAAAAAAAAATGGCGTAGGGTCCCCCTCAAAATCCATACCAGACCCTTGAGGTCTGGTATGGATTTTAAGGGGAACCCTAGCCAAAAAAAAATGGCGTGGGGTCCCCCTCAAAATCCATACCAGACCCTTATCCGAGCACGCAACCTGGCAGGCCGCAGGAAAAAGAGGGGGGGACGAGAGCGGCCCCCCCTCTCGCCTGAACCGTACCAGGCCACATGCCCTCAACATTGGGAGGATGCTTTGGGGGTCTAAGACCCCTAAAGCACCTTGTCCCCATGTTGATGAGGACAAGGGCCTCTTCCCCACAACCCTGGCCGGTGGTTGTGGGGGTCTGCGGGCGGGGGGCTTATCGGAATCTGTAAGCCCCCTTTAACAAGGGGACCCCCAGATCCCGGCCCCCCCCCCTGTGTGAAATGGTAAGGGGGTACAAAAGTACCCCTACCATTTCACCAAAAAAGTGGCAAAAATGGTAAAAATGACAGGAGACAGTCTTTGACAATTCCTTTATTAAAATCTTCTTTCTTCTTTCTTCATCCTTCGGTTTCTTCATCTTCTCCTTCCTTCATCTTCTTCCATCTTCTTCTTCCATTTTCTTCTTCCTCCGATCCGCTTCTTCTTTTGCGCTGGTCTTCTCGTCCTTCTCGTCGGCATCTTCTTCCGTCGGCGTCGGCGTCGGTGTCTCTGTCTCTTCTTGGGCCGCTCCGCGCAATGGGAGGCTCCCGCTGTGTGAGGCTCCGCTCCGTCTGACAGGTCTTTTATAATGGAGGGCACCTGGTGACCCCGCCCCCTCTGACGCACAGGGACGTCATGGGGAATTCCATGATGGCTTTCCCCATGACATCAGAGGGGGGCGGGGTCACCAGGTGCCCTCCGTTTTAAAAGACCTGTCAGATGGAGCGGAGCCTCACACAGCGGGAGCCTCCCATTGCGCGGAGCGGCCCAAGAAGACACCGACACCGACGCCGACGCCGACGGAAGAAGATGCCGGACGAGAAGGACGAGAAGACCAGTGCAAGAAGAAGCGGATCGGAGGAAGAAGAAAATGGAAGAAGAAGATGGAAGAAGATGAAGGAAGGAGAAGATGAAGCATCCGAAGGATGAAGAAAGAAGAAAGAAGATTTTAATAAAGGAATTGTCAAAGACTGTCTCCTGTCATTTTTACCATTTTTGCCACTTTTTTGGTGAAATGGTAGGGGTACTTTTGTACCCCCTTACCATTTCACACAGGGGGGGGCCGGGATCTGGGGGTCCCCTTGTTAAAGGGGGCTTCCAGATTCCGATAAGCCCCCCGCCCGCAGACCCCCACAACCACCGGCCAGGGTTGTGGGGAAGAGGCCCTTGTCCTCATCAACATGGGGACAAGGTGCTTTAGGGGTCTTAGACCCCCAAAGCATCCTCCCAATGTTGAGGGCATGTGGCCTGGTACGGTTCAGGCGAGAGGGGGGGCCGCTCTCGTCCCCCCCTCTTTTCCTGCGGCCTGCCAGGTTGCGTGCTCGGATAAGGGTCTGGTATGGATTTTGAGGGGGACCCCACGCCATTTTTTTTGGCTAGGGTTCCCCTTAAAATCCATACCAGACCTCAAGGGTCTGGTATGGATTTTGAGGGGGACCCTACGCCATTTTTTTTTTTTTTTTTTTTTGGCTGGGATCCCCCTTAATATCCATCCCAGACCTGAAGGGCCTGGTATTGAATTTGGGGGGACCCCTACGCTTTTTTTTTTTAATTTTTTTTATTTTTTATCAATGACTTTTTTTTATGAATGAGTTTCAATGAATCACTGTTCTCTGTGTTACGGGAGCCGTGAATTAACATTAGCCGCGAGTGATTTTAAATAGCTTTTTTACTTTCAAAAATGACACTTTGCGCAGAGACAGTTCTAAACACGGGAAACATGCGCCCCTTTACAGGCATACTATAGACACCCCCCAGGTACGAAATTTAAAGGAATATTACACTTTTATTGTTTCAATTTAAGCATTATTAAAATCACTGCTCCTGAAAAAACGTCCGTTTTTAAAAAAAAAAAAATTGCATTGATACATGTCCCCTGGGGCAGGACCCAGGTCCCCAAACACTTTACATATTAGCCTTTAAAATGAGCACTTTTAATTTCGAACGTTCGCATCCATTATAACTAATAGGGTTCTAAAGCTCGCACGGACTTTAGGTCCGTTCGCGGGTTCTGGTGCGAGCCGAACGGGGGGGTGTTCGGCTCATCCCTACCCAAAAGTAATGGGTATTTCTTTCAGCTCCCAGTGAAGAATGGATCAGGGGAGTGAAAGAAAGATAAGTATATATTGCTGGGGATAGGGGGATTAAAACAAACCTGTTGCTTTGAGCTGATGGGAAAACCCTGGTTTGCTTTAAATCAGACACCTCCAAAATGCACTAAAACGTTTGCTATTGCAAGAACAATGGATAGTATTTACCCGTCCTACTCATCGGCCTTAAGAACATTATCTTCACTACTGCATTACAGGTAGACTTTCTATCATTGGATGCTATCCGATTATAAACAGACAAAGGAGAAAAAGGGACAACTTCCAGTTTAAACGAGGTCTAGTGAATTTGCCTTGTTTCTGCTTTGTTTCCATGTGCATCAGATATACAACGCAGTATGATTTAAGTACATAAGCGATAGCACAAAAGGATAAAAAGTCATTATCAGTTTTGCTTTATTTCAAAGTACAGCATCTGGCTAAGCTCATTTACTTTCAATAGATTTGCTAATTAGAAATTACTGAACCTTTTGTGCTTCCGATTATGAGTGAAAGTATCAAATTTACTTGTTAGAATAATTTGACAGCTTGCCGGGTCACATTGCCAGCACTGGTATAGCAAAGTGAAAGATGAACACATAAAAGAATGTTGTTTTTTTTTAATATTCTTTATCTATCTAGAAAAAAAAAATCATAATTCTGAAAAATACAGCTGTAATTCATCACACTATTGAGTTCCTGGCATAACTGGATCAAATTTAGAATATAGAGAAGGAATGAGAGAACAAAGGGGGAAAAATGTACAAACGAGCTTTGAAATATTACAGTAGCAAGAATGTGCCCATTCTTTAAATGAGCTGAATACAGAAAAACTGTGAGTGCACATAGACACGGTGGCAGCACGTTTAAGGCTCGGTTCACATTGGCACGATGCGGGGAACCCTGTGATTCCACCTGACTTGCAGGCAGTTCACACTGCCTTATGCGAACCACTGGGAGTGTCAATACAAAGTCAATGACACCCCCAGATCGGTTCGCATATTGCAGTGCGATGTCAAATCAAACAGGAATCGGGTCACTGCTGTGATCTTGGGCATGCACAATAGTGACCTTGGCAGTGAGATAGTACACTACTATGTGTGCACCATGATGACTGGTCTGGGATCCTAATACTGCACATGTGTGGGATTTCTCCACCATATTGCAAACAACACAATATTGAGTCAGTCCATGCATGCAAAGACTTAACAGTATAGAATGGTCGCTATTGTGCATGCATGGGAAGCATTGCAGAGTGTGGGTTCAGTAGAAGCACTAGGACACCAGCCATTGTACACCTGTGTATGTGTGTGTTTGATAATATTTGTTGACATGTGACAGAGCCCCAATGCCCTCTTGAAGGAGTCCAAGGGGGTAACATTACTATTTTAAAACTGCATAGTCTAACTACAATTTATGGTTTCAACTACACATACTTTAAAGAGGAGGTCCACCTGAATTTTTTTTTTTTAAAAGTCAGCAGCTACAAATACTGCAGCTGCTGATTTTTAATAAATAGACACTTACCTGTTCCAGGTTTCAGCGATGTCGGCAGAAGATGACGAGAGATCGCTCATCTCTCGGCTACCCCCGCCGCCATCCTCTTTTAGGGAATCAGGAGGTGAAGCTTGCAGCTTCACTCCCGGTTCCCTACTGCGCATGCGTGAGTCGCGCTGCACGTCTTTATTGGTCCCCGTTGTGTCCTGGGAACTGTGTGTTTCCCAAGACACAACGGGGCATCTTCGGATATGGGCGGGCATTTACAGATGGAGGCGGGACAGCTGTGGCTAGCTAGTCCCAGAAGTGGGTGCAGATACCTGTATTATACAGGTATCTGCACCCCCCTCCCCCTGAAAGGTGCCAATTGTGGCACCGGAGGGGGGGAGGAATCCGATAAGCGGAAGTTCCACTTTAGGGTGGAGCTCCGCTTTAATTATCTAATGCTTAACCAGTTTTATTTTTATAAACACAAAATCTGCATTTTATAATGAAACTAAAGGGGGGACAAAAATGCCATTATACTTCCCGTATTCTTTAAATAGAATTATAGGAAGGAAGTACAGTAAAACCTTGGATTGAGAGTAACTTGGCTTGAGAGTTGTTTGCAAGACAAGCAAACATTTTTTTATAAATGTTGACTTGATAAACAAGCGATGTTTTGATATACAAGTAGCGTCATATCACAACTGAGTAGAAAAGAGAAGAGAGGTGCCTCTAAGTGTAGCAATATGGTTACATTTAATGAAGGTACAACATTTAGCAACTCACATGGTTGATGATTAAAAGAGGCACATACATAAGTATGCAGGCATCCGGGGTAAAGCTGTCCACACAGACCATCCTCCACACCACCATCAAAATCATACCTTTCACTCTGTGGTCCACGAGTGCGTCAAGCCTCGCTTTCAGATCGCTCTACTGCAGGGTAGTCTTTCACGATTGCAGACTGACAGCAGTTAGAGCCTGCGGTGAGGAGGACGGTCTATGTGGACAGCTTTATCCCGGATGCCTGCATACTTAGATTTGCCTCCTTTAATCATCAACCATGTGAGTTGCTAAATGTTGTACCTTCATTAAATGTAACCATATTCCTACATTTGGAGGCGCCTCTCTTCTCTTTTATATCCTGTAGCTCCTGCTGGATTTTGCTTCAAATCCCCTTGTGGAGGCTTCCATTTGTGGATGGACAGTTTTTTTTTTTTCCAAATAATTGTATTTTATTTGGATGGACATTTTATGGTTACACAATCTGGTCACATTGCTATAATATTTTGATATGGACTATAAACTGAAGGACTTAGGAATAAATGGTTGTGGAATGAATCATCTGAGTTTCCATTATTTCTTATGGAAAAATTAGCTTTGATATACGAGTACTTTGGATTACAAGCATGTTTCTGGAGCGAATTATGCTCACGATCCAAGGTTTTACTGTATATACAAAAATAAATATACATAAATATGAAAATATATAGTGGGAACAAAATAAAGCATGTTGAATCATGCCTATTCTATTCTTTAGTGATCCTGTCCAAATGAAAAGTTAAAGAAAATGTTCCTCTGAATGGGACATTGAAAGGGTAGTGTGCATCTAATCAGTAAGACAGTATTGAAAATATATAAAGTTTTTAATAGAGTAAAGTTAAAAAGTAACATGTACAATACATAGAATATGCAGGATGCAGATATAGAAATATGCAATAACACAACAGTTGACAACAACCATTAGTCTGTTGAAAATAGGAGCAACAGAGATAGCCAACGTGTTTCAAGTCTGCAACAATGGTTCTCTTCTTCAGGTAGTTACAACAGGATGTGAATACATCTACAATTGATAAAGGGAAAATATAAGGATATATGCATTGAAAAATTAAATAGACAAGCAAAATATCAAAATGTTGAATTTCTCAATTGTGTGTGCACTAACCATGCAGATTGCATAAACACTCAAGTATATCTTGCATCCAGATTAAAATTGCTTGGAACATGCTGCAGCTATAGGCCGTCTCATTCTGTCCAAATGAAAAGGTTGAGTCAAGATTGTTTTGAAGTAATGAAGCTTTTCTGTGCCCTACAATTTTCCTCTCGTACCAACAGTAATAAAGACGTGCGTACTACAAGAGTTTATTTATTCAGCACAAACTACCTAATTTCACTGTCAAAAATGTTCAAAACATTACTTAGGACATAGCAAAAACATTGAAGAGCCAGTAAACTGCCTAAAAATGTATAAAGTATATCTGCCATAAGAAACGTACAAAGCTGACCTTATGAAAATTCTAGTTGCCTGGCTCTTGTGCTGACCCACTTGCTACAATCGTTTTGGAGTCACTGAGCAAGAGTATGCAAATCAGGAAAGTTGAAAAAAATAATCTAGCATTTGTATACTTCAAGGTCAATGACTCAAAGGAATTGATTTATAATTAGGCCATTCACTTTGCAAAGGGATTTTTCGACATAGCTTAGTGAATGAGGTGAATCCCCTCTGACTTCCATCACCCAACCGTGTGCAAGCAAAAACAGGGTTTGATTTACTAGAATTGGAGAGTTCAAAATCTGGTGTAGCTCTGCATAGAAACCAATCAGCTTACAGTTTTCTTTTTTTTTTTCTTTTGTCAAAGCTTAATTGACCAAGCTGAAGTTAGAAGTGGATTGGCTACCATACACTGCTGCACCAGATGTTGTACTCTCCATTTTTAGTAAATCAACACCATTGTTTTTTTTCTCTTAACACATTCACTAAATGAACGTAAACCTAAAAACAAACAATTAATATATTTAACATTGCAGCTTACCGGTTTTCACCTCATTGTCCTATAAAAAAAAAAACCTTCCTGTCCTAGGGTGACAATGTTCACTCCTCCAGTGTATCTATGAAGGGAAACATGATTGTCACTAGGCTGCTTTTCTGATTTGGACTACAAACGCACCACTCTTCATTATCCCCCCTCCCCACAATGAATTAAACAAAACATAGAAAAATAGGGATTCTAATAGCCATTGCTGAACCCATTTTAAAAATGCTAGTTGTCTGTATGTCATGATGCATATTTGGCTTTTACTCTTCTCCTATTACATATTGTTTTATTTACTATGCTTAGTGTCAAGATTTTTTTTTCTCTTAACCACTTCCTGTGCGTTCTATAGCCATATTATGACATCCTCCCGTAATTGCACTGCCCGCGCACCCCCCTGCGGCATGCCTGTGGCATACTCTGTGATCAGCTGTTCACAGATCAGGTAAAGGGCCAATCACAGCGTCTCCAATAACATCTGATCACAATGTAAACAGAAGTCGCTTATCGCCATTGCTTTCCTCAGGAGAGGAGAGCCGATAACCGACTTATGTTAAAGGGGCATCTACACTCATAATGAAGGCACTGATTATCAGTGTCCTGATTATCAGTGCAGTCCTGACAGTGCCCACCAGTACTGCCTATCAAGTGAAAAGAAATTTGGATGGCTGCACAACAAAACTGAGACCCAAAACACCTTTATTCATGTATATTCATATAAACATTGTCAGCTATTCCCCACCTTTCTATATTTTGTTAACTTTAAGATACTTTTTCCTCTTTGGACTATGTAGACATACAGTATTTGTTTAACAAGTACATAGCTTTGTCTTGTTTTGATGTTTTTTATCAGTATGAAGCTGGTGGGTCTGATCAGTGCCAACTGACAACTTGCATGTCCATCTCCGGTCTGTTTGTGGTTTATTCTCTGTGACCAGTTAGGACCTACACGCATCTCCTGACATTGACAACTATTGTGCTTTATTAACAAGGAAACAGTTTGATGTATTTAAATATTTTTTTCTGTGAATTGTATTATATGCATATGTTTTTCTATTTTTCTAGTTATTCTAAAACCATACAATTCCCCTGAACCCCTAAAGAAACCAATATAGGTGAATAGTGTCGGCACGAGGACGATTCATCCATTCCTGCTAATACATGTGCTGTATATGAAGTGTATTATTTAGCTATACTCAGTGCAGATGCTTGTATGTTAATATATGCAGGTTAGAGACTCTACCCTCAGGGGTGTTCGATTATGGTCATTGATACGTGTGTGGGAACTATTACCAATACTTTTAGTGGTTTTTGCCCCACATTTGTCATTTTTATCTTTTGTAATAAAAACTTTTTTTATCTGAACCTATTTATTGATATACTATTTATAAGTCCCACTTTTTGTATTCCTTTTTCCTATTTTTTACATGAATAAAGGCGTTTTGGATCTCAGTTTTTGTGTGCAGCCATCCAGGATTTCTTTTTACTTGATTGCTACAGCTGCTACTGGGCAGGAACCCTACCTCAAGGAGATCATGCCAAAGTAAGCTCACCTTTGAGCAGCCTGACTCTTTCTGTGTATGTGGATCCGAGTGCTGCCCATCAGTTACCACCAGTGCAGCCTATCAGCGCCCACCAGTGCTTCCAATTAGTGCCCATAAGTGCCTCCTCATCAGTGTCACCTATCAGTGCAGCCTCATCAGTGCCCATCAGTGCCACCTATCAGTGTAGCCTCATCAGTGCCTCCTTATCAGTGCCCATCAGTGCCACCCTATCAGTGCCCATCGGTGCCGCTTCATCAGTGCTGCATTATCAATGCCCATCAGTGCAGCCTATCAGTGCCCATCAGTGCAGCCTCATTAACACATATCAGTGAAAGAGAAAAATTACCTGCTTGCAAAATTTTATAGCAAAATGAATAATGTTTTTTTTTTCACATTTTTGTTTTTCGGTCTTACGTGATTAAATACCAGCTCTATTTGTGTGGAAAAAAAATATAAAAATGTCATATGGGTACAGTGTTGTATGACCAGGCAATTGTCATTCAAAGTGTGACAGCTCTGAAAGATAAAAATTGGCCTGGGCAGTAAGGGGGTAAACATGCCTAGTAGGCAAGTGGTTCATTTTGATCAGGAAAATGTGATATATCACAAAATAATATTGCATATATACCACCTTCAGCCAATAGGTGGAGCTGTGTTCTAGCACTTTGAATGCTTTTTCTTACAGTTCTCATGCTAAAAATAGACCAGAGAAATAGACGCACAATTCTTTATTTTCCAGTCTATGGTTTACATCTTCCACGCAGCTTCTATATTATTGATCTATTGCTGCAGGAAGTATGAGGACCAGAAAGAAGGTGAGAACTTTCTGTAGTTCATGTAAGGTACACATTCTATTTTGTGTAGATATCCAAGTTTGCATACATTTCTATTATTGATATAACTATACCATAGTATATGTTTTTTTTTTATATATATAAAGGTAATGAATCTTGTGTTTTATGCTTTTACTAACCCAATTTTTTTAGGAATTGATTTGTTTCAGATTGCAAATTGCAGACTTTTTTTAAACTGTGCAAAGTATCTTTATTGTAGGGAACATGAGTACGCTGAGAGACACCAAAGTACTTAAGCGGCTTGATGGTTGATGTGATCAATCACAGCTCACAGTGCACACAACTAATCGGATTATTCTATATAGACCTACACAGCTATTTTCTTGGCAGGAGATGGAAATCCTCATTGACATTAAGGGGCATATTTATAAAGCAGTAAGTGTTTAGGGCCATTATCATTAGCGCTCCTGCTTTGCTTGCCTAAAGGATTCCCATAACAAACTGTATTATGAGGATGGAGTGATGCTGTCACCTTCCATCTCAGACAATGGAAGCTTTTAAATATATGAGTGTATTTTATTAAGTTTTAAGGTGCATTCACCTTTGTTTTGCTGTGTTTGTTATTGTCTGGGTGCCCTAGGTTTACGTATGCTTTAAAATAGCTTTGTTATTTGGAAAACATCTTCTCCGGTAAACAGAATTTCAATAATATAATAACTTTTTCTGCAAGATTTTCTTTATACTGTAACTACATTTGATTTATTTTTTAACATATTTGTTGTAAAGCAGGGCAGTAAGATAACTTAAAAAAATATAATAATATTTGTTATCTGATCTGTTTGTACTATAAATATCTATTGGGCTGAATATTGCTTCTTTAAAGTGGGGTGCCCCCTAAAAAAAAAAAAAAATTAAAAGTCAGCAGCTACAAATACTGCAGCTGCTGACTTTTAATAATCGGACACTTACCTGTCCCAGGGTCCAGCGATGCGGGGGATCGAAGCCCCCCTTCCCCCGCTCCGGCATTCTTACTGTGGGCACACGGCTGTGGCTTCACAGCCGGGCACCCACTGCGCATGCGCGCGCCGCGTGCCATGACACGCCGCGCAGTCACCTGGGACCTGTCACGTGTCCCAGATGACTGACTGCGCTGAGGGGAAGTGATGTCAGTGCCTGGGCACTGAAGGAGGCAGACTACGAGGGAATTTTTCCAATTATTTTTTTTTCTTTTTTTTATGAATTTTAAGCAATTTTTTTCTTTTTTTTTGGTGGAAACACCACTTTAAGATTTATTTATTAAAGCATTGATAATGTGTGAAGTTCAATAACCCATTTTAAACAGTGTGGCATTAAAAGAGATACTAAAGTCTTTTTTTTCCCTTAAAAATAACAAACATGTTATACTTACCTGCTCTATTCAAGGGTTTTGCACATAGCATCCCAGATCCTTCTCTTCTCGGGTCCCTTGCCAGCGCTCCCGGCCCCTCCCTTCTGTCAAGTGCCCCCCACAGCAAGCAGATTGCTATAGGGTGGCACCCGTGCCAAACCGCAGACTGTGTGTCCACTCAGACATGGAGCCACGGTTCGGCCCAGCCCCCTCTCTCTCCCGATTGGCTAACTGAGTTTGATTGACAGCAACGGGAGCCAATGGCACCACTGCGGTGTCTCAGCTAATCAGGAAGGAGAGTCCCGGATGGCCGAGGCACTCGTGTACATCGCTGAATAGATGGGGAGCTCAGGTAATTATTAGGGAGGCTGGGGGGGGGGGGCTGCCACACACAGAACGTTTTTTTTTTTTTCTTAATGCATAAAATGCATTAAGATGAAAAACCTTCTGCCTTTACAACCACTTTAAGGCATTATTAAAACCAATAGCATTGGTTTTAATAATGCCTTAAAGTGGTTGTAAAGGCAGAAGGTTTTTCATCTTAATGCATTTTATGCATTAAGATAAAAAAAAACTTTCTGTGTGTGGCAGCCCCCCCCCCCCCCCCCCCCAGCCTCCCTAATAATTACCTGAGCTCCCCATCTATTCAGCGATGTACACGAGTGCCTCGGCCGTCCGGGACTCTCCTTCCTGATTAGCTGAGACACCGCAGCGGTGCCATTGGCTCCCGTTGCTGTCAATCAAACTCAGTTAGCCAATCGGGAGAGAGAGGGGGCTGGGCCGAACCGTGGCTCCATGTCTGAGTGGACACACAGTCTGCGGTTCTGCATGGGTGCCACCCTATAGCAATCTGCTTGCTGCGGGGGACACTTGACAGAAGGGAGGGGCCGGGAGCGCTGGCGAGGGACCCGAGAAGAGAAGGATCTGGGATGCTATGTGCAAAACCCTTGAATAGAGCAGGTAAGTATAACATGTTTGTTATTTTTAAGGAAAAAAAAAGACTTTAGTATCTCTTTTAATGCCACACTGTTTAAAATGTATTATATTGCAGTTTATCAGTTCTTAGCTGTGGTGGCTGCATTAGTCTTCTTTTTTAGGCTTTATTTATTTTATTTTCACATTATGATCCCTCCAGTAAGGCTCTGGCATTAAAAGAAGGCATTTAAGAGGTGTTAAAAACGCTCATCAAATAAATATGCAAATGATAAAATGAACAGCCCACACTTCAAAACATGAAGCATTATCGTCGCGTCACTTCAAAATTGAAGCCTCGTGTAGGGTCAGGAGGCGTTTAAAGCCTTTTAACGCCTCATATTCAAGTCTATGGTAATACTTTGCAAATACTCTGGCAGGCAGTAGCGTAACGGTTGCGGGGCATTAAAATTAATTAATTTCCTGTAATGGAATAGGCGTTTGTGGAGTGCTTTTAACGCGCCTTAACACTCATCAAATGCTTCAAAACTGCCCATGTGGAATTTGGGAAACATTTTTACCTCGCCATAAATGATTGTAAAACGCCAACCTAACGTCCATACTAAAGCTCATTAACGTGAGTCTAACGCCCATACTAACGCTATAGGAGTGTTTGTTAAGCATTAGAAATGTAGTCAAGTGTAAACAAGCCCTTAGTCTGTTATTTTTTAACAGACCAAGCTATCCTGCAGATGTAGCAGTTAGAGGGTTGAGACAAGCCAGTGACCACAGGCAAGGGGTACTTATAATGGTCAGTTTTTATTTATTTATATAAAACATTTTCTCCTTTTATCCTAAAAGGCGAAAAATAAAAACTGTCGCTGTAAATGCTTATAAAGTGTGAGCTGGTGTTTGGCTTCAATTTGTTAGTGTATTGAAATTTGCTAGTACCGCTTACACTCAACTCCCCCCAGATTAACAATGCTGCTGTCCAAAAGTGTCTCTTTTGCTCCTTCATCCAAGATTAGTTATACATTAATTAATTATAAATTATTTATTCTGGCCAATTAAATGAATTAGCGCCCAAGAGCTTGCACCTGTAAAAGCTCCTAAAAGCTTGTAAAAGCTTTGGACACTTTTACAAGCGTCAGGCATTTTGTCTGCAAAAACACTGCTGGCTTCTAGGAGAATAAAAAAAATGTCCACGTGTGCAAATACCACCAAAAGAAAGCTCTATTTGTGGGAAAAAAACATTTTGTTTGGGTACAGCATCGCACGACCACGCATTTGTCAGTTAAAGTGACTCAGTGCCGTATCGCAAAAAATGGCCTGGTCATTAAGGGGGCACTTCCCCCAAATTTTATAATATTTGTGTTAGGGCTGTGGAAATTAAAGATTAATTCCTCGATTAATCGTTAATTTTTTTGATCAATCAATTTTTTTTTGAACGATCAAAATTCTTTTGATCGGTACTCACCTCTCCACCGTCTTCCAAGTCTTCAGGGAGTTCCGTTGGAGATCCGGTGACATCACGGACATCAACGTCACTGGACTCCTTCCCCCTTCCCCAAGTGCCTCCGTCTGCTAACGAAAAGAAGGGGGAGGAGTCCGGTGACATTGAAGTTCTCATTGAACGTAACGTGTACGGGGGAGGAGCTACGCATAACGTCAGCCGCTGCTGCCCTACAGAACTAACACGAATGTCGGCTTTACATGCTGCGTTTTTATCATCTTTATGTGAGTAGTTTGTGTTTGAACACAAAAATGTAATCTTATACTTAAGCGGTGAGCACTTAGATCTTTTCTTTCTACTCATGACCTGGCGTCCTTGCTGAGATATAAGGAGACATGAGATAAGTTTATGGTCCGTGTTAACCCTTTTGATACCCGCTTGCATGACCACCTGTTTGCACAGGGGTCCATGCCATAAGTTGAGAGTGATTAGTTAGACCGAGGTGGAGGGATTGTCACGCTACTGTGGAAAAAAATTACTTACGTCAGTGCTACTGTTTGAATTTAAAACGTATTTGTGTGAACTGTGAAGTTAAGTCATGGATTGTGGAAACTAACTAGTGTCGGGTGATTGTATATAGTGTATACCACATTTACCACTGACTAATGCAGAGTTGCAATGCAAGGAGATCAGCTAAAAGTAGTTGGACCTGTATGTTCGTTATAATTAATCGAAATTAGTCGATTAATCAAAAAAACGATTAATCGAACACGAAAATTTGAATCAGTTGCAGCCCTAATTTTTGTACATTTCCCTTTTGTTCATACATTATTCTCTCATATTGTAAAACCTGGTTTACAGCTTTCACCAATGACTAATTGTCTCAGAATAGAGCTTTCGCTCTTAAGACTTTTCATGATGGACCTTATATTACAATAGAATTACCCTTGCTTGCGCCATCAGTTTTATGTTTTGTAATTGACGGGGATATTGGTTGAATCCATCTTTCTACTATTTGTTTTCACGCAAGAAATAATACTACTTGCAAAAATATCTTTGTGTATCTAGGCCAACTCTCATCTTCTAATAATCCCAGAAGACATACCTCCACCGTGTCTGGGACTGGGTCTATTTGTAACTTTTATCAACTTACTAATAACTTGTCACCAATATACATTATACTGCTACAATACCACATTAGGTGGGGAGATTCTGCTCCCTCATGTCCATCTCACACAGTTTGGTAACAGTGGTCTCCCCATTTTATACAACCTATTAGGTCTGATGTACTATATTTAACTGTATTCTTTTGTAATTAATTGCTGGCGATGCCTTCAGGTGCGAGGAGCAGATCTCCTCCCAATCTTGATCCATCATATCCGGGAATAGCTACTTGCCATTTATCCCTCGCTCTCAGAGGATCACCGTATATTTTTCTCTGTAGTAAAGGCAAATACAATTTAGTTATTAACCCCTTTGGTCCCTGTAACCTCAGTATTCCAATAAGGGGATATTTGGCAGATTTCTGTATGTGGCTTTATATCTCTAACATAGCAGGAAGCTCTTAAGGTTTAAGTTCTAGAAAAGCAAAACTTGGCATTGAAACTACAGTCTTAGCACCTCACCATCGAGCAGCAGGATACAAATTATCCTAGCATGTTGTCATGACATCAAATGCAGCAAGGTAGCTTCAGCTCCATTACTGAGTTTAGAGAACAGTGAAAAGGGCAATGCTAGCGTAAAGGCTACAGGGACTGTTTCTAGCAATAGAATTTCTAACCTTCGTGCTGTATCTTTTTTGCCATGATTTGCTTTCTCCTAAGTCTTGCTGGAGGCCTTTCCGGGGCACTGTCTTACAGACTATGCTGATTCAGTTTACCTAGAGGGGAAATGAAGTGGAAAATTGAATCTGCATTAATGTAGGATGTGAGCAGCGGACTTGTTGCTTTTGAGCTGAGAAAGTTTAAAGCGAAGACTTGTGTTTGACTTTTAACATTACCATTTTATGAGCTTTCATCAGCTGCTGTTTATAACAGAGTTAGCAGATTTTATGTAAGAATGCAATTGAATAGCACAAAGATGTCATCAGTTCAGCCCAAAGAAAAGTTTTGTTCTAAACAGACCCAACTTTTCTGCTGTTAGATTTGATAGTCTCTCTAAGTCTAATCTTTTAATTTATTATTTAGCTAGAGGGGCTGAATATATGAAAGTTAGGTATAACCAGGGTTATTTATGCTTATAAAATAAAATAACGCATAAATATATTGCTATAAACATTAGTGGGTGATAATCATTAAACAACACAATGAACAGTGAAAATATCAGGATTGTGCAAAAAGGTACGTAAAGAGTATACCATGAAATGTACTAATATGTGCACCGCCAAAGTGAGTATAGGAAAAGAAAAAGTCCCAACTATAGCTTCATATGTACTTGGAAACAAATCCTCACTTTGGAGGTGCACATATTAGTACATTTCATGGTGTACTTTTTTTGGACTGTTTTGCATAATCCTGGTGTTTTCTAATGATTATAACCCACTAATGTTCATAGCACTTTTGTTTTATTTAATTTGGATGTAGCTGGTATCATAGGTATAAGTGTTCAGCAGCTATTGTTTGTTTAATTTACTAGCGTAGATATTTCCTCTTTTTATTATTTATGCTTAAAAAAGACAGTGTAGAAAAAGTAGATATTCCGCTCATACACTAGATCCCCAGGCTGCTACCGACAACGATAGCCAGTTCCTATAGTCATCTGCCGTTATCACTTTCTATACAAAGTTCCAAAGAAAGACAGAAGAACTGATCACCATATAAAAGCCTCAGGAACCGTTTATTGAGTCTTCCAACATACAGGCATGCCCAACTTTTAAGTACACAATGGGGTTTATTTACTAAAGCTGGAAAGTGCAAAATCAGGCCCACTTCTGCATAGAAACCAATGAGCTTCTAACCCCAGCTTGTTTAATTAAGCTTTGGTAATAAAACCTGAAAGCGCATTGGTTTCTATGCAGAAGTGAGCCTGATTTTGCACTTTCCAGCTTTAGTAAATAAACTCCATTGTGTACTTAAAAGTGGGGTATGCCTGTACAGAATAATCCATCCAATATACAGACCCACTAACGTATTTCACTGGGCCAGGAGCTTGCTTATAGGTATAACAGAACCCAACCTATTTCTCTCTCTCTAAAAAAGATAGTTGGCTGGCCATGGTAACACTCTTGCTTTAATGCTTACCTTTAACTTCAGACAAATATTATTATGCAAACTTTTGTCTTGCTCCGACCTCCCTGATGTGCATGCATTTTCTAGTTCAGCAACTCAAAGTATTAAAACCAAAGGATCAGCAGGATAACAGCCAGTAAATAAACATTTTCAGAGGGGCGATAATGGCAGCTCGCATATTTCTCTTGTGTTAGAGATTGCAGAAATTTCCCATCTCCTCCATCATTGACAGTTATTAGATGTTGAAAAGAAAGAGAGATAACACAGCCCCTAATTAAAAAAAAAAAAGTGCATTCTTCTAAACAAATGGTATTTATTTATTTATTTATTTTTTTTTAAAACATAAAAGGTTTTATTGAAAATTAGGCAGTATACAAACATGTAAACATGAGTACATTATCATGAAACATCACAAACGTTAGTCTCTTTCTGATAGAACAATGTATAACAGGTGGTAACAGTGGTTTATAGAATGGTGAACAATCTATACTAACTGGCTAAAGCAGACAAGATAGACCTAGTTTAGTAAAGTGTGAAGGCAGTAGCCGCTTCCCGAAATAGAGTGGGATCTGTACTCAAGAAAAAGGTGAGATTTCGAAAAAGACAGGATTGAGAGAGGATGAGAAGATGGAAAATAAAAAAAGAAGACATATTTGTTGCGTAAGGTGCATTTGAAGATATTCAGGGGCAAATTCATCAGCCCCGGAGTGGTATTTATTTATTTATTTATGAAGTTGGGGTGGAGTAATTTTGTTTTACCTGCCTATATTTAAAAATTCCTTACAAATGTTCCTCATTTCTTTTTATTACTTTTTATTAGACCGGGAAGTGTATTGTTGAAACTTGATACTTTGATATTTTTAGCTTTTAGTTACAATATAATTTCATATTTTTTTGTTACAGCTGCCTTCAGGGCAGAAACAACATTCTTACCATTGGAGAACTGGGCATAAATCTCAATGGGACCCTACCACCTGCAGAGGTGGTTCTGGCCAGCTCAGTAGATTGCTTTAAGAAAGGCCTGGATACTTTCCTAAATGTACATAATATAACTGGGTACCAACATTTATAGGTAAAGTTGATCCGGGGAAATCCGATTGCCTCTCGGGGGATCAGGAAGGAATTTTTTCCCCTGCTTTAGCAAATTGGAGCATGCTCTGCTGTTTTTTTTTTTGCCTTCCTCTGGATCAACTGTGGGTATAGAATGGGGTATATGGGATTGTATGATATTTTTATTTTTTATTTTTTTTAATTGTGGTTGAACTGGATAGACTTGTGTCTTTTTTCAACCTAACTAACTATGTAACTATGTAACTATCCATAACTACCATCAGGGGCATTGCTAGGTCTACAAAAGATCTGGGGCTAGAGCCCATAGCAGCCTAGTAAATAAAGTCATACGCTCGGGCGGGCATACACCTGTATATACAGTAATATAGGTGTGTGTATATATCCCTAGAGAGCCCCCCACTTACATTAGTGTCCCCAGAGAGCCCACCCTTACATCAGGGTCCCCATAGAGCCTCCTCCTTACATCAGGGTTCCCAGAGAGCCCTCCCCACTTACATTAGGGTTCCCAGAGAGCCCCCCTTAAATCGGGGTCCCCAGAGAGCCTCCCCCTTAAATCAGGTTCCCCGAGAGCTTCTCCCTTAAAGTCAGGGTCCCCAGAGAGCCTCCCCCTTGCATCAGGGTCCCCAGAGAGCCCCCCACTTACATCAGGGTCCCCAGAGAGCCTCCCCTCCCCTTGAGGACCCCTGCAGAGACTCGGGGCTATGGGCCCCAGATTTGGGGCTATAGACCCAAAAGCCACCCCCTAGCAATGCCACTGACTACCATTATCTGTCACACATCAAAACCATGTTTGCATTGCACTGAAATGTTCTCAATAATTTTTACAAGTCCTTTACGCTAGAGAAAATATGCAAGTAGAACAGCATTTAATCTGAACTGAAGGAGATTTAAAAACTACCCTTGCAGTGGGTCTCTCCCTGTACTGCATAAGTCAAATGCTTATGCTTACTTTAGCCCTCATTCCTGCATGCTCCTCCTTTCTGAACGACCCATCCCCCAAAGCTGCTTCTCTTTGGCACTCTGAAGGTCCCACCTCAGATGTCACCATGTTCTATGCAGGACCACCAAGCCTGCATTGTAACTGAGGACACTAAGGGCCTTCCCACAACCCAGGGAATCAGAAGGAAGAGGAAATCACCAGCTGTCAATGGCACAAATGATAAGCTAAGTAAAACTGCTTTTTAATGTTCCCCTAAACAAAAGCGAGCATTTTACCTTTGTAGTGCACAAGTTCAACTTTTAAGTAGAACTATGGCTTCCCATTTGACTGTAAAACCAGAGAGCACAGCAGTGGGAAGCCCATTTTTCAAGCATAAAACCATGATCAGGAGTCTTTATAGCCACCCAAATCACTTCTACAATTCATAGGTCACAACATGAATCTATTTTAACCTCCCTGGCGGTTTCCCCAAGTGTGGCTCTGGGTTCAATTTCAGCACCATTAGCGGTAACCCAGAGCCACACTCGGGATTGCATTGCAAGATCCTGGTGCGGTATACTTACCTTGTCCTCGTTATCCTGCAATGTCCCCCCGCTGTGTCCGTGGGCTTTGTTCTCTGCCTGAAGCCTCTCTGTGCCGGGCTCCGTTCCCTGCGAGCGTCACGATGCATGGGGGCAGAGCCGGCGGCAAATTAAAAAAAATGAAAGATCATAATGCATACAGTACAGTGTAATCTTACAGATTACATTACTGTATGAAATTATTTTGCATCCCTTTTGTCCCCAGTGCTTTGTCCAATGCCCTGCATGCAGTTTTATATGATATATACTGTTCTTTCTGCCTGGAAACTGGAGATTGTCCATAGCAACCAAAAAGTGTCCCTTAACGTCAAAAGTGATTTTAGACCAGTTAGAAAACAGCGATAGAAAATTAGAACACTTGCAGAATTGAGCGATAGTGAATCGTGGGGAAATAAATTTTATTATTATTATATTATTATTTTTTATAATTATTTATTTATTATATTATAATTTATGATTTTGTGTTTCAAACTTCATCCTACCCAGGATATCTACTAGACTCTTGTTTGGACAGATTTAAGTGTGTTATTGCTAAGAATTACAGGCCTACAATATAAAATGCCAAATTTCTATGCAAAATAATTGTACCACTTTGAGATGCAAAAATCTGACATAATCATACCGCCAGGGGGGCTACCTGGTTGATTGTAATACTGCATTTCATACATCATTGGTCAGCAAACAAAGCTGCAACCATAAAGATATAGAATATATTTTTGTCATGGAAAAAACAATAAGGTTCAAAAATCTATATTCTATTTACCATAGAACAATACCATGTAGCGGTAGTTAAAGAGCCGAAGTTATAATATAATAAAGGTCATGTGATTTCTAATGGGGATCTTACATTTACCAGAAATTATGATTTTTCAAGGTCCCTAGCTGTAAATAATTGTTTCCACCGTAGGCTGTCCAGTGTTGCTGCTAAATGCAGTCATTGCCGATCCTGCTTCTGGAATGTATACTGTATTTCCATAGTGCATACTTACATTAGCAGCACATAAAGCAATTCCTTCTTCATACTGAAGGGCATAATGATTGGGAATAAAATTGATTGTTTAATGCATGGGGACAGATTATTGTAAAATGCTAAACCAGAAATAATTTTAATGGGATCCCATAGTATTCTGTTATTGAGAACACATTCTGAGTTATAATTTATCTGCAGATATTTTTTTATTTTTACTTCCATTTCCATATTTTAATAATTGTACAATATATACAGGTTTATAGATATTGCCACTCACTAAAGTCAAGATGTCCAGGCTTCCATGATGATGCAAACATAATAAGTGTACAGAGAAAGCTTTTTTTGGTCACAGAGTTAGTAGCATTACATGATTACTGCTCTCAAACACTTAAAACTTTCAGAAAGCCTGCTAACAGCTTTTTTTTTTTTAACTGCAGCCATTAAGATCCATATTCAGTGCTCCCTATCTAGAGCTAAAAAGTGCTTAAAGCAAAACTTTACCCATAACAACTTGATAAAAATAATGTTCTTTAGCAAGGACGTACATACCACATTAATAACCATGCTACCAAAATCAGTGTGTGCTGTAAATTGCCTCCAGCATTGCTCCTGTTTCTTGTTGCTGGAGGCTGTCGTGTTGCTGAAGCCCAGAGCCCCTGAACAGAAGTAAATCATAAAGCGGAACTAAACCCATCAATTTAACAGTTTCAAAAAACAGTTACATTTCGGAATGCCGGGATTGCTAACTGTCACATTTGCTTGTGTCCTCAGCCAAACTCTCAATCCATTAAATTGCTGGTGTCATAACTGATCGTATGTGCAGCACCATGGCAGTTGCAGATTAAACAGAAGCAGCTCCCTTGGCTGTAAAGGATAGGAGAGTTTAACCCCCCTGACGGTATTCCCGAGTGTGGCTCGGGGTAGATTTTCAGCACCAAAAGTGGTAACCCTGAGCCACACTCGGGATTACATCGCAGGATCCAGGTACAGCTTACTTGCCTTGTTCCCAGGATCCTGCGATTTCTCCCTGCACTGTGTGCGAGCCGTCCTCCGCTCGATCTATCACGGAGCTGAGCTCCGTTCCCTGCGAGCGCTGCGACGCATGGGGACAGAGAACGGCACCAAATGTAAAAAGTAAAACACACAAAACATATACAGTACACTGTAATCTTACAGATTACATTACTGTATCAATTTTTTTCACATTCCTTTTGTCCCTAATGCTTTGTACAATGCCCTGCATGCAGTTTTATATTATAAAAACTGTTCTTTCTGCCTGGAAACTGGAGATTGTCCATAGCAACCAAAACCATCCCTTTACATCAAAAGTGGTTTTAGACCAGCTAGAAAACAGCGATAATAAATTAGAATCACTTGCAGAATTGAGCGATAGTGATTTGTGGGGAAATCCGTCATCAAACACTGAAAGTAATGACAGCGACAATTCTGCAACTCAGCAAATTTTAGTGTTTTTGATTCGATTGCATTATTGAATCATTTTTATTATTATTATATTATTATTTGTTATAATTATTTATAGTTATTTATTATATTATAATTTATGATTTTGTTTTTCAAACTTTATCATACCCGGGATGTCTACTAGACTCTTGTTTGGACAGATTTCAGTGAGTTATTCCTAAGAATTACAGGCCTACAATATAAAACGTCAAATGTCCATGCAAAATAATTGTACCGCTTTCAGCATCAAAAATCTGAAATAATCATACCGCCAGGGAGGTTAATTCCACTTTAAGGCTGTCAGCAGCTCGATCTCTATAAACTCGGCAGTGCCTAAAAATAGAGAGCAACTGAGGATGTGCAGAGCAGGGGGAGACAGTGTATTAATTGATTTTAAACACTATAGACACTTATCTCTAATGTTTTACATACATATACCTGCAAAAGGGGTCAGCCTGAAGTCATCTAGCAGGACTTCATTTTCAGACTAAATATCCACTTTAAGAGTGGATATGTTTCTAAAATTCACCCTTCACAATAATCTATCGCAGCTACAACAATTTTTGAAATGTCGCATTTGCCTGTGATCTATCCATCCACATGATGTGCTGGCGAGAACGCATTGATAGGATTATCTGCATTATTTTGGTGTGAAAAAAATGTAAAAAAGATTATTAGCTGATTCCATTAACACAATAAGAAAATGTCCTTCCATTTACAATGGAAATGACTCAAAATGTGTTCTCAGCTAAAACTCTTTAGGTTTCATGGTACTTTCAAAATATTATAGATTTCTTTTAAAACACCAGGAGATGCACTTTGTTGACAACAGAAAATGCTCATAAAATGTTAATGTCATTTGTAAATCTTTTAGTGCACTAGCCACCTCGCTCCTATGATTAATCCAAACATAATTTAATAATACATTACCAATACATACATACAGTGCCTTGCAAAAGTATTCACCCCCTTGGCATTTTTCGTGTTTTGTTGCCTCACAATCTGGAGTTAACATCGATTGTTTGAGGAATTGCATCATTTAATTTACAGAACATGCCCACAACCTGGAAGATGCTTTTTTTTTTTTTATTGTGAAGCAAACAAGAAATAGGACAAAATAACAGAAAAAGTCAATGTGCATAACTATTCACCCCCCTAAAGTCAATACTTTGTAGAGTCACCTTTTGCGGCTATCACAGCTCCAAGTCACTTTAGATAAGTCTCTATGAGCTTGCCACATCTTACCACTGGGATTTTTGCCCATTCCTCCTTGCAAAACTGCTCCAGCTCCTTCAAGTTGGATGGTTTGCACTTGTAAACAGCAATCTTAAAGTCTGACCACAGATTTTCTATTAGATTGAGGTCTGGGCTTTGACTAGGCCATTCCAACACATTTACATGCTTCCCCTTAAACCACTCAAGTGCTGCTTTAGCAGTGTGTTTGGGGTCATTGTCCACTGATGAGGAGGCACTAATATGCTGCACTTATGGGCACTGATAGGTGGCACTGATATGTGGCACTGATGAGCACTGATAGGTGCACTGATGGGCACTGATAGATAGCAATGGTGGGCACTGATAGGCGGCAATGGTGGGCACTGATAGGCGGCACTGGTGGTCACTGATAGACGGCACTGGTGGGCACTGATAGGCGGCACTGGTGGTCACTGATAGGCAGCACTGGTGGGCACTGATAGGCAGCATTGATAGGCAGCACGGATAGGTGGTACTGATGGGCACTGATGGGCATTGATGGGTGACACTGATGGGCGACACTGATGGGAATTGATCGACAGCAGTGATGGGAATTGATGGGCGGCACTGATTGCCAGCACTGACTGGCATCGCTAATGGGCATTGATTGGTGGCACTTGTGGGCACTGATTGCTGCTACTGGTGGGCACTGATTGCTGGCATTGGTGGGCAATTGTGGGCACTGATTGGTGACACTGTATTGCTATATTTTAATCAGGGCACTAATTATCAGTGCCCTGATTACATTTCTAGATTTCTCCCTGCGTGGAGATGCCGATGATTGGCTCTCCTCACCACACACTCTGTCAGAGAGAGTCGAGGAGAGCCGATTACCAGCATCTCCGTGTTTACATGTGACTGGCTGTGATTGGACACAGTCGATCACACACAGATGCAGCTCTTTACAGAGATCGGGGTCACTCCATGTCCTAGTGATTGTGGTGAAAATTCACTTTGCAAATTATATCCAGTCAAATGGAAGGAAATGAAAAAAATTAAACAGAATTTTTGCTTGCACATGATCATACACTAAGCTAGGAAAAATGACTTTTCAAAGTGAACATTTCCTTGCAAACAAACAGCTTATGGGGGTGATTTATTAAAGGCAAAAAAGCTGTGCACCTTGAAAAGTGCAGTTGCACTCTGAAAGAGCAGTTGCTCCAGAGCTTAGTTAATGAGCAGAAGCTCTGCTGATGTGTGACGTCCATCATCCAATCAATTGCAAGGAAAATAGCTGTATTTTTTATTTTACTTGCACATGATTGGATGCTCTTACCTTATTTACTAAGCTCTGGAGCAACTGGCAATTTGCCTTTAGTAAATCAACCCATATGTGTATTTAGTAAATCAACCCAAATGTATCTTAATCAAAATGATTACTTTATAAGTCATGACTGAAACACACCAGATTTTAAGGTGAAACCTAATAATGCAATGTCTACTAGACTACACAAAAATACTGATAAAAAGAATAGTAAATCACAAAAAGCTGTGACAGAGAATGGGGAGAAGACACAGAACAGCTTCTATGGACAAAAGAAGAAAAGTCTGGATGGCTGTACTCACTCACACAGGTTTTGATAAAGCACAGTTTAAGTATGAAACGCGTTAGCCTTCTCTTCCCTGCTTGTACATCTGTGTGCTTTTTATGGAATTATTGAATAAAGGCTTTTTTGGATCTCATACTGGGAGTGCAGCCATCCGGACTTTTTCTTCTCTTGATTACTGCACCTGTGACTGGGCGAGCACCCTTAACATGGAGATCATGCTGCTAGTGCCGACTCACCTTTGAGCAGCGTGAGTATGTGTTTGTGGATCCCGGAGCTTCTATGGACAGCCTTGCATTGCAGGCAGAATAGGTGGATAGTAAAGAAAACAAGGGATGATGCACCACAGAGGTCAACACATTCATGAAAAAAAGAAAAAACTTCACCTGCACTGGTCAAAGATAGGAACACCTTCCTGCAAGCAATAAAGAAACAGAAAGTCCAAAGAATTAAATATTTTGAGGAAAATATTAGCAGACCTATACTCAAGGAAAGAGATCTGGAAGGAGGACAGCGCCAACAGAGCCAAAAGAATAGTAGATGTGAACTTGACTCCTGGACATGACATGTTGAGTTTTTCTGGCAGATCCTGTGTTTAAAGCCCACACTTTTCATCCAATTTTCACCAATATCTGTAAAGAGACATGCAAAAGAGGAATCATTACGCAAGAAATACAGATACACAGATTGTAACACATGGCATGACATCGCACTTTTCTGCATTTCTAGCGACATGTGTACTGTTCTACTCTTTATATAATACCTCATAATAAATGGCAAAGGCAACTATGCATCACATTTTTCAATTAGAATAAGCGTTTGAAAAAAAATCCCGGCATAGTCCTTAGTTCATCTTCAGATTGTGCACTTTCTAAAAGCCTTTACAATTGTTTTGTATGCATTGTGCGTTATATCTGTGCTTTGAAATGAAGACTGATGTAAGACCTTTTCACTCTTGCCGTTCATAAGGTTATGAGACAGGCTACTGTGAATTATCAGGTAGACAATTCATACAACTTTAAAGGACATGGACTCTGCAAATGATATCTCTGCAAATGATATCTCACAAAAGTGAGTACACCCCTTACATTTTTGTAAATGTTTTATTATATCTTTTCATGTGACAGCACTGAAGAAATTACACTTTGCTACAATGTAAAGTAGTGAGTGTATAGCTTGCATAGCAGTGTACATTTTCTGTCCCCTCAAAATAACTCAACACACAGCCATTAATGTCTAAACCGCTGGCAACAAAAGTGATTACACCCCATGTGAAAATGTCCAAAATGGGGCCCAAAGTGTCAATATGTTGTGTGGCCGCCATTATTTTCCAGCACTGCCTTAACCTTCTTGGGCATGGAGTTCACCAGAGCTTCACAGGTTGCCACTGGAGTCCTCTTCCACTCCTCCATAACGACAATACGGAACTGGTGGATGTTGGAGATGTTGCGCTCCTCTACTTTCCATTTGAGGATGCCCCACAGATGCTCAATAGGGTTTAGGTCTGGAGACATGATTGGCCAGTCCATTACCTTTTCCCTCAGCTTCTTTAGCAAGGCAATGGTCATCTTGGAGGTGTCATTGGGGTCTTTATTATGTTGGAATACTGCCCTGTGGCCCAGTCTCCAAGGGGAGGGGATCATGCTCTGCTTCAGTATGTCACAGTACATGTTGGCATTCATGGTTCCCTCAATGACCTGTAGCTCCCCAGTGCAGGCAGCACTCATGCAGCCCCAGACCATGACACTCCCACCACCATGCTTGACTGTAGGCAAGATACACTTGTCTTTGTACTCCTCACCTGGTTGCCGACCACACACGCTTGACACCATCTGAACCAAATAAGTATCTTGGTCTCCTCAGACCACAGGACATGGTTCCAGTAATCCATGCCATTAGTCTGCTTGTCTGACAGCCATGCAGACCAATTTGATGCAGTGTACGGCGTATAGTCCGAGCACTGACAGCCTTCCCCTCCACCCCTTTAACCTCTGCAGCATTGCTGGCAGCACTCATATGTCAATTAACCAAAGACAACCTCTGGATATGACGCTGAGCACATAGGCCTGTTCTGAGTGGAACTTGTCCTGTTAAACCGCTGTATGGTCTAGGCCACCGTGCTGCAGCTCAGTTTCAGGGTCTTGGCAATCTTATTATAGCCTAGGCCATCTTTATGTAGAGCAACAATTCTTTTTTTCAGATCCTCAGAGAGTTCTTTGCCATGAGGTGCCATGTTGAGCTTCCAGTGACCAGTATGAGAGCGTGAGAGCGATAACACCAAATTTAACACACCTTCTCCCCATTCACACCTGAGACCTTGTAATACTAATGAGTCACATGACACCAGGGAGGAAAAATGGCTAATTGGTCCTAATTTGGACAGTTTCACTTAGGGGTGTACTCACTTTTGTTGCCAGCGGTTTAGAAATGAATGGCTGTGTGTTGAGTTTTTTGAGGGGACAGCAAATTTACACTGTTATACACGCTGTACACTCACTGCTTTACATTGTAGCAAAGTGTAATTTCTTTAGTGTTGTCACATGAAAAGATATAATAAAATAATTACAAACATGTGAGGGGTGTACTTTTGTGAGATACTGTAAATTTACTTTCTCTATTTACTGTGATATGCAGGAAAATACCAATTGCTTGCATATCTTTGCCAGACAGATAAAATTAAAAGATTAAAGGTCTGCCAAAGAATAACAGACCTTATGACCTTAAACCTTCATACACCTGGAACAGTTAAGATTTATAGCCAAGGTAAATCTCCACAGATCCTTTAATCTACCTTGGTAGTATTGTTTAAAGACATGGCTGTACAGAAGATGACATTACAAATAAGAAAGCAGGAACCGCCATGAGAACTGAACAAACTAAAGTTAGAAGCTGATTGGTTATGATGCACAACTTCTCCAGATTCTGTCTGCTCCAGTTTTAGTAAATCCTCCCCTATAGTACTCAGGAATGACAGAAAATGAGTTGGCCATTCCTTTATACTACTCAGTATTAGTCTATATATTTTCTATATTCAAATTTTAAATTACGACCTTCTTACCCAGTGTCACATGGTGAAACCACCATGAGGTTATCCAATTTAAAAAACTGAAATCCAGTTACACCCTACTGACAAAGACCACTTGTAACTAAACTCACAAAACACACCCCCATTAGTAGCCACACTTACAAATTCACACCCCCATTTTTAACACACCCTCAAACAATTGGTTAGGCCCCTTTCACACTGGGGCGGTGAGCCGCGGTGACGGTAAAGCAGCGCTATATTTAGCGCTGCTTTACCATCGTTTTTACCGCGGTTTTCGGCCGCTCGCGGTGCGGTTTTACCCCCCGCGAGCCGCCGAAAAAGGGTTAAACACCCCCCGCAGAGCGCCGCCGTAGCGGCGCTTTGCGGCGGTATTGCCGCGGTTTTACCGCGGTCTCCCATTCTTTTCAATGGGAAGGAGCGGTATAGGAGCGGTGAACACACCGCTCCTATCCCGCTCCAAAGATGCTGCTAGCAGGACTTTTTTTGTCATCCTGCTAGCGCACTGCTCCAGTGTGAAAGCCCGCCGGCTTTCACACTGGAGTTAAAGGGGCCGGATTTTTTCATGCGGTGAACAGGCGCTATTTTTAGCGCTGCACCGCATGAAAAAGGCCCCGGTGTGAAAGGGGCTTTAGTGACCTTTGGAACAAGTGGTGAACATTTAATTTAAAAAGACAAAATAAGCATATTTAAAAAAAGAGGTGCCGTGATATGCATACGTAGTTATGAAGGACCTTCTTGAAGATATCAAGAAGAAAACAGCAGTGCATACCACACTGCCCACTGTAGGCATGGCCAATAAAGTGGGTGTTGCTTTGCAGTGCATGGTTTATAGTACTGTAGTACACAAAGCATATACAGGATCACCAGGTTGCAGTACACATTGTTTTAAGGAGATAAGCTAGCAGGGCCCTATTATAAAGTACTCAATGTTTGAAGAAATCTTCAAAAAAAGTAAAATTACAAATGGTGCTGTAAAAATATAATTTATCCTACCTTCTTAACATGATAAAAAATATAATTCAGAGTGCAGAGGTCAGGAGTATATAGCACAGCATTCAGAGATCAGAAATATATAATGCAGAGTTCAGAGGTTAATAGTATGTAATGGAGAGTCTAGATTAGTAAGTAATGCAGAGGTCAGTAGTATGTAGAGTTCAGAAATCAGGGAAAAGTAACACAAATTTCAGAGGTCAGTAATATTTAACACAGAGTTCAATAGTAAGTAATGGAGAGGTCAGTCGAAAGCAGCATGGAGTTTAGTCATTAAAAGCAAGTAATGCAGAGTACAAAGGTCAGTGGTAAGTAGTGCAGAGAGCAGGGTTCAGGAGTAGGTTATGCAGAGTGTAGGGGTCAGGGGGACTAAATAATGCAGAGTTCAGAGGCCATGAGTAAGTAACACAGAGTTCAGGGGTTATTAGTAATGCAGAGTTTGGGAGTCAGAAGTAAGTAACATATTAAAAAAAAAAAACAGATGCAGGACTTTTAAGGCACCACTCATACACCAAATAAAACATAGCCTTGTGGTGCAGTGCAGGGCAGAAGAGGTATGCCCCCTCCTTCCCCTAAGTATATGTACCGCCTGAAGCTGCCACACCTGGCTGTATTACTGTCGCTAAGAGAGCGGCAAGGTGGACCAAGATGGCGGGCATAGGTCCACCACCCATGGGCACATGCACACTTCTCTCTGTGTTGACCCCTCCTACATCTGTGGGAGACCTGTTTACCTTTGATATATATTTTAGGTAAGATATATGCGTTGGGGTGATACACAACAGCCAGCATATGTGAAAAATGTGTGAATCTCTTTTAGAGGTAAATTGACCCCATAAATTCCTGATGAAGGGGATGATACAATCTCAGAGAAACATGTTAAGCTAGATAACATCTGTCACAACCACCCAAAGAGTGGTATAGTCTATAGTATTAGGGTATTCTTTTCTTTCCACTTGTTATTAACTATACATATATTTTGTTGCTCCAGTTAGATGGGTGACAGAGATGCTTGTAATTTGGCATCTCAATATACTCTTTAATGTATCTTGGAGGATATTTTTATTGCATGGGTTTTTATCTATGTATAAATAAAACATTTTTTTATAGAAAAATGTATTTGTTGCATGTGTGGTGCCTTAAAAATCCTGCCATGTGTATAATACAATTTTTTTTAAATATGATAATTGAGGATGTTGCACTTTAGGAGTAAGTAACACATTCAGTTCAGGGATCAGGAGTAGGTACTGCAGAGTTCAGGGGTCAATAGTAAGTACTGCAGAGTTCAGGGGTCAGGAGTAAGTAACAAAGAGTGCAGGAGTCAGTAGTGAGTAACACATAGTCCAAAGGTCAGAGTATAAAGTAACAGGATACAGGGGTCAGTAATAAGTAACACAGACTTTCAGGATCAGGAGTAAGTAATGTGGAGTTCAGAGGACAGAGTAATAAGCAATGCATAGTGCATAGGTCAGACTATTAAATAACACAGGGTGTGGGATCGGAAAAGCCCATACAGTGTGTCAGTGCAGGGGAGTGTATTACATGATTTTAGTTTGGATTTTATCCCTGCTTCCTCTGGCCCAGTGTTGGCAGTTGCTGAAGGTCAGTGATTGGAAGGCCCACATGAGCAGAGACCTCTGAGTTTAGGTGCAATTTCTGCACCATGAAACAGGTCCCCCTAGCAACAGCCAAGCCCCATCCCCTCTGCCATATTACCAGAGCCCCAATGTTGGAGTGGAGTGTGGTCCGTCAAAAATTTCTACTATAAGGCTTTTGGCAAAGTCTCCGGTGGAGCTCCAAAGGGAAAAAAAATGCCAAGAAGTGGAGGCTTTCCATAATTTGAATGAACTGCAATAACCAAAGCTGGAGACACCACTGGGGACATTTATTTTCTTTCACGAGGACATTGTTGGCATCGAGTATTTTTGTGTCTGCTGCAAATTGACGTACAAGTTTTAATATGTATTAAAATTATTAGAGTACCTTTTCTCAAGCATAAGATAGCCCAAGGCTGAGTGCACACCATATCGTACAGCTACTGGAGCACTTTACCGCTCCTGCAGCTGCTCATTGACGGTTACAGTAGGGGGGAATGTGGTACAGGATTACGTGCATCACACGGCTCCCTTTTAAGTGAAGTGTACAAAATCTACACTTCATTCATGATAATGTATAGCAGCGCGATATGCTGCTCTGCTGTACAGTGCCATGCGATTCGGCACGGTGCACTGCGATATAATGCAGCATGTTCGCATTTTATCACAACACGCTGCAGCACAGGCCTAGACTGCCTTGTAGTGTGAATGGGACACATAGGAAACAATTGTTTCCTGTTTGTCCTTGTGTTGACAGACGTTCTACAAAGCGGTAAAATGCCTGTCACCGCACATAGTGTGAATTAGCCCTTAATGTCTGATTATTGTTGTCTGAAAAGAACATTTTGTTGTATGAAAATTAATAGATAAGGCATTGCAATAAAATACACAAGATATGTGCTCCATACTGCACTGAGAGACATAACAGATGCCTATTCATTTCTTGCTATGTTGGCAGCAACTAAACACTTAAGCAACTGTTTGAAGATGGAAGACAATGTGTCTGACAGCTGAATTTATAGGAATTGCACATGTTTTCGCTGTGGAACAGTCAAAGTCTAGAATGTTTGTTTAGACTTTTGTTTGATATTATGTTTATAGTGATCTTGTTGGTGGGGGATGAATCTCAAATTTTGAATGAACTTACTGGTATAATTTGACTTGGACCAATGAATACTAAAACTGTACTTTTTTCCCCTCTCTTCTTATTAACAGATACAATGTTTTAGATGGACATATGCGCCATGCTGTTTTAACATTTTGCGGCACTGTATGGTCCAAATAAAGAACAGACTTGCAGTCTTCAATCTCATGCAATTAGGCTCTGTCTCTATCTTTTTATACTTGAAATGGTTGTTAGTACAAACCTATACTGGGAGAGCCATATAGATTGCTATTGCCAATCCCATAATCTGAAAATGTTAGTTGCCTTGTTCTAATGGTGATCCAAGACTTTATTACCTTCTGATTCACTGGCATGGAAAAAATGTTCTGATTTAAATGAGTTCTGATATCACTCATTGACTCCCTATTCCAGGTCAGTGACTCACTGTCACAGCCAACAGACAGCCAAGTAAATCAGAGAAAACAAATTTGATACCATGTGCTGTGGTTAAAAACAGTGCAATCTTCCTGTGGATTACACAACAGGGACTTTATCAGTAGAAAATTCTGATGCAAAGTTACAGACCATGAGCAACCATAATTCCAATGATGGTTCTTCCTTGTGAAAACCCAAGCATGTGTCTGTGTCCCTCATCCCTCACGTTCTCCGTCCTTTAACTATCTGTAGATTCTCAATTGAATGTGTTTACATATTCAAATTCCTTTTTTTAGGTTTTTTAGGTTTTTTTTCTACTTTAAGTTGTGCCTTTAGTTATATATGAATAATAGCAATATATTTATATGCTGTCGCAATACAGTAGTGCAAAAATTACAATGCTGCAATTGGCAAATGTAATTTTAGTAATAGGCTCACTGTCCACAGCAAAAAAACACAAATTTATACAACACTTTAAGTGTACTTGTTAGTTTGGCAGTACCATGCCTTTAGTACAAAAGACTGCAGGACCAGATATGCCAGAACCCACCTAACTAACTGAACTTTAAAGGCTTAACATGGGAGATGACAATTGAATACAATTTTTATTTTTATTGTACAAAATTCATAAAAACAGAGGCATATAAGCTTAAAATTGATCCACAAATAAATGTTGCAAATTATACTCTACTAAGGTACCAGAAGACCATAAGTGTATAAATATCAAGATGTATAATAGCACTTGTAGAACTGTATGCTTCCGGTAACCTAATCTGACAGGTCAACGTTTCGCCAATGGCTACCTCAGGACCCATTTTGGCAAAGTAGAGCAACACTAAATATTTTATACAAAGAAAGAGAAAAATATGAGTATACATACGATGTAACATTTATCCACAATAAAAATATTATTTATTATATTATACCCTTAAACATGCTTACACTATTGCAGTGGATCATTCAAATCCAATAAGGTACAGTTTAGGGACAGGCACAGGGGCACCAGGACCTACCGGCAACAGCGAGAACCAGGGCAGAGGTGCTAAAGCAAAAACCTGTAAATCGGTATATACCTCAGTATCTATCACACATTAATAATGCCCTGGTTTTTAAACCACAGAAATATGCGTATCAAGAAAAAACAAGATAAAAGAAAAAGGAGACTTACTATATAGTTTGGTTATCAGTGATGAATGCCATAGTGGACCACCAGCATTGATCTTGCATAAAGTTTGCAGTAAGGTGTAAAAAGGAGGGCCAGACATGCCCCAGTGTCTGGTTGAAGAAGTATCAGAAGCCAGAGATATCTATGGCGAAGGAAAGAATATAGCTAGTAAAAGAGCGTTGTAGTAAACCCAAAAAAGATAGGGACTAATGTAATTAAGCAGTATGGTATCATATCAATGTAGCCCTTTAACAATAAAAATAAGGCTGTATCAGTACTCACAGCAAACAGAGCGGTCTCCAAAAGTAAAAGCCACAGGATAAACACTAGCCCTGAGAGGTATGCCTACAGTTAAAAGGAAGGGTATATAAGGTTAAACAAAGATAAATATGCCAAGTAATCCCATTATTAGCCAACAACAGTGGGAAAGGAAGGTAGCACTCACTAAGTTTCAATAGACACCAGCTAACACCGCCCACCAGGCTGCCAATTCCCTCGCCGACTACACGTCCTGATATACCCCCGCTGTGCCACCTTTAGTGTTAAAGTAAAAAATATTAGTCATGTCTAAAATTGAAAGCATACATGTCAGCTGTAGTGACATTACTGCTCTGATAATAAGGTTGTATGGTAATATGCTTCCCATTAACATTGCCTTTATGACAAAATGGCAGCTCCAATAAGGTTACTGCTCTAGTACCATGGCATTTCTTGTAATATAGCTCCTCTTATAAAATTGCTTCTTTGAATATCTGTAATAGAAGTTTAAGGTACTTTAGGTCAGCCTTTTTCAACCAGGGTGCCCAAGCACCCTGGGGTGCCTTGAGGTTTCTTTAGGGATGCCTTGGAAAAATGCCTACAAAATTGCCCCAAAGCTGTATACAAGCTGGTGGGTGGATGAAACCTGCTTTTTAGTTACACAAAGCCACAGGTTTTCATTTTACACCATTATAACCTTCTAGCTGCCAACATCCTAACAAACAATGTCATCATCAGTTGATAAGGATGATGTCAGCTGCCTGCATATCATCCTTGTTTGGCCCTCCCTTGCCTCTCTCAATCAGCTTTGGGGTTTCATTAGCTAAGTGGTGGAGAAAAACTGAGGAAGAAGAGAAACATTCGAATACTAGTCATTACCAGTTTGAAAAAGTGTATTTGCTTTGGAAGAATAAATCATCTCTCACATTGGGTTTCCTTTGTGTACTGAGGTTGCTGCATTATGTAAAACTATCAGAACCAATTTTACATTTTAGAATGTGGCGCCTCAAGACTGATAAGAATTTTGAAGGGTGCCTCAAGATTATCTATAATTGTAAAGGGTGCCTTGACTGAAACAAGGTTGAGAAACACTGCTCTAGGTTTTCTGGAAAGTTCCAGATCAATATAACCAGGCCTGTATGTTTGGTATAATATTTTGAAGAATTTGTATTTATCCTAGGTGTTAGCAGCATATGTTTTTCTTTAAAGGGTTGTGAAAGTGTAGGAGTCCTTGTCACCACACCTAGAGTGAAAAGTCGTTTCTAGCAAGATATTTTCTAAATATAGAGCTGCCTATATACGTTGTAGCAGCACCCTCTGGTTTATTTTAGAAGTGACTGACTAGCTGATATTTTTTCTGCTTTTTAATGTTCATTTTGTTGAGAAATGTGGAATGACTTGGATTATGTCTGTTGATGACTGTGTGGATGTGTCATTAATTGCACTTTTTTCTTTTTTTTGACTGGCAGGGGATGTGTGTGAGCCCAACCCATGTGAAAATGGAGGAATATGTTTATCGGGCTTGTCTGAGGAAATCTATACATGTGAGTGCCCAGTCGGCTTCAACGATCCCAACTGTTCTAGTGTTGTGGAGGTTGGTAAGTGCAAGTTTAACATATCATTGATGCTTTGGTTTGATCAAATTAGGCTCATTAAGTGAATTTTAATAAGACCTTTTGGAAGATAATTTAAATCAAATTTCTTTTTATTTATAATAAAGAAGGGTTGGGGTCTATTTGCAACCCAGCTGGCGTGATCTAACCTTACTATTTGTCCTGATGACCAATGTCACCAGAAGAAAAAATAAGAGAGAATCCAAATAAGAGCAGCAGAGATGTCTTTGAATGGGGAAACCTGTTCTTCTGTCAGATGTAGGATTTCCCCTTTATCTTTTACATTGACACATAAAAATAAAAACTTGATGGTATTTTTAGACCTTCCCACTCCACCCAGCACTAAAAAAAGTTTTTCTATAATGTTTCACCTTAACATTTTTTATCTGTGTTCTCACATACATAGCTTTGGTAATTCTAAGGAAGATTCTACAGAGATTGTACAGTGCAATGAGGCTTTTACAGCGTCCTGGAAGAATTTTGGCCCACTCATCTTTGCAGAATTGTCCTAATTCAGTTACATTAGAGGGTTTTCGAGCATGAACGGCCTTTTTAAGGTCATACCACAACATCTCAATAGGATTCAGGTCAGGACTTTGGCTAGGCCACTTCAAAGTCTTCATTTTGTTTTTCTTCAGCCATTCGGTGGTGGACTTGCTGGTGTGTTTAGGATCATTGTCCTGCTGCAGAACCCAAGTTCGTTTCAGCTTGAGTACACGAACAGATGGTCGGACATTCTCCTTCAGGATCTCTTGGTAGACAGCAGAATTCATAGTTCCTTTTATCACGGCAAGTCTTCCAGGTCCTGAAGCAGCAAAACAGCCCCAGACCATCACACTACCACCACCATATTTTACTGTTGGTATAATGTTCTTTTTCTGAAATGCAGTGTTCCTTCTACGCCAGATATACTTGGACACACACCTTCCAAAGAGTTCCACTTTTGTCTCATCGGTCCACAGAATGTTGTCCCAAAAGTCTTGGGGATCATCAAGATGTGTTGTGGAGAAATTGAGACGAGCTTTGATGTTCTTTTTGCTCAGCAGTGGTTTTCTCCTTGGAACTCTGCCATGCAGGCCATTTTTTGCCCAGTCTTTTCCTGATGGTGGAGGCATGAACGCTGACCTTAACTGAGGCAAGTGAGGCCTGCAGTTCCTTGGACGTTGTTGTGGGGTCTTTTGTGACCTCTTGGATGAGTCGTCGCTGCGCTCTTGGGGTAATTTTGGGCGGCCGGCCACTCCTGGGAAGGTTCACTACTGTTCCATGTCTTCGCCATTTGTGGATAATGGCTCTCACTGTGGTTCGCTGGATTCCCAAAGCTTTGGAAATGGCTTTATAACCCTTTCCAGACTGATAGATCTCAATTACTTTCTTTCTCAATTGTTCCTGAATTTCTTTGGGTCTCGGCATGATGTGTAGCTTTTAAGGATCTTCTGGTGGACCTTACTGTGTCAAGCAGCTCCTATTTAAGTGATGCCTTGATTGTGAACAGGTGTGGCAATAATCAGGCCTGGGTGTGGCTAGAGAAATTGAACTCAGGTGTGGACAACCACAGTTATAGTATGTTTTAACAAGGGGGGCAATCACTTTTTCACACAGGGCCATGATGGTTTGGATTTTTTTTCACCTTTAATAATAAACACCTTCATTTACAAATTGCATTTTGTGTTTACTTGTGTTGTCCTCGACTATTGTTTAAATTGGTTTGATGTTCCGAAACACTTAAGTGTGACAAACATGCAAAGGAACAGGAAATGAGGAAGGGGGCAAACACTTTTTCACACCACTGTATATGAATTATGAGTTTTCTCCTCAAATAGTTCATAACCTTATTCTTAAAGCGGAGCTCCACCCTAAAGTGGAACTTCCGCTTATAGGATTCCTCCCCCCCTCCGGTGCCACAATTGGCACCTTTCAGGAGGGAGGGGGGTCAGATACCTGTATAATACAGGTATCTGCCCCCTTTTCCGGGACTAGCTAGCCGCAGCTGCCCCGCCCCTATCCGCAGCTGCCCGCCCCTATCCGCAGCTGCCCGCCCCTATCCACAGTTGCCCGCCCCCGTTGTGTCTTGGGAAACACACAGTTCCCAGGACACAACGGGGACCAATAAAGACGCGCAGCGTGACTCGCGCATGCACAGTAGGGAACCGGGCAGTGAAGCCACAACACTTCACTTCCTGATTCCCTGACAGAGGATGGCGGCGGGGGCAGCCGAGAGATGAGCGATCACTCGTCATCTTCTGCCGACATCGCTGGAACCTGGAACAGGTAAGTGTCTATTTATTAAAAGTCAGCAGCTGCAGTATTTGTAGCTGCTGACTTTTTTGTGCAGGTGGACTCCCTCTTTAGGCTAAATGAAATAAAAACTTTTGTAAATTTGCATTAAGGATTACTCTGTCAATTGATCAAATGCAAAGATGAAAGATCATCATCCTAAACTTATAAAATTACTCATAACATGGATTTTGAGAACCTTACTAGACAAAATCTGAAAAAAAGTTTTAGAAAATGCAAAAATTCAAGAGGTTGTATATGTACTTTTGACGTTTGCCACATTTAATATCTTCCTTACAATTTTTTTCATATTTAATTTTTTTCATATTTATGTTTGTGGTGGGAAAATTATAATGGAATAATCTTCCTCTGCTTTAAAATAGATGAAAGTTAAATATTTGAGGGCTGTGGGCAGTATGTCTGAAAATGGATAGTGGGAAAATGAATAGTAACTATTATTCTCCTTTTGTTCATGAAAAAGTTATTGACAAATGTCTACTCATATTTAGATTTCACAGTATGTCAGAGAAATTTCACAAGAAGTAATAAGCTAATAACACATAGAAATGCACTTGGTTGCTCCGCTTTTATCAATCACACAGAAAACTGCCACAAGCAGTGCTTGAATTACTTGCATTTATAAAGTTTTATATGGCCATACTGACTGAATTGAGGCAGTCTTGCACAGAATTTGGAAAACCTATGTGGCACCAGTGGTTTCAATTGACTAGCAGGCAGGAAAAGAAGCTAGAGCAATGTAAGTCCTCAGACAAATTGTCAAAGCAAACAACAGACAGTGGCAAAGTCAGTGGGTTGATGGTAAAGCCAGGTACACATGGGCCAAATGTCGGGAGACATCGGCAGGTTAAAAAAAAATGGCCAACATTCGACCCTTGTGTATGTCGGTCTGTCAGACAGAAAACAAGCTGGAATACCAGCAGCCGTCTGAGTCCTTAACAGTGCTCTCAGCCAATGGCAGAGAGCATTGTTTGGAGTGCTCTGGTGGAGGGGGGGGCCCCTGTCAGAGCACGAGCACAACAGCTCAGCGGGGGAGATCGCTGTACTTACTTTGCATAGTGAGTACAGGTGCTCTGACCAGAGCCGACAGTTTATTTTTGTCCAACACGTCAGGTTGGACAAAAAAAAAACTCATAGTGTGTACCAGGCTTAAGATCGAATTAATCCAATCCTAAACCAGTCCAGATCCCAGACAAATTGACAAAGGGCAGACTAACAGAAGCAGATATAATAGGCTGATTATAAAACACAAAGTACAAGTACAAATGCAGTTTACCAGGGCATATGCAAACAGACTAAGCAGAGATCAGGCCCAGGATGAATGTTTAGTAGTCTGCTTACATTTCTAGAAAAGGGCAAGGGTGTGCTGCCAACACCAGGGCTGTGAGTAACGAGCAGCAGATGGAAAAGCCTCAAAGATAAACACTGGGCAACATATAACATCTTTTAACCCCCCCCCCCCCTTCTTTGTTGCTTTTAAAACACTAAATAGATTTTCTCACACGACTGCTGTTTTTTTTTTCGATAATCCTAGCTTTATCCCATGTGACATAATCACAGGTCTTGTATCACAGGTCTGAGCTGCAGCAACAACTGGGAGGAGTTGGCAGGGCACTCTACATGGCTTCCAGTTCTCTGTCAGATTACTCTAAAGAGCCCCTGTGGCCAAACAGGGTCCAAATGGACTAAAGTTTAGGCATTTTTTCAAATGCCCAGGCAACCAAGGTTTAATCCAAACCTAGGTTTGGACTAAACTGTTGATATGTTCCTATTGCAGAGTAGCAACTTGGTGCAGTTTTGGAAAGTGGGCAGGGGGACTGTGCAAACCCTGCCAGCACTGAATGTTTATCTCCACCTACTGAAGCCATGCTGGCTAGGTGATGTCAACATATCTGCATTCAACTACAGTAGGGTGTTATGTCACAGTCTCTCTGTTCATGTGAACATTTGAGTCCTGTGCTGGTCACCTTCACAGGAAATAGGTCCCCCCTCAGCAATAAAAGGTGCCCTGTTTTTCAATCTTGTTGCCCACAGGATCATCTAATGGTAAAAAGAAGAGCTGTCCTATGACAAGGCTGCACTACCGCAACTAACTAACCAACTAACTGACTAACCCTGTTTTCTTGTGCCTGCAGTTTTAAAGTTGATCATTACATAATTCTAGTATCAAGAATTTTTTTGTGTCTACTGACAGTTTTCAATTATCATTTTACCATTAAATAGAAAGAGAAGGATGGAGTCATGTCACATATCTTACCAATAGCCAACTCACAGCTAAAGTGAAATTTCACTGGAGCAACATCTCCTCTCATGTGTGTAATAGTTTAATTTTTGCCTGTCAGGATTTTTTTTTTCCTGTTTTTGAGGTGACTTGTTAATGTTAATTGAAATTGAACATATACCTATAATAATTTATAATGCTATCAGATTTCTGATGTTAGTATTTCATAGGAACTGCAGCAGAGTCCTTAATGAATAATGGCTACCTGTTATTTTTCTCTTAACCGACTTACATTGTCACTAGCTCCAACAATGCATTCATAAGTCTGTTATTTACACTTGAACGCCACTTATATATCATTTCAATGACTCCCACATATATTAACAGTAATTAGGGGACATGGAGATGCGTTAAGAAGTGATGAGTGAATCAGGCAAAGCTTGGTTTGCAGGAGGTTTTGCGAACCCAGTGTGAAGTCTTCAAGCACTGAACATAGCTCTGAATACTATTTAAGTCAACAGGAGCCAAATCTTGCTTGATTTAATTGCAATTTTTAAAGCTAATTTGTAAGCTTTTGTTAATAATCAGCATGGGTAGCTGGGTACTTTCACAGGGACGTGTAGCAATGCAAAAAAAAAATTTAAAAAATATATATACTGTTCAGCAGGGAGAGGGTCTTTTAATAAAGCCTAAAGAACAACATAATCAAAATCATCTAAATAACATGCTTGATGGATGCCTTAAAGCTGCACATGAAGATATGGAACAGTACAAGTTAAAAAAAGTGCTACTGTTGCAAAATTTCAGATCCCTGGGTAGCTGATTTTGGAAACAAACCGGCCTGGATTCTGGGTTACGTCACTGATGAAATAGAGTCATGACCATATTTGGTCAATGACATCACACAAGATCTCTGGTTGGTCATATAGCAGCAGAAGCACCACTGCTAAAAAAATAATTGATCCCCAGCTGGTTTGTTTACAAACGTCAACTGGCCAGTGATCTGTCATTTTTCTGCTGTAGTGCTATCGCCAGGAAATGACAGATCCCCAGACGGTTGCTGTTTGTAAATAAACCAGGTGGGGAAGCTGGGTGATGTAACTGACTAAATATGGTCATGGCCATAATAAAGGGGGCCCCCACATATCCAACTCTGTAAAAATAATGAATGCGGGGTACATTAGTACTACTTTCTTTCATTTAAAAGCAGTTGTAAACCGTGGATTTAAAAAAAAAAAAAAAAAAAAAAACCCTGAAAGGCAATGGCATAATGTGCTAGTATGCATCGCATACTAGCACATTATGAAATACTCACCTTGGAACTAAGCCCTCCAGCACTGTAGAGTCACAGCTGAGAGGGCCGACACGTTCCCCCGTCTTTCTTCCGGGTTTCATGAGCTCCAGCTGCATTGATAATATGGAATGGGAGCCCTCGGTTACGGCATTAATCTCTGAAGTTCTGGCAAGGTATGCCGAACCTTCAGAGTGCATGCGCCAGGGATGTCACTGGCTGTATGCAGGGTGAATATCTCCTAACCGGTACAGGAGATATTAATTTTACCATATTTCCCCAAAAATAAGGCCTAGTAAAGTCCTCGTAAAAATATATAATCTGTTTTGTAAAAAGATTATGTAATGTCCGGTGTGTCTCCTTTTGTAACTTTATTGTGGAAAATACCTTATTTACAGTGCCGCTGGGTGCTCACGTGACCCACCAGATATCTTCTCCTCTCCTCCCGGCTAACGTCAGTGGCCCCTCCCTCTTCAGTGCTCGGAGCAGGGCTGACGTCAGCGGGGGTCTTGGCCCGTCCTTTGGCAGTGCTCAGAGCGGGGAATCACGTGAGACGCCCGTCGGCACTGTAAATAAGATATTCGACAATAAAGTTAGATAAGGAGACACACTTTACACTATATAATCTTTTTACAAACCGGATTACATATTTTTACAATGTCTTTAACCACTTCAGCCTCAGAAGGATTTACCCCCTTAATGACCAGGGAATTTTTTGCGATACGATTTTGCTTTAACTAATAATTGCGCAATCATTCGGTCATGCGACGTTGTACACAAACAAAATTTATGTATTTTTTTCCCACAAATAGAGCTTTCTTTTGGGGGTATTTGATCACCTCTGCCGTTTTTATTTTATGCGCTATAAACAAAAAAAGACCGACAATTTTTTACTTTTTGCTATAATAAATATCCCCCAAAAATTACTTCATCAGTTTACGCCATCCGTATCCTTCTACATATTTTTGGTTAAAAAAAAATCGCAATAAGCGTATATTGATTGTTTTGCGCAAAAGTTATAGCGTCTACAAAATTGGGGATATATTTATGGCATTTTTATTATAATCTTTTTACTAGTAATAGTGGTGAGCAGCGATTTTTAGCGGGACTGTGGCATTGCGACATTTTAGTGGACAGATCAGACACTTTTTTGGGACCAGTGACATTTATACAGCGATCAGTGCTAAAAATAGGCACTGATTACAGTATAAATGACACTGGCAGGGAAGGGGTTAACACTAGGGGGTAATAAAGTGGTTAAATGTTCCCTAGGGAGGTGTTTCTAACTGTGGAGGGGAGTGGACTGACTGGGAGTAGAGAGAGATCGCTGGTCCTGATCACTAGGAACAGCAGATCTCTCTCTACTTCCCTGACAGAATGACTCTCTGTGGAGTGATCGCGGGTGTCCGGCGGACATTGCGGCCACCAGCCACGCGCATCAGTTCTAACGGTGCGTGTGCACGCCTGCTATTGCTCTTAAAGCAAGCAGCTTTCTCTGGGGGTACCCAAGAAGGCACGCTACCTAGCCGTGGCTCCGTATGTCCATTCACACATTCGGCCCCACTCCTCTGTAATTGGCTCACTGGTTGTGATTGACAGCAATGGCTCCCGTTTCTGCCAAAAGCCAATCGGGAGTGTGAGTCCCCAGAGAGGCAAGGCTCTTGTGGACATTGCTGGATCAAGAGGAGGCTCAAGTAAGTATTGGATGGGGGGGGCTGGGGGGGCTGCTGCACATAAAACAAATGCATTTTTTCTTTTACCAGGGGATTCCAATGAATGAAGGAGAGAACACCATCTGACACTTTCCTAATTTTATTCATGCTTCTTAATTGGTTAGACCTTTGTAAATGTACACTCTATATTATTTATTGATGCAATATAAATATGTGAATTGGGAATCTGCAGCAATATGTTCATATTTTAGCACATATAAAGGTATTTCTTACATAGTTAGGTTGAAAAAAGATATAAGTCCATTTAGTTCAACCAATCGAAAATAAATAAATATATAATGAAATAATTAGAAAACCTCTATATACAGAATTATGCACTCAGTTGAATCAGAGGAAGGCAAAAACCCTATAAAGCATTGTCCAATTTGCTCCAGCAAGGGTCATAAAAAATATCCTTCCTGATCTCCTGAAGACAATAGGATTTTCCTTGGATCAACCATGTCTAGTGTTCTTACTGATCTAACATCCAGTTATATTTTGTGTATTTAGGATTTACTAATCAGTTGCATGATGAATCTTTCCCCCCTGTATAGGCTACAGTACTTACCTCAGTTTTCATAATTCATTTATTTCGGTCTAATTTCATTAGATTTTCAGAAAATACATGTGAATACAAACATAGCTCAAGATACAACTTGTGTCACTTTTATTACTATTACAAGGAGTGTAAACATCCCTTGTAGTAGAAAAAAAGCATGACAGGACCTCTTAAATATGAGATCTTGGGTCAAAAAGACCTCAGATCTTATATTTAGGCCGTTGTACACCTATGGTGATTCGCACAGCCGTGCCAACCAGCCGCAGTATAATGACGGCGGCTGGTCGGCAAGCAGTTAACTAAGGTTTATTTTTGTGATTAAAGTTGTCACAATGATGACTCCTGCGTTGACAGGGAGAGAGGGGGAGAGAAGACAAGGGACATAGATAAGACATCCCCTGAAAATCCCTAGTGTGTTTTTCGTAGCCAAAATGAATAAAAGACGTCTTATTTTCAGGGAAACACGGTACCTACAGGCAAGCCTTATTATAGGCTTAACTGTAGGCAAAAATCACAAAGTGGGGTTTACAACCACTTTAAGGTAATTGATTCAACACAATATACCTTCATAGTTCCTGCATGTAGAAGTTAGGTGGCTGAACTTGCCATTAATTGAATTGCTTTTTGCACTGCTTATTGAGTAAGTGTCCAGAACCTAACATTACACTACCATGCTCATCAACTGACACATTATGTTGTATATTGTTTAATGAGTATTTTAACCAAATAACATTTGTAAAAATATTAATTTGTATTAGTCACTGGACCTTTGGGCGCTTTGAAACCCTTTTAGTAATGTAAACTCTATTGGTTGGCTTTACTGGATACCAAAAACGATATATAGGGATTGATCTACTAAAGGGATATTTTTCACTCTTGCCTGCTTTCAGCTGAAACAATTAATCTGGTACAGGGGAATTTAAAAATTAGAATTTTTTCCTGAGCCTGACTGGATATTTGAAATCAACATAGTTTGATTAGTACACATAAATGATATGCTATGAATAAAAAAAATAATTGAGTTGAAAGCCATTCTGGAGTTTGCAATATTTCTAAGCTTTTGAATGTTGCTACGTATTTTATTCCTAAGTGCACATGTATTACTTTTTTCATAGTAATTCTAAAAAAATAAAAATGATGAATTTGCATAATAATGGAATGCAGACTTTACCCTGGCTTCAGAGGAGAGGAGGGACAGCCAACAATGGACGCCCCATAGTAAGCCTACGGGTGACATCACTGCCCAGGCACTGCATGTAACCCTGACACTAAAATCTCATATAAGCTTAAATATGTGAATGTAATCCCAAAAGTCACTTTCAATCTATTTAAATCTGTAGCTTTCATTACAGTAATGACTGGTATAAAAGAGCTTGTTTATGGGTATCATGGGTGGATAACACATGGGTGGACAACACCCATATCATGGGTGTTGTCCACCCATGATATGGGTGGACAACACTCAGTCCTAGTCTCCAACTTTTTTTCCTGTGTAGCTACCCTATCACACACATTCCCAATACAGGCTACATTTGGACATGTTGATGTACATTGCATAGGCATGTTTAACTGTTATCACCATCAATAAATCTGCGCTGAGATATTGATACTGATATCTTGATGAACATGACTAGAAGGAAGTCTGGGGTTTGGAGAACGGCAATATAAGTGTAATTTCTTCAAGGTACAGTAATGCCCCGTACACACGGTCGGACATTCTGACCACAAAATCCGTCGGATTTTTTCCGACGGATTTTGGCCGAAACTTGTGTTGCACACACACGGTCGCACAAAGTTGTCAGAAAATCCGATCGTTCCGAATGAGGTGACATACAACACATACAACGGGACTACGTAGAGGCCAGTAGCCAATAGCTTTCGTCTCCAAATTTCTTCTGAGCATGCGTGGCACTTTGTGCGTCGAAATTCTCTACTCACGATCGGAAAAAGTCAAATCGGATTTTGTTGTCGGAAAATTTTAGATCCAGCTCTCAAATTTTTTTCCATCGGAAATTCCGATGGAAAAAGTCCGCTAGAGCCCACACACGATCTGATTTTCCAACAACATAATTCAATCAGACTTTTTCCATCGGAATATCCGACCGTGTGTACAGGGCATAACACTTTAAGTGAGCACGCCATTTAACATGTGCCTGCAAAAAAACTCTCTTGTAGGGAAACAATCCTAGTATGCGTCATTTAATAGAACAGTGGTTATGTACAGTAAAGTTAATGTTGTCTATTAGATCAGGAAAAAAAAGAATTTTGATTTTTTTTAGCGTAGGATACTGAACTTGCCACATCATTGCTCTTTGCCTTATCAAATAGACCTAATACTCAAATTACAAAGCATTTGGCTTGTTTGTTTGTCTCTTCATAGTGGTATTTTAGAGTCAGCAGCACTGGTTTAAATGAAGTCATTAGTGAAACTTTGTCATCTGTTTTGTGTATCTCATTCTTTTCTCTCCCACTAATTACTTTGTAGTGAATCAATAGTTCTTTAAAAGTTTCTAACTTTCTTTCAGCTGTACTTAAGGCTTACCACTTGTAACTATAATTTATTCTGCCTGCAGAACTATTTCTCATTCGGTTTATCTTTATTTGTTCTTTTTGCAGATTTTTTTTTCTGTATGTTCACAGCATTGTTTAAAGACATCCTGTCGTCAGACCACTCATTTCAACAAAAAAATACAAAATGTTATTCACTTGTAGAAGCCTCCCTTGTGTAGCCATCCAAAAGGCTTGAGACTGCTGCTTGGTCCCATCCTCTTGGATGTGATGTCAGCAGCTCCAGCATATTCAGAGCTGTCACTTATGCTTTTATCTCTCATTTGTTTACATTGGTGACAGGGACAGGTCACTCTTTAAACTATTCTAGAACAATTATGGTATAATAAAATGTATTTTAGATACAGAAACCACAAAATGTTCCTTGATTACAGGACATAGGGGTCAGTTCCAAATGGCCACCAAAATATCAGCTCAAATTTACCAGACACATCAAGATGGCTGCAATTCTAAAGGTATCCTCACAATAATTAAAAAAATGGTCCCTGTATCTACAACAACACTTGGGTTTTCCTAGAGGAGAATTTTATAGGTACGGTACCTACAAATTAGACATTTTTATAGGTCTCATTACAAATTACACACCGAGCATATCTGTCTCTTCTCCTCTAGGGATCAAGGTGCTATTTCTAAGCTTTATGGTTTCCTAAATGGTGTATCCTCTGTAAATAAAACCTCCTCAATGATACAGTGGGAATCGGAACTAGGGGAGAAATATAATATGGAGGGATGGCTAGAGATGCTCTCTAACATGCATAAATGCACCAGATTGGTCGCCATTAAAGAAACAATAGTAAAACTGCATACAAGATGGTATTTTACCAGCCTCCACACAGCGGGAGCCTCCCATTGCGCGGAGCGGCCCAAGAAGAGACAGAGACACCGACGCCGACGCCGACGCCGACGGAAGAAGATCGACGGAAGAAGATGCCGGACGAGAAGGACGAGAAGACCAGCGCAAGAAGAAGCGGATCGGAGGAAGAAGAAAATGGAAGAAGAAGATGGAAGAAGATGAAGGAAGGAGAAGATGAAGAAACCGAAGGATGAAGAAAGAAGAAAGAAGATTTTAATAAAGGAATTGTCAAAGACTGTCTCCTGTCATTTTTACCATTTTTGCCACTTTTTTGGTGAAATGGTAGGGGTACTTTTGTACCCCCTTACCATTTCACACCGGGGGGGGGCCGGGATCTGGGGGTCCCCTTGTTAAAGGTGGCTTCCAGATTCCGATAAGCCCCCCGCCCGCAGACCCCCACAACCACCGGCCAGGGTTGTGGGGAAGAGGCCCTTGTCCTCATCAACATGGGGACAAGGTGCTTTAGGGGTCTTAGACCCCCAAAGCATCCTCCCAATGTTGAGGGCATGTGGCCTGGTACGGTTCAGGTGAGAGGGGGGGGCCGCTCTCGTCCCCCCTCTTTTCCTGCGGCCTGCCAGGTTGCGTGCTCGGATAAGGGTCTGGTATGGATTTTGAGGGGGACCCCACGCCATTTTTTTTGGCTAGGGTTCCCCTTAAAATCCATACCAGACCTCAAGGGTCTGGTATGGATTTTGAGGGGGACCCTACGCCATTTTTTTTTTTTTTTTTTTGGCTGGGATCCCCCTTAATATCCATCCCAGACCTGAAGGGCCTGGTTATTAAATTTGGGGGACCCCTACGCTTTTTTTTTTGTTTTTTATTAATGAATGACAGCTCTCTGTGTTACAGGAGCCATCAATTCATTAGCCGCGAGTGATTTAAATAGCTTTCTTCCTGCAAAAATGACACTTTTTTAATAGTCAGCAGCACACTGACACGCTGACACTGTCTGAAACATAATATGCGAGGCCGCCGGCGTGGAGGATACAAAATAATGTTGGGTGCCTGTTTCTTTCATAGATGTTTTAATTGTTTCAGGTTTTACAGGGATACAGGGTTAGGGCTTAAGATATCGCCAGCAAAATGTTTTCCAGACTCTGACCTCACTTCTGCTTTCACAGTACATAAATAGAACATGGACCATGGTGTATTGCAAAAAAAAAAAGAACCATCAGGCAAACACCAACAGCATTGTCTTCGAAGCTCCACAGCCAGGCACTGGGTGCCTCCATGCATCAGAGAGCACCATTATCTGCTGAGGATCAGACTCTCCCTATCAGGCAGAACATTTTCCCCTGGTTCCATACCAAGGTGCTGTATCCTCCTAGACCAGGAAAGATAGCCAAACTTCTGGCCTAGCCATCACATACTACTACACACACCTCTTATGGCTGAAGCTTGGGGAGAAAGACGCCTCACCAGGCCACTCCCCAAATATATATACAGAATCTCACAAAAGTGAGTACACTCCTCACATTTTTGTAAATATTTTATTATATCTTTTCTTGTGACAACACTGAAGAAATTACACTTTGCTACAATGTAAAGTAGTGAGTGTACAGCGTGTATAACAATGTAAATGTGCTGTCCCCTCAAATAACTCAACACACAGCCATTAGAACAACAGAAGTGGCAACAGAAGTGAGTACACCCCTAAATGAAAATTTCAAAATTGGGCCCAAAGTGTCAATATTTTGTGTGGCCACCATTATTTTCCAGCAGTGCCTAAGCCCTCTTGGGCATGGAGTTCACCAGAGCTTCACAGGTTGCCACTGGAGGCCTCTTCCACTCCTCCATGATGACATCCTGGAGCTGGTGGATGTTAGAGACCTTGTGTTCCTCCACCTTCCATTTGAGGATGCCCCACAGATGCTCAATAGGGTTTCGGTCTGGAGACATGCTTTGCCAGTCCATCACCTTTACCCTCCGCTTCTTTAGCAAGGCAGGGGTCGTCTTGGGGGTGTGTTTGGGGTCGTTATCATGTTGAAATACTGCCCTGCGGCCCAGTCTCCAAAGGGAGGGGATCATGCTCGGCTTCAGTATGTCACAGTGTTGGCATTCATTGTTCCTTCAATGAACTGTAGCTCCCCATGCCGGCAGCACTCATGCAGCCCCAGACTATGACACTCCCACCACCATGCTTGACTGTAGGCAAGACATACTTGTCGTTGTACTTCTCTCCTAGTTGCCGCCACACCTGCTTGACACCATCTGAACCAAATAAGTTTATCTTGGTCTCATGCTGATAACAGAGAAATATAGCAGCAGACAGAAATTACACTAATACAGGGTTCACATATGCGTGGTCTGGTTTTGACTGGTGTGACTTTGTTCAGCAGTCCGGTTGTGATTCAGGTGGAATTGTCAAAGTGTATGACAATGGAAATCGTACCTGAACCATGCTCAAAATCATACCAGACTCTTTTTAAAAACCTGCATACTTGTGAACTGGCTCCATGTCATGTTAATCAGGTGCTGTTCAAAACACATCCAATTTGCCTGTATGTGAACCAGGTCTTAGAGCTCTTATTTGAGTACACACTATAGAGTGATATGCTTTGTTCATATTTTATGTCTGAGGTTTACAACCTCTTTAAGGTAGTTATCCAAGAAGCTTACTGTATAGATCAAGTTCAACGAAGATAAAAAAATGGAATTGTGGTATATCACATGTTTTTAGCAGCGGCATATAATAGTACATCTCATGATAAGCTATGTAATGAATTTGTTATATGGCTGTGCATCTTGAATTTACAGACATCTACAAATGTATTCTTTTTAATCTTGCACATCTATAATTTGCCTAATCTTCCCATACAATGGAATAAGGCTTCCATTCCTTTTCTTTATTTGCCCATCTGTCTTGCTATCTTCTCTTTCTCTCGGTTTTTATGTATTATAATGCATGCAAGTGGTTAAACGAGCTGCATATGTTCAAATGTAACCCGTGGTGTGTGAGCATACAGTTTTCTTTCATTATGTTAGATTTATGGCCACTGCCAAATCAGGGGAGGTTGTGAAAACTGTGCTGATACAGAATAAATGTTGGATTTTAATAAAACTTCAGTCTCATACATATTTAGAATCATAGGAGATAACTACAATGGATTTGACAAGGTATCGTTCTGGCTTTATTGTTGAGTACTAGAAACTAGAAAGACTCTTTTGTGAAACTGCAGTACAATTCACAGTCGATACAGTATATCTATTTCAGTGTGAGTTGCTGTCTTTCTCACAAGACACTATACCTGTATCAGAGCTGAATCTTCATCGCTGCTCATTACTCATTGTAGGTGGCAAGAACATTCACACGAAACGTGTGCTATGTACTCCAGCCATTCAGGTTCCATCTGTCATTGTTGCAGTGTTCTTTAGAAATGAAAGGAAGCTTATGGTTGCTATAGAAAAAAAAACAGATATGTTTAATTTTTTACATAGGAAGTCCATATTATATTTGCACATATAGGTTGATGAGAGTTGAAAACTTTTAAATATTAAAGCTGAAGTTTAGGTATGGAAATTTTTACATAGTTAAATTGGTCCAAATTGGTCCAAACAAGTCCAGAAGGCCAGGAAAAAATGCTGGCTGTATTCAGGATGGGAGATATATTTGTCCCAGGTTCAGGCAGACTGTTTTTCTTTGTCTATTGTATACTAAGTTTGCTGGGCTGGCTGATGAAGCAGGTCTGAGAACCCTGGGCTCTATAAAAATCCCTGTCTGCTTAGGGATAATGATCCAGCCTGGAACCCAGTTCTATGTGCATGTCGTACCTGTGAGACCTAAAGTGTTACTAAACCCACAACAGTAAAATTAGACTGTATATGCAGTAAAGCTAGTTATACTCATTGTGTAACCTAAGGGGTTAATCCTCTGCATTGTGTAAAAAGGCTGTTTGATCCTGTCTTCTCTGAACATCCCCTTCTTGCATTGTCTCCAAAACATGTCCGAATAAGACAGAGTTACTGGTGTCAGGCTGCACATGCTCAGTTTGGTGTGTATTGCTAGTTTTTTTCTTTAGAAAGTGCATGTGGTCAGCACAGGGCCAATTAGCAATGACCAGACAGAGGGTCAGGGATCCTGCATCCTGATAGGACAGCCAGTGCAGTGTGAAAACTCCTTCTTCAAGCTTTAGGCCTCATGCACACTGGACGTTATAAAAACATTATAAAAATGCCAGTTGCTTTGCAGTGAGTTTTTCAACGTTTTTGCAATAAAGTTTTTTAGCGTTTTTTTAGCGTTATCGTTTTTAATCGTTTTTTTTTCAATGGGATCAAAAATGTAAAAAAATTCTGGTGAGCCACGTTTGAGCATTTATTTGCATTTTTTGGCATTCTTAGGTGCTTTTTGACGTTAGAGCGATTTTACAGCTGAAAAACTCCCCGCAGAACCCAATAGTTTTGAGCTTTTTTACAGCCAAAAAACACCCTAGACAGAAATAGTTGATAACAGCCTATGTGTGCATTGACACATAGGATAACATGCTGGAGAGTTTATTGACTGTAAAAAAAAAAGTCTGAAGTCAAAAATAGCAGTTGTAAAAACGTAAAAAAAAATGTCCAGTGTGCATGCGGCCTTAACTAGGCACTGATAGAAGTTACAGGACTGCTATATACTGCTAATGAGAAAAGGTATTTAGCAGTTTATATTTTCTACAATTATTGAAATTTCCATATTCTGTGTAATGTGGGAGACCAGATATTGTGAATGCAGGGTCCTGGGTTTAGTAACACTTTAACCTGGCCATACATTCCATACATTCGAGGTGGATGAAGGAATCCTCTCCACTGAGCTATTGTATTTTGACAGCAGGAGTCACGCACACCCACTGATGAGCAAATCCCTCACAGTATGTATTTGGCGTAGCTGGGAGATACCTGTGGAAGCTGAAAATCACTGTATTAGGTACTAGCTTCCAGGTCCCATGCTGAGCGGCTCTGCATTGTGAACACAGAAGGTCACTCACTTGCCACAGTCACCATTCAGGACCACTTTGCAACATTCCAATGATTGCAAACTGTTCTCTGATTGGACAAGGTGAAGAGACGGGAGGTGATGTCCCAATTATATTGGGTTATTGGGTTATTTTAGAGAACATTTTGCATTCGTTGAGAAAATGCAAAGTGTCATCTAAATGGTGTTTGTGCCAAGCAAACATCCTCTTGTGTTAAGTAAGCAGCAGAGCTGTCCAAGTGGGACCAAAGTAACTATGTACAAATTGCCACCCAAATTTCAGTTAAAGTTGAACTCCAGGGAATGTGCAGGGGAAATACATATATTGGGGCTGCACAATAAGGTTATTTTTTAAGCATGGCTTTAACCCTTTTGCTGTCATGGACATACGCCATATAGAGGTGGCAGCAGGGGGGTTTACACACACTCCAGACATCTGCAGCCATCGGGCGTGTGTGTATTTCTGACAAGCCAACTGCTACTATCACTTGAAAGCAATACAGTGCTGGATTGCTTCCACAAACCCCTGTTACATTGCCCACCCTGCCCGTCACTGCCATGCATCCCAGGCTTTGTACGCACCCCTGGGACTTGCAAGGAGGTTGCCACCAGGTAACGAGGAGGGAGCCCAGTGATTGTGATCAAAAAAGTTAATTAAAAAAATTGCAAAAGTCACCCCAAAAAATTTGGAGCTCCCCCACCCTCACATGCATGTACGAATGTAAACACATGCGTTGTGAGCACGTATGCATGAAACTGTTGATTGCTGTATACATATTACCATGCACACTTGAAAGAAAACAATAATCTAAGTCCATTATTTATGATTAACTCTAAACTGATGACCTGTGTGCAAAAAGCTTAAGAACTGCTCTGACAGCAAAAGGGTTCAAGCGGAACTGACATTATAAGAAACAGTGAGCGGCAGGCTTTTATTGCAGAAGAGACATGCACTGTCTCTTCTGTAGTAAAATATCCCTACCTGTCTGCTCGCTGCCTTCTCTGGCACTGTAAACACAGGATTAGGATTATTGGACAGGTGAGTATTAAATCTTTAGTTCCACTTTAATGACCCCTTTCCTTTTTTGTTTTGCCATTATTTTATGTATCTTTTTTACTGATTTTATAGAGAATATCCACCAACATAATTTCCTGTACTTCTGCTCACAAAGAGTAAGCCCCCCATTTTAGGTTTTAATTTTTTTGTTTGTTTAACTTAAATTCTTTATTTATAACATCATTATGAACAGAACATACAGAACCATTTAAAACATCAATTCAGCAACAATGGTCCAAGGTCATTACAGGATGCAAAAAGAAAACAAATGAAACATCCTGTTAGGTCGGTATAATGTGGTTCAAAAGAATGATTCCTTCTATAGAAAAGTAGCCTGGAAACAGACCTTCTATCATAAGTCTGCAGAGGGATAAGGATAATGAAAACAGATGCCTCTGGCAGGGAGGGGCATCAGGTACCCTGCAAAAATAAATTTTAGAGATACAGTTGTGCTCATAAGTTTACATATCATGGCAGAATCTTGGTTAGTGTTTGGCTGAAGCAATTTATTATCAATAAACTGGGTTTACTATTTTTAAATCATAATGGCAACAGAAACTACCCAAATGACCTGATCAAAAGTTTACATACCCCAGTTCTTAATACCGTGTATTGCCCCCTTTAACATCAATGACATAGTAGTAAAGGGGAGGTGATCCTGACATCCGGATGTAGATTGAAAGAAAAAACATCAATGACAGCTTGAAGTCTTTTGTGGTATTTGTGGATGAGGCTCTTTATCTTCTCAGATGGTAAACCTGCCTATTCCTCTTAGCAAAAAGCCTGCAGTTCCTGTAAATTCTTGGGCTGTCTTGCATGAACTAGTAATTCTCCCCATAGTGACTCAATGATATTGAGGTCAGGAGACTGAGATGGTCCTCCAGAATCTTCACTTTATTCTGCTGTAGCCAATGACAGGTCGACTTGGCCTTGTGTTTTTGATCTTTGTCATGTTGAAATATCCAAGTATGTCCCATGCCTAGCTTCCTGACTGATGATTGCAAATGTTTCTCCAGTAGTTTTTGATAACATACTGCATTCATCTTGCCAACAATTTTGACCTAATTTCCTGTGCCTTTGTAGCTCACACATCCCCAAAACATCAGCGATCCACCTCCGTACCTTTCATCATAGGCCTTGTTGACTCCTCTCCAAATGTAGCGTTTGTGTAGCGTTTTTGTCTCATCACTCCAAATGACTTTGTGCCAGAAGGTTTGAGGCTTGTCTCTGTGCTGTTTGGCGTATTGTAATTTGTGGCATTTGTGTTGTAATGGCTTTCTTCTGGTGACTCGACCATGCAGCCCATCTTTCTTCAAGTGCCTCCTTATTGTGCATCTTGAAACAGCCACACCACATGTTTTCAGAAAGTCTTGTATTTCACCTGAAGTTATTTGTGGGTTTTTCTTTGCATCCCGAACAATTTTCCTGGCAGTTGTGGCTGAAATTTTAGTTGGTCTACCTGACCGTGGTCTAGTTTCAACAGATCCCCTCATTTTCCACTTCTTGATTAGAGTTTGAACACTACTGACTGGCATTCTCAATTCCTTGGATATCTTTTTATATCCCTTTGCTGTTTTATACAGTTAAACTACCTTTTCCCACAGATCCTTTGACAATTCTTTTGCTTTCCCCATAACACAGAATCCAGAAACGTTAGTGCAGCACTGGATGAAAGATGCAAGAGTCTGTCAGGAGTCCAGAAACACATTGACCTTTTATACACACACATTAATTACAAGCAAACAGATCACAAGTGAGGATGGTTACCTTTAATAGCCATTCAAACACCTTTGTGTCAACTTGTGTGCATGTTATCACCAGGGTATGTAAACTTTTGATCAGGGTCATTTGGGTAGTTTCTGTTGCCATTATGATTTAAAAAGAGTAAACACGGTAGTTGAATGATAATAAATGGCTTCAGCCAAACACTAACCATCAGTGAAAGGAATGTTTTTATGTGTTATCATTCATATTCTCTGAAAAATGGCCGAGAAATCATAAATTCTGCCAGGGTATGTAAACTTATGAGCACAACTCACTCACAAAGATATAAAGAGGGGAGAAGAAAGAAAAAAAGGGGAGAGGGAAAGAAAGGAGATGGATGGGATCTTCCTTCAGGTTCCAGGGGGCTCTGACTAAGTTAGGACACCCTCCAAGAGCTTACTTATCAGAGAAGGTAAATTGGGTCCAGTAAAAACAAGTTTTTTTGAAACAGGCTTCCTGTCTCCTCAAAGAAAAGGTGAGCTCCTCCTGTTTATAATATTTGATTACAGAATGTATCAAACTAACTAAACTCTGGATTTCCATTGGATCAGGAGACAGGCTAATGCCACGTACACATGGTCAGACTTTCCGGCAGAAAAAGTCACATAGGAAACTTTTCATCGGATATCCCGATCGTGTGTGGGCCTCATCGGACTTTTTTTTCTGGAAAATTCTGATGGACATAGAAATAGAACATGTTCTAAATATTTCTGACGGAATCAATTCCTATCGGGAAAATCACTCGTCTGTATGCTGTTCTGACGGACCAAAAACAATGCATGCTCTGAAGCAAGTACGAGATGGCAGCTATTGGCTACTGGCTATTGAACTTCCCTTTTCTAGTCCCGTTGTATGTGTTGTACGTCACCGCGGCCTAGACGGTCTGACTTTGGTGTGATCGTGTGTAGGCAAGACAGTTTCAGCGGAACTCCGTCGGAAAAATCTTTAGAGTTTATTCCGATGGAAACACTGGTCGTGTGTATGCGGAATTAGAATTGTTTTAACTGTAAGGTGAACTGAAACCTATTTAGGTAGCAAAATAGCCCTTAAAATCACTTATTAGGATGGACGGCCTGCAAGATCAGATTCAGCACGCAATTGGGTATGCAAGGATTTCTGAGTTTTTATCACAGTTACCTTAAAATATTGATCTTTGAGCTGCAAAGATCTTTTAGAGTGGCAGGAACAGATGCATACGATCCGGACAGAAGAGGCACTAGAACATGAAAAAACCCTTTATGGAATAATGGTTGTTCCTCCTCTGACAAACACTAACAATCCTAACTTCAAAAGGACTTTCATTTGTTTAACATGCTCATATTCTGCTCATAAAAATCCAAGTGCTACCCGTATTATACTAACAGATTTGATATCCATGTTGTTCTCTTGAGAACTTCTATGTAAATTACTCTAGATTGAGTGATGTTAGATTTTGGTACATATCACAAACACTCAAATAAATGAATCACGTAAATCTTCCTGCCAGTTTTGTCTGTGTGAAATGCCACATAATATATTTCTGTTTTCTTCATTGTTGGTTAAACTATACTATTAGGAGGAAAAATATTCAATATGTGTAGTTTTATTATGAATAATAGCTCTGCATGCTGTTTAAACTCAATAGAATAATCAAAAAGCTTGCACAATCGCCTAAACCGTGTTTTTAAGCAGTCAAATACATAATATCGCTTCTGTGTAATGAGCCTTATCTATGAAAAATGAGCCTCTTTGTAATGGGATGTCAAAGTATTGATGCAAGTATCTTTATTTTTGCATAATGACACTTTGAGAATGTGGTTTCTGTTTGATTTGGTGCAAAATTGAATGGAAACTCACTGAACTGTATTAATTATCTACTTAAAGTTTGGAGGCAAGGTTTTTGCTTTCAGCATGTTGGTTGCATGGAAGGATTTTTTTTTTCTAAACAGATACAAGTTTCTATATAAAAGGTGAAGAGTACACAGAGTACAACTACTACTACTAGCACCCCGCCAGTGGCCAACTTTTATTATGTGTTTTGCAGTTATGGTATAGGCTAATATTTTTAATACTGAGAAAAAAACAGTAATTAAGATTTTATGGTATTCCACTAATTTTCCAGTATATATGACCAATGGTCACAATAGAAAAGGGGAAGGATTACATTTGGGAGGTGTAAAATATAGGTGGGGCGAGACTTTCTTTGCATTTGAGGTAAAGGATTGCAAGAGATACATTTAGGACACTGAGAATTTCGGGGGCGAGAATTTTGAGTCAAATTAACTTTTTTAAAGAACTAATTTGCCATTTGTGTCTGTTCAACACCATCCCACTGCTGTATGTAGAATCTGTGTACAGTGGATAGGATGCCAAGGTTGAGCCCTGGAAGAAATGTGTCCCCACTTTTTAGGTTGTGATTCCTTTAAGGGAGATTAAAAATACATTTTTTTGGAGTACTCAGGGGTTCTAACCCATCCAGGGTAAGGGTTTTCAGATTGCTCTACTTACAGAGGAGAAAACTGGTTTACAGTTCTCTCGGGACTGATAAGCTTTACTTGTGACTCAGAATTCAGAGGTTTGGAGAGACATTCCTGACATTAGGAAAGAGCTTCCAACTCTGACTACTAGGACTTTGGTCCTGAAAGGGTTAACCTGGTTGCAGAGAAGCCTGAAAGGGAAATGCAACTATTAGCAGGTGCCTGTGAGGTGTAGAATGTAACTGTAACTGTTGTGAGAGGACTGTAGGTTGTTGATTGGCTGAGACCCTGCAAGGCTTTCAACACCTTTCCAGACTTTATCTGGTTAAAAGATGACTGTTTTTGGCAGTGAGCTGTAACTTTTTGTTGGTGTACCAGGAGTGGATGCACTGTTTTGTTTGTTTTGTCTCCCATGTTGAAAATGGGCTGTTTTCTGTTTGCCTGTTTTTGAAAATAAAAAAACAGTTTGCTTTTACCAAGTCAGCTGGTTGGTGATCTTGGGCCTCTCCATACGGAAGGGTTTGAGCTTATCATGGGGAGAAGGTTACAAGTGAAGGGTTGTTTTAGTTGTGCCTTGAGCAGAGGCAGCTCTGGAAACTGTACTGAATGCATGCTTATAAAACACAATCATAATAATTAAAATAAAGGTATTGCTTGATTGGAAATCCATAGCTGAATAAAAAATGATTTTAAGAAATGTTGTAATATGATGTTGTAGCCGTAATAAAAAAGTATTACAGATCGTACTCAATCATTTTAATCTGAAGTGTCATAACATAACCCAAATCCCAGATAGCAAGGCTAACTTGCCACACGTTTGTGGCAGTGTTGAATTGTAAGTCTTGTTAACTTGCTGTACATTTTTAACTGGCAAGTTGTGCACTTGCAGAGCACTTGAAGCTCTAGTTGACACTTTTCCAATTTGTAGAAAGTATGAGTGGCAAGTCTTTAGCAAGAGAAAAGTTGCAGTGGTGAATCTACAGCAAGAGCTCTGCAAGTCTACAGCATGAAAATTCAGCCACAGTGACCCCTGTGGTGGGATGACTATTGCACAACATAACTGAACCAGAACTTGCAGCAGACTTGCAGAATGTTTGCAAAGAAAGTTGATCTGGTGTCATGCAATGCAGACTTGCTGCAATTGTGCAACAAACTTGTGAAGCCTGGCAAGTCTAGCAATAGCTTAGGAAGTAATTTCAAACTTGCAGCACAGTTGCTTGCTATCTGGGAATGTAGTTTAAAAAACTACAGCCTTTTCATTATAAAAATTGTAAAAAACGCTTAGCATGAAAGAAGAGTCACGATCTATAGTGATCTGTTAAATTCCCTTTGTTATGTCCTCTGAAACTATTATATGGAATAAGTTGGCTAATACGGGTATCAACTTTTATTACTGTTTCCTTTTTTACCATTTTTTTTTTTTTTTTGCTTGTTTGCTATTTGTAAGCTTGGATGCTAGCATTAGGATTAGGAAACTGATGCGGAAATCCTGTTGCAACTGGTGTGACCAGACTTGTTATCGGATGAAGGATTCTCTAGAATATGTGCAATATGACTGTTTACAGTGAGAAAGTGAAAGGCAAACAGGGCAACAAATATTGAAACAAATAAGCAGAACACAAAAAACAAACAGGAAACAATATAGTAAAACAAGCCAGCAAGTTATACAGTGTACAAACTATGCCATGTGAGCATGGTAAAAGAGGTCAAGCAGGGCTGAAGAGGAGTGCAGAAGAGTAGGCAAGACATGGTAATATGTGCCAGGAGGCCAAAGAAATGTAGCAGAATGCAACAGGGAAGCAGGCAGATTGTTGGGGCACTTAAAGAAGGTTGGGGCTATAAATCTACCCAGCAACCAGGGGGTGACTAATGATGAAAGTTTAATTCATTGACTGCAGGAAGACAACTGCTAGTGTCAACCAGGATCACATGCTACAGGAGCACAGTGCCAACAGCAGGTGAGCAAAAGGGATGGCATGGCAGGTTTTGATAGCCTCATACAATGTAGTTGTCCTAATCCTGTCTAATCCTTCCAACAGTGCGCATTTTGAAGGTAGCCATAATATGCACAACTGGAATCATTCCTGTCTGAGCAATGTGATTTAGATATCCACAAATGAGAACTGTAGCTGTGACAGTACAGACAAAACATATTAAGCTGGTCATTTTTGAACTGCCTTTTATTTGCATTGAATTGCTTTTCTATTAAACCCAAGTTCTGTTAAGATTGATTTTGTAATGTTAACAAACATGTTGCATGCTACAGTGTATCTTGTTAAAGCTGAACTGATTTGTGAACATCATCACTCTTTCATGTACAAACTAAAGATAGAATACTTTAATCATAGAGACATGTCAGTTTCTTGGGATTTAACAGATGAGACCACTCCCGCTGATATACAATTTAAAAAGATATTTTACGGAAGAAGAGCATTAAGACTCATTTAGTAGTTTAATTATACCCCTGTATATGGAAAGACATTTTTGATTCAATAAATTTTAATGGGACTTCATACTGGTTTTATACAGATGAAATATTGTTAGCATGTGTCTATGCAAATCTTGGGTAATAATGTATTATCATTTTAATTTTATCCAAAATAAAATAACTCTAAACCATGTTATTTAGCAGGCAAATATAATGACTATGTTTAAATCTGATTCTTTGGCCTGTATAGACTTCACTGATTTTCTTGCAGAGTACTGAAGCACGAGTGCTTGTTTTGTTTGAAATATTCCACTTGTTACATTTTCCAGGGTCATTGTAATTAGTGGGTAAAAGGAGCTCATTTTGATTGCATTCCTTAGAGTGATGAAGAGGCTACTAATGTTTTAATGCAATTTCCATCACTGGAATGTAGCGTCTGGGAATACAAACGAATTGGGAGTGAATTTACAAATTCAAAGATGGGACTGCCTGAACACAGCAACCCATATGTAGCATTGTGCATTTGTAACATTGATGTAGGAGATGTAGCTTGAGATCCCTAGGAATATTCTTGTTTGATGAGCATGAGCGGTGGTGGTGGTGGTGGTGTTGGGGGGGGGGGGGGGGTATTGTACATCTTTTCTGCTTATTTATAATTGCTTAAAAAGAAAAGGGAGAGGGAAGAGGTTGAGGAAGCATTCAACATCAATGATGTCGGTATAGAGGTCGCAATCGGTACATTTTTGGCCATTTTTAAAGTGTGATATACAGAGCGTAGTGTGATATACAGAGCATGAGGTCGCGCTGCCACATCGGATACCCGAGTGGCGTTGTTTTATGTAATTGCCAGTGACTTTTTTAAAGTTTGATGGGATTTTGACTTGCCCATAAGGAGCTGTATGTTATTGAAGCTCTTGTTGTGCTTTTAAGTATAATAAATGTAACACTATATGGCGTTTTTTTTTATTATGGCGACTTTTGATACAAGAATACCCCCAGTGAATGAGAACAGTGGGAGAAGTGTTTTAAAGGGATAATCTTTACATGCATCTTGTTTATTTGAAACACTTTCTTGCTGCACACTCATCTGGCAGCACTCACTGGCGGTGAGTGTGCATTGCATAAGTGTGCTGGAGGTAGTTTTGAATATGCACTTTATCACATTGATGCACAGTTTGTACAGAGTTTATAAACTTTGTCCATATAAGAATATTACACTATTTGGCTTTTTATTTTTATTTTTGGATGTTTTGTGAGCACCATTCTCAGAAGTGGATGAAAAGAAGGAATTGTCCACTGCTAGCTGGAGGATTGGAATAGGGTTGCACCGATACCACTTTTTTAAGACCGAGTACAAGTACTAATACTTTTTTCAAGTTCTCGCCGATACGTAATCATTGGAATACTATTGCACAGATCACTCTCTTATACATTTATACTGCACTTTTAAATAAAGTAGCCTTTACCTCTGAATACCCCCTAGTGGATGAGAAGAGTGGGAGAAATTATCTTTTAAATTGATAATCATTACCTGCATCTCGTTTATTTGTAACGCTTTGTTGCTGCGCACTTATCTGGCGGCACACACAGGCTGTGAGAGGTAGTTTTGCACAAATCACTGTCTTATGCTTTTATGCTGCACTTTTAAATAAGGCAGCCTCTACCTCTGGTAAGTTTGCAATTTACCTAATTTACACAGAGGGAGTATTTAGAGTATTTAGAGTATTTAGAGTCCCCTGTGGACTTATTCCACTTAGGAGGAATTGTAATTGATCTAAGGACTCCAACTTGTTCAGTGGGACTGTTTTGCTTAATTTTCTTCTTAGTGATATAATGTTTTGAAAATTTATTTTCCGCTCAGCAATTATTAATTATTGTAATTTAACCGCTTCCCGACCGCCTCCTGTACATATACGTCGGCAGAATGGCACGGCTAGGCAAAAGCACGTATATATATGTCCCCTTTAATTGCCTAGCCATGGGGTTGCGCGCGCGCTGCCGGCAGCACGCTCGCAACCCGGTCGGGAGCTCCGTGACCACGGCCGCGAGTCCAGCAGACCCGATCGCCCCTGGTGTCCCGCGATCAGGTCACAGAGCTGAAGAACGGGGAGAGGTCTGTGTAAACAAACCTCTCCCCGCGCTTCCTACACTGCCTGTCATTGATCGGCTGTTCCCTGTCATGGGGAAAGCCGATCAATGATGTCAGACGTACAGCCACGCCCCCTACTGTAAAAAAAAATGCAACACGCCACACTTAGCCCCACCCTGCCCCTAGTGGTTAACTCATTTACTGCCAGTGTCATTTACATAGGAATCAGTGCATTTAAATAGCACTGATTTCTATATAAATGACAATGGTCCAAAAATGTGTCAAAAATGTCCGATGTGTCCGCCATAATGTCGCAGTCACAATAAAAATCGCTGATCGCCGCCATTACTAGTAAAAAAAAAAAATATTAATAAAAATGCTATAAAACTATCCCCTATTTTGTAAACGCTATAACTTTTGCGCAAACAAATCAATAATCGCTAATTGCTAATTTTTTTTTTACCAAAAATATGTAGAAGAATACGTATTGGCCTAAACTGAGGAAAAAAAAAAAGTTTTTTTATATATATTTTTGGGGGATATTTATTATAGCAAAAAGTTAAAAATATTGCATTAATTTTTTTCAAAATTGTCGCTCTATTTTTGTTTATAGCGCTAAAAATTAAAACCGCAGGGGCGATCAAATACCACCAAAAGAAATCTCTTCTTGTGGGAAAAAAAGGACGCCAATTTTGTTTGGGAGCCACGTCGCACGACCGCGCAATTGTCAGTTAAAGCGACGCAGTGCCGGATCGCAAAAAGGGGCCTGGTCCTTTGGCTGCAAATTGGTCCGGGGCTGAAGTGGTTAAATGGTTTGTATATTGACCTATATTGCAAGCAGCTTCTTTTATCTATTTTTTAGTTGTAGCGCTGACTTTTTAGTTTTTTACATAATTTTCCTGATGTTTGTACTACTAAAATTGAAGCATGATCCAAGCAGAAAGGAGTGTATTAAATTATGAGTAAGCAGCAGAGGGGTAATCTCATTAACCATGATTGTATTATGATGGTACATTTCTATATAATTTTCTCTTCTGTCTCTGTATTCAAAATGGTGCAGACAATTTTTCAGCTTCATGGGTAACCTGGAAAAGGTCCTTCTTGTCACCAGTCTGATTGCTAGAAAATTGGACAGCAACGAGAATAATCATTTGTATAAAGATGTGCCATTATAAGACAGTCATGGCTCTTGAGAAATATGTTTCTGCTGAATATTACATTGTGCCAGAAGCTGGAGATCGTTACAGAACATGGAAATATGTATAATATAAGGTGAAGCCCACCAGCTCAGTGTTTATTACAGAAAATGCAATAATTAAGCAATAAAGAAATCACAGTTTAAGCCAGATACATATTCTAAAGCAGGCTTTAAAATAAAAGGTGCAATTCAACCAGCTGGATTTTTTGTGACGGACCGAGAACTATGAGCCAGAGACTGTGCATTGACCTCACTGATATTGATGGAATGATTAGTGACAGAATTGTATTTGGAGCAAACTCCCTCAAAGTACAAAAGAGATTAATAATTCAAGATGCTGATCTTACTTTAAGCAAAGCAACTGATATTGAAAGAACCCATGAAGCAGCTTAAACACAATTAAAACTCATGGCTTAAGCAGATAAAGTACAAAAAAAAACAGGGAAAGACAGACAGACCTAACCTCAGACCTATTATTGAAAACAATGTAATCATATTCACCTATTTTCTAATAAAAAATAGAAAAGAGATGTACATTGTGCTTGGATGAAAAACTTCTATCAATAAATATATAAGCTAATTTAGAATCAGATCACAATCTCTTTTATCTGCCCCAGATAGGCAACAAAGGATGATGCTTCATCTATAAAAATATGAAATTGTAGCTACAAACCTGGCAACATGTTCTCCTGTAGGCTGCCACTCAAACACAAAAGCAGTATTAATAAAGCATTGCAAGGCTAAATTCACCTTAAAAAAAATATGCCTATAAAATGTGCATTTATTACTTTTTTACATAGAAGCCTACAAACTATTGCACCGTGTGTATGCTCCATCCAACTTTTTCTGTCTGAATTTCCGCCAGCAAAAAGTTTATTACTTCACAGATCTTGCTGAATGAATTACGTGACTGTGTGGGCGGAGCTATACACAGCCACACTGATTTTAAAAATCATATCAGTTTTGCATGTAACATGTAACATGTTGCTAAAGATGGAGATAACCTTTAAAACTGCAGTGCATTTAATTATGGCCAGCTTTACAATTTCAAATAAAAAATGAGAAACAGCTAAATTCCTTCATAGTACTAAAAATTACACACTTAATGGTTGTGTATATATATCACATCAAAGTGGAGTAATGCCACGTACACACGGTCGGAATTTCCAACAGAAAAAGTCAGATGGGAGCTTTTTATCATATTTTCCGACCGTGTGGATGCCCCATCCGTCTTTTTCCGTCGAAAATTCAGACAGACTTAGTTTGAGAACATGTTCTATATTTTTCTGACGAAAAAATTCCTATCGGAAAAAAAACGCTCGTCTGTATGCTGTTCCGACGCACTAAAAACCACGCATGCTCTGAAGCAAGTACGAGACGGAAGTGCTCAGTCTGGTAAAACTAGCGTTCGTAATAGAGATAGCACATTCCTCACGCTGCAAATTCTGTGATCTTTTAATGCAGCGCATTCTTTTGTGCTTTATAATGCTAGAATAGTGAAGTTGTTTTGCTGCTGATATTCACACATAGTTCTGACAGACTTATTTCTTTATTATTTCTCGTGATCTCATGAATAATCTTTTATTTTTTTAAAGCCAGATCTCCATAATAATGTTTAGAATTATTTTTTTATAGTCACGAGTCTGAAAAGCACGAATCGTCTCTCACCAAACTTCTACTAACACGAGATAAACACGACATTAGCAGAAGGAGCCCAAAGGCTGGCGCAGTGGCTATTGAACTTCCTTTTTATAGTGCCGTCATACGTGTTGTACGTCACCGCATTCTTGACGGTCGGAATTTGGTGTGACTGTGTGTATGCAAGACAGCTTGAGCGGAATTCCATCGGAAAAAACTTCAGAGTTTATTCCTACGGGAAAACCGGTCGTGTGTACAGGGCATAAGAGTTGCTATTTGATCAGCTAAGATGATAGATTGGTTTTTACATAAACCCATGAAGATTGAATATATAAAACTAATTCACAAAGGGCACATGGGAGTTGAGGAAAGTAAAACCAGATCCTGGGGCTTATTCTACTGGCCAGTATACAATATCATCATGACCATGGCTAAATGTTTTTATAGTAAGCAATGCAGACTAAATGTTGTGAGTTCGGTAACTAAGCGATCATTTTAAAATATGACTTTTAAAAACGACCTTAATATCGATTCTCACTGAGGAATCAAATAACTTTTTTTTCTAGACTTGGAATCCCATAAGCTTCTTTCTGATAATAACCATCAGTTTGTGTCAACAGAATTTGATAGCTTTACTAAAGACTTTGATTTTTAGAAACTTCTAGTTTTAACTATCCACTTTCAAATGGAGAGTTTGAGGGGGCCCTTCACACTGTCAAACATTTGCACTCAAAGTGGAGGAGATCCATATATTTCCAAGCTTGAGTACATTCAAGTGTTGAATGGCAAACAATCACTATTACTAAGCTTATGGAAAGCTGCCAAATCACATAGGGAGAAACTAAGGTCACTGTGTTTGCTAGCCTTTTGGGAAATTAATCCATTGCTGCATTTTGTTTGCATTTTTGTATTATTATTATTGGGGCATTTTTTTCTTTCACTTTACTTTGTGGTTGTTTTGAGGTAGGCGATCCCTTTCAGCTGCTGTCCTGTCCACAACTTTTTGCTGCAAGGTGCCCTTTTAAGGATGGTATTTTGGGGTTTTCATTTTCCCTTTAGAGTTTTTTATTTTTATTTGATGGTGCCTTTTTTAAGTTTGGGGTTCTTAAAGTGGATGTAAACCTGATTCATGAAATTTGAGCTGGGCACATATATCTGCAGTGTTTTCTTATCTCTCTTCAAAGCCCTATGTTCCGTAGCTGTCTCCTGCTCTGTTCGTCTGGTTCTCTGTCACATATAATAAAAGAAGCCTGAGTTTTGTGTTAGGGAGGATGCTATGAATAGATTAGCAGAGCCCTGAACTATTCAACAATCAGCTCTGAAAGTCTCTACCTATGAGGAGAGGGGGGGGGGGGGTGTGCCTCTCCTCTAATCAGCTGTCTTGGCTGTATGCCCAGGCTTCACTGCAGTGTTGAAAGGAAGAGAAAATCTCCTAACACGATCTGAATTTTCTAAACAGTATATAAAGCCCAATACAGCAGATATACAGTGCATGTAAAACTTATGTAGGGAGATTTGTTTCATCTCTGTGTATCATCTGAGGCTGTTCACTTCACAGGGTATATGTGAGGGTTTTATTATTCACTTTAAAGATGAGCATTCACTTATTTTAACCAGAGGTGGGGGCAGTGGTGGGTTCAGTCAGAGGCAGGGATGGTGGGGAGGTTCAGACAGGGGCGTTCATGGTGGTGGTTTAAGTCTGAGGCAGCGGTGGTGGTGGGGGGTTCAGACAAAGGTAAATGCGGTGGTGGTTGGGGGGAATTCAATCAGAGGCAGGGGTGATGGTGGGGGGTTCACACACAAGCAGGGGTGGTGGGAGGGGGGTATAGACACAGGCAGGGGTGGTGTGGGGTTTAGACACAGGCAGGGGGGTTAGACACAGGAACGGTTGGTGGGGGGTTAGACACAGGCAGGGGTGGTGGGGGGTTAGACACAGGCAGGGGTGGTGGGGGTTAGACACAGGCAGGGGTGGTGGGGGGTTAGGCACAGGCAGGGGTGGTGGGGGGTTAGGCACAGGCAGGGGTGGTGGGGGAGGTTAGACACAGGCAGGGGTGGTGGGGGATTAGACACATGCAGCGTTGGTGGGAGGATTAGACACAGGCAGTAGTGGTGGTGGGGTTAGACACAGACATGAGTGGTGGGGGGTTAGACGCAGGCAGGGGTTGTGGGGGGTTAGACACAGGCAGTGGTTGGGGTTAGACACAGGCAGCAATGGTGGGGGGTTTAGACACAGGCAGTGGTAGTGGGGGGGTTAGACACAGGCAGCAGTGGTGGGAGGTTAGACACAGGCAGGGGTGGGGAGGTGTTAGACACAGGCAGGGGTGGCAGGGAGGTTAGACACAGGCAGGGGTGGTGGGGGGTTTAGACACAGGCAGGGTGGTGGGGGGTTTAGACACAGGCAGGGGTGGCAAGGGGTTTAGACACAGGCAGGGGTGGTGGAGATGGAATCAATGGTGCTGACACTTGTTCTCAGTGTCAACCGTGCCTCCAGCGATGCCTCTTTCAACATGGGGTCTCTGTGCACAGCAGAAATCCCCTCCCCCTTCATGCCGTTGGCCGTCAGCCGGTCAGCTGACTTTCTCTTGTCCCGACATGACATTCATCAGCAGAAAAGTGGGGACAGGGAGAGGATGGGCAGGGGGTCTGCTGTGCGGTTATGGCAGAGAGTGCTCTGCCATTACCTATAACAGCAGTGGCGGTCCCCCTACACTGAAATAAATAGCATGGCGGGCGAAGTGGAATGATTGAGCGGGCGGAAGTTCCGTTGCTGTCTTTTTGGGCATCAATGTGCAGTCCCTCTGAATCTGACGCCCGGGTCCCAAGAACCCACTGGGACCCATGGTTGGGCCGGCGCTGGCTGTAGTGTCTCCTGAAACACAGGGAAAATGTCCCTATAGCATTTTGAAAATTTGCAACCCGCATTGGAACTGCAAGTACACTGCGATTCCCAGTTCGGGAGTGATTTCCAGTGCGTGCGAAGTGCTATTAGGATTAATGGCACCCTCATGCATCTCCTGCATTTCACTGTGTTGGCGGTTGAGGCTGCGGGAAGAAGTGCAGAACCATCTTTCTACGCCTTATCTCTCAGATGTATGGCGCACATCCCACCTTACTGATCGGGACTACACCTTTTTCTCCCATCCTCACGATTCCTTTTTGCTCATCGATAATTGTTTCTGCTCCTCAACCCTGTTTCCCCTAGTAACCTCCTCTGACATTGGAGACATGGTCATTTCAGACCACTCTCCCAATAGTATTCAATTCTATGGACTCAAATCCCCTCGACTGACCTCTACCTGGCACTTTCCCTCCTATCAAGCAGGCAACGAAGATTTTAAACACACCCTGCGGTCTGCCTGGGCAGAATTTGTGGAGACTAATAGGGCGCATCTTTCTACTCCCTACCTATTTTGGGAGGCCGGGAAGTCTTTTCTCAGGGGGCGCATTATTTCTTATACCTCACAATTTAAAAAAAATAATTTTCCTACAATATTTAAAAGCCAGTAAAATCATCCATTCGGCCCACCTTGCTTTGACCCAAAATAGCTCACCTGACAACATTCGAACCTGGCAATCAGCCAAACGTGACTTTGACCACTGGGCTGCACAACAAGAAGTCACAAAGTAGTCTTATTCGGCTCTTCAATTTTACAGATACGGCAACAAGGCGGGTAAGCTTTTGGCAAAATTGTGCTCAGGCCGTCACTGACCGACCCACATAAGGGCCCTACGCTCCCCCTCTGGTACCATTATCACTGCACCCTCTGAGATCAGTACCCTCCTTACTACTTACTATAAGTCTCTTTACTCGGAAAACCCTTTAGACTCGGCTGCGGCAGACAAACTACTCGTAGAGACCACACTACCTACTCTAACCTCTACTCAGTTAGACTCCCTAAATGCCCCTATCACTATAGATGACATATGTTTTACGGTCAAATCCTTATCAACAGGCAAAACCCTGGGAACTGATGTATTCGCTGAATTCTACAAATTGACAAAATATATTTTATCCTAGATACCGTACTTCATGTTTACAAGAATATTTGGGCAGTAGGCCCATACCTGTTTGCAACCTTCTGTGCCTGCTCGGGATTACAGATCAATTTTGATAAGCGTGAGATTCTAGCCCTCAACCCGTCCATGTCCTCAGGATGGATTGATGCTTGCCCATTCATTGTAGCTAAACACTACATTACCTATCTTTGTATTTGCATTGGTAGGAAACCGTCTTTCTTATATAACCTTAATTATCCCCCACTGATAGCAAAGATTGTACAGAAGTTGGAAGCATGGGCATCCCTTCCCCTTCCGCTCCTTGGGAGATGTCACCTCTCCAAAATGGTTTCATTCGCCAGATTACTCTACTTTCTGCAGACTCTTCCTCTCTTATTGAAACACTCCGATGTCCAAAAAATTAATTCGTCCTTGCTTACTTTCCTGTGGTGTGGGAAAAAAACAGAGTTGCACTTCAAAAATGATGTCTCCCGAATAACGAAGGTGGGGCGGGTTTGCCCAACCTTAGACTTTATAATCTCTCTTGTTTGTTAAGGCACGGTATCTACTGGTTATCAAAGAAATCTCGTTACACAAATTACATGCTGGAGAGCGCCCTTGTGTCTCTGTTCAATCTCCAAGACGTTCTTCACTCCAAGTTACGCTCTCTACCTGCTTTTTTAAGATCCAATCTGCTAATTAGAGATACCACTATTGCTTGGAGAGAAGTACGAAAAACTCCACGGTTTGCCTTCCACCATTTCTCGATACCTGCCCATATATGGCAATCCAATTCCCCCCCCACCCTCCTTAGAATATAAAGCATTTGCCCAGTGGGTTGTCTACGGCCCTTCTACAACCTCGGAGGTCATGAACGTTGCTCAAGGTTTCTTCAGGTCCTTCGTGGATTTAGCTACACAGTACTCTCTTCCACCATCCCAGGTACTGCACTACTACCAACTTACCAGCTATCTCAAAACCTGCCTCAGCCCGCGCCAGAACCCCCTCCAAGGTTCTTTTGTAGATGCTATGATGAGCCGAGATCACTACTCAATATCAGAGATTTATTCTCACCTTCTCACGCATCAAACCTCTAAATACCACCTTGCTCCATTTAAACCCTGGATATCAGTCCTAGCTAAGGAAGATGCCCCGGAAATAATTCTATCAGGATACCAGAAAGTCCGCTCACTGGTAATTTGTGAGTCAATTCAAGAGAGACTCAATTCAAGATCGCTCACCGAGCCTACTATCCTTTCCGTCACAATCCAACAGACTCTTCTCATTCCTCCTGCCCATGGTGTGCTATCTCCAGACCAACTTTATTCCATCAGCATTGGGACTGCCCAGCAACCTCCTTCATTCTGGAACCAGGTTTTAAAATATATCGGAATCAAATCACTGTAAAGACTCCATGCTCTGTGTCTTCGGATGTGACACCTCGATGACTTCTCCACCAACCTCCACTCTCAAAAAGTCTCCCTCAATGGTCCCATATATGTCTCCTGGTAGTGCGTAGGACCATAATTCAAGCATGGATCAACCCTTCCCCGCCACAATTGTTGGCAGTAAAGCAAGCGTGTTGGACTTTGTTTTTTATGGAGAAGCTGGACACTATCACCCAAAACTACAAACCCATGAGTCGCTTCATCACCAGGTGGCACAACTACATGGAACGCTCCTTTTCTATTGAGGAGATTTCCATTTATATGAAGCCTTACCGCTACACTAACTGGTATCTGAGAGCGGATCTGGCTAACTCACTGGGTAAACTTAAAATACGAGAACCCCCCAAGTTTCAGGCCCCCACTTCTACCCCCCCTTAGACATTCCAAACCTTAGTATTGTGTTTATTAACTGTTTCATTTATCCAGTTGTGTGACATATTTAGGCCTAGGGTATGAAAATGTTTTCTTCTGCCTTTGTTTATTTTGTACTGTGAAGGTGTTATGCCTCCCTCTGAAACCTTTGCTCAATCATTGTACTGTTGTCTTTTCTCATAAAAGAAATAAATATATATATATAAAAAAAAAGGAGGCGTATAGAAAATGATACAGCAACATGTCTCCTATGACCTAATGCTAAGCACGGTAACATTATCCTAGAATACACAATTTTTTGTAATCAATAGCATTATGCTGATTACTTTTTAGATAGGGTATTATGTTCAAAATTGTGCATAGATATCACAGAACACATCTTTTACCGACTTCCGAATTTGATTTTGTCTTCTTCCACTGATATTGCCTGACTAATATTCTCAGGGGACTTCATAATAAAAGAATATTCTCATAGATGCATGAAATGTAATACTCTGGTTTACCATAGCACCTCTATTTTATGCTATCGACCTTTGACAGTGGTTGTCTGCAGGGAGTGTTAAACAAGTTGCAGCTATGTATGGAAGCTTAGTACTGATATATTTAAGGGAATTGGGTTATTCTACAGAGACTTTCCTGCTGTGGAGGTATGAACATAGCAGTGGAATACAGCACAAACATTAATCATTGAAAATGGTTTAACTATATTCTAGATCATGTTATTTTGAGTGTGTTGTTACTATTACAGCCTTCCTTTAACACAGTAAGTCTATGTCCAGCTTAAAGGCTAAATGCTTCTAGCAATAGTTGGAAACAAAGCTGTCTAAAAATATGTATGTGTTTTACATGGAAACTTGAAGGGAAGAAATACGGGGATTGTAATTCCTGATCTCAGTAGAAGTGATACATTGATGGTGGCTAAATGTTTACAGTAATATTTTTTTTTATTTGGAATCGATGTAAATGTAGCTAGACAGAGAAAAGAGCATATATTATAAAATTCATTCTGCTGCCAGGTGATCTCATCCACCAGTTTCCCTTTTTCTTTTTTTTTTCCACTGTTACTGTTAAGTTATTTTTTATGAATTATGTGTAGCGATGAGCCCGATGTTCCAGTGGAATGTAAGTTCGACTTGATCATCGAGTGTTCGCCTATTCGCTGAACAGCGAACAATATGCGGTGTTCGCAGCAAATTTGAAAGCCGCCGGAACACCGTTAAATTCTGTGGGACACTAACATGAAAAATCAAAAGTGTTAGTTTTAAAGGCTTATATGCAAGCTATTCTCATAAAAAGTGTTTGGGAACCCGAGTCCTGCCCCAGGGGACATGTATCAAAACGAAATTTTATTTTAAAAACAGACATTTTTCGGGAGCAGTGATTTTTTTAATGCTAAGACCCCTTTCACACTGGGCGATTTTTCAGGCGTTTTTCAGACGGGTTAAAAGCGCCCACAAAGCGCTGCTGCCAAAAGCGCTTTTCAGGCGCTTTTCAGGCCTTTTGCAGGCACTTCCCATTGATTTCAATGGGAAGGGGCGCTTTAGGAGCGGTGTATTCACCGCTCCAAAAGCGCTGCAAAGAAGCTGCTTGCAGGACTTTTTTTGACGCTCAGGCTTTCACATTGGGATTGCAGTTGCGGCTTCTTTCAAGCACTTTACAGGAGCTTTTTTTAACGCTAAAGCGACTGAAAAACGCCCCAGTGTGAAAGGGGTCTTAAAGTGAAACAATAAAAATGAAATATTCCTTTAAATATCATGCCTGGGGGGGTGTCTATAGTATGCCTGTAAAGTGGCACATTTTTCCCCCTGTTTTGAACAGTACCACAGCAAAATTAAATTTCTAATGGAGAAATTGTCATTTAAAACTGATAGCGGCTGTAATGAATTGTCGGGTCTCGGCAATATATATAAAACTCATTGAAAAAAAGAGCATCCTTTAGAAATGTCCTTTAGGGAAAAATTAGCCACTTTATAGGCATACTATAGACACCCCCAGGCACGATATTTAAAGGAATATTTCATTTTTATTGTTTCACTTTAAGCATTAAAAAAATCACTGCTATCGCGAAAATGGCAGTTTTAAAAAAATAAAAAATTCATTGATACATGTTCACCGGGGCAGGACCCAGTTCCCCAAACACGTTGTATGACAATAACTTGCATATAAGCCTTTAAACTTATCATGTTCATTCATGTTCGTGTCCCATAGACAACAGTGTTCGTGTGTTCTTGCAAATTTTTTGGCTGTTCGGTATGTTCTGGTGCGAACCGAACCGAGGGGTGTTCAGCTCATCCCTAATTATGTGTATATGTCCTAAAAGGTACTAGACCTCTGACTGTCCTATGAGGCAGCATGACCCCTGACCCAATGTCTGGACAGAGCTGATTGGATGGTCGCAGGCTAGTCGTTAATTTGGAAATTTTCTTTGATTTTGTTTGACATGCATTACCCTTCCATGTGCTCCTTGCTGCAAAGGCTAGTTATAGGTGGGGGCAGTGGCCATTTGTTTGTACTGATGGAATACTGGTGAGGGGATATACTGGACACCTTTACTGCCATTGTGCTATATGCTGGGTGTCTAGTGTGCCCCTGTGCCTTTTAGGAGGGGTGGGCTCCCTCCGGGCTTACCTGCCCTCTGCCTATCCATTATAATGCATGTGCTTCTACTATGGAGGTTCTCAAAATTTAGAGTTGAGACTGCAGATAATACTGGGGTGCCATGAAGTAGCTCTGCAGCTTATGCATGTATTTGCAGATGTGTGCAAACTAAACCCCTGTTTTTAATACATACTGTTAGATAATTTGGTTGGTTGCAGGCTGGTCGGTAAGTTGAGCAGAAGAAGAAAGAATTTTCTTTGGTTTTGTTTGACACAGTAATGATTGGCCCTGTGCCAATCACATGCACCGTCCCAAAAAAAAAAAAACCTTCTCTAGCAATACACACCAAACTGAGCATGTGCACAGTGCCCCCAAGGCTCTGTTCTATCAGGAGATGGACTGGGGACTGTGGAAGAAAGGGGAGGATCAGAGAAGACAGGATCAAACAGCCTTTTAACCCCTTCGGTTCCACAGTGAGTATAACAAACATGCTTTACTGCATATGCAGACTGATTTTACTGTTGTGGGTTTAGTAATGCCGCGTACACACGGCCGGACTTTCCGGCAGAAAAAGTCAGATGGGAGCTTTTCATTGGACATTCCAACCGTGTGTATTCCCCATCAGACTTTTTCTCCCGGCATTTCCGACAGACTTAGATATAGAACACATTGTAAATCTTTACGTCGGAAATGCCAAAGGAGTTTAGTCCGTGGGCAAGTCCGGCCGTGTGTACGCGACATAACACTATAAAGTCCAAACTTTCTGCACTAAGCAGTTCTCCATATAAAAAAAACAAGTTTTATGCTAAAGACAACTTTAGTCCTGGCTAACATGCCCTGGGGTGTTACTTGAACATTTTTAAAGGAGTTACTCTCTTCCAAATACTAGAAATGTGTTGATTAAAGGGTAGATATTATGTGTATATTTGTCTGCAGCTTAGGTTTTCATCTGGGATGGATTTTTTTCATGTTAGCTTTATTTTATTTTATGTCTTCAGGCTTTGAAGGCTAGAGCATATATTGTTGTCAAGGGGTCTGCCCTGCTTGAAATGTTTGATCCAGGTTTATTGACAGCTGGTAATTTTGTCTGCCAAGATACAGAGAAAAAGACCTATGACTAGAATGTTATAATTTCATGTATATATTTACCTAAATAGGATCAAAATAATGGTGGTGTGGCACATCGGGTTTAAAGTAGCAAGCTTAGACTATTTTTACTGTTCCTTCCACAATGTGAATTATAGTGCTCTACGGTCAGAATAAAGCAATAATCTAGACACAGTAGTGATAGGTATAGTAGCATTTTAGAACATTTACAGTATATCACAATGAGAATTGTGGAACAGCTAAACAATGAAAATGTTTGATACCACTTTCAGACTTAAATTTCATGTGGCAGGAATGCCCTTCTGCTATTTTGTGTGGATTCATGTTATGTTTAAAAATGGATTCATGGTATGTTTAAAAGTTCAGTCCACTCAAAAGTGTTAGTTTGGTTATAGGTGAAGTCAGGTGGGCTGAAATACCTGCTGGGATATTATATTTCTTGAAAAGACCAGCAGGGAAATCTCCAAGAGTTCCAAGCATTGTTCCCTTCCAGCTTAAAGTAGAACTATAGGCAAAACCTTTTTTTATTTATTTTGAATAGAGCAAGGGGCGGCTATTAGGGATGGGCCTGGTGTTCGATTTGAACCCATGTTCAAATCGAACATCGGCCGTTCGTCCGCTCGTTGAGGGCAGAACTCTGATGGCCGTTCGCATCAAATTCGTGTGATGCGAATGGTCCACAATGCACTGCGCCAGTCGCAGTGCATTGCTGGCTGATGATTGGCCAAGCATGCACTGTGACCCCGCATGCTTGGCCAATCATAGAGCCAGCGGCGAGGAGAGCAATAATTGGCCACAGGCAGGATGCCTGTGGCCAATTATAGCTCAGGGGGTTTAGTACACGCCCCACACTATATAAGGCCGCCGCGCCGGCGGCCTCGTGTAGTGTGTTCCGGCTTGAGGAACAGTGACAGTGTACTGTACATGTACACACTATATGTGAATCATTTCTGTGTGGGGAAAGTGTAGGGAAAGAGGAAAAATAGGCAGGGATAGTGTATTCTTCTCAGCCTTTGCTTGTGGGGAAAGTGTAGGGATAGAGGAAAAATTAGGCAGGGATAGTGTGTTCTAATCAGTGCTGTTCTCTACCAATCCAGCCATCTGCAGGAGTTAGTTTTGGTGTATGCTGTGTGAGTATAGCACAGCAGTAGCACACTAAACCACCTTACACTGTATCTGCCCTGTTGTCACCTAAGACAGCCATCTGCAGGAGTTAGTGTGCTTTATGTGCCTCTAGCACAGCACAGTATACACCAACAGTCCATACATACATACATACATACAGTATATACCTACAGTCCCTGTCTTGTTTGCACCGCCTGTATACTGTGGTTCAGAGTATATAGGGTTTTAGGTATAGGGTTTTATTTTGGGTGCAGGGTTCCCCTTAATATCCATACAAGACCCAAAGGGTCTGGTAATAGGCTGGGGTAGGGGGGGAGGGGGTAGCCATGCCATTTTTCTCAAAGATTTTGATCCATATTGCCTGGACAAGACATGACATTAAAGCCGCAAGCAGTTTTAAGTGGCTTCTTTTTTTCCTTTACAAATGTCATTTTGTGCAGGGACAGTTCTAAACACGGGAAACACATGTCACTTCACAGGCATACTTTAGACACCCCCCAGGTACCATATTTAAAGGAATATTTCACTTTTTTTCACTTTATGCATCATTAAAATCACTGCTCCAGAAAAAACGTCAGTTTTTAAAACTTCTTTTTGCATTGATACATGTCCCCTGGGGCAGGACCCGGGTCCCCAAACCTTTTTTATAACAATAACATGCATATTGGCCGTTATAATTAGCACTTTAGATTTTGAACGTTCACGTCCATTGTAACCAATAGGGTTCTAACGTTCGTGCAAACTTTCGGTCCGTTCGCAGGTTCTGGTGCGAACCGAACCCGGGGGTGTTCGGCTCATCCCTAGCGGCTATAACCCCCCATCAGATTATTTCCACCATCTGTGTCCCATTGCAGAGATTTACCTTCACTTCTTATCCCATAGCCAAACAAGAAGTTAGAAAAAATTCCTCCAAATTAAGGAAATTCTTTGGGGAACTCGTATCCCCTCTATTACTTTCCTGGAGACAACCCAAAATTTGGGGTTTTCTTTTACTTTCACTTTCAATGATAATGGTAAACTTGACAAAAAGAGAGGGTGAATCTCCTTAATGGGGGCACAGACAGCAATAAAAACTGACAAGTGTTCTAATCTCTCTCCACTTTATCCAAAACGTAAAAAAATATATATTTTGCCTTTAGTTATACTTTGAAGTGGTTGTATACCCAAATTTGAAATTTTTACCTACAGGTAAGCCTATAATAAGGCTTACCTGTAGGTAAAATTAATATATCCTAAACCTGTACGGTTAAGGAGATATTCCCTTTGCATGCAGCCGCTGACGTCAGTGGTGCAAGCGCTCTGAATGCCTGGCTGAAGGTCCAGCAGACGCTGCCGGACCTTGCCGGGAAGAAAACTCCCGTGCACACGTGCAGGAGTGATGTCATCGCAAATTTGGCCACTCACAGCGCCAGAGCCGCGAACCCGGAAGACACGCGGAGGGCAAGATGTCAGCTCCCTCGGCATGGACCAGGCTCCGATACGGGGGCTTCGTTCTGAGGTAAGTTTTTCATAATGAGCCTTTGCCTTGCAGGGTTTTTTTTTTATATATATTTTTTTTTAATGTGCGGGTATACAACCGCTTTAAAGTTTCATCCCTCTTGTCCCTCCTTATTGTATAAGTGCTGTCACTAAGTAAAGTAAAAAAAAAGTTGCTAAATCAAGCAACAACCTTGCCGTTTGACCAAGCCAGACAAGCATGGTAAAGGGACTTGCAACATACCTTTACAGACAAAGACTGGGATGTTATAAATGAAAATGCCCATAAAGGCTCACTGAATGTGTCTGTTTACAAAAATGGTTATAAAATACAGACACAATGGCACAGGACCCCTGCTATCCTGAACATATTTTCACCCTACGAACATGTGCTGGAAATGTGGCTCTGCAGAGGGTACAATGTTACACATTTGGTGGACCTGCAAACGTCCTTTTTGGAAAATGGTAAACGGCATTATTGTGCGAGTCACAACCCACACCCTAGACTTTACACCAGAACAATACCTATTGCACCATACCTCTCTCTCTAGCAAGACCTACAAGAAGTTCCTTGCTATGCATTTGGTTAATGCAGTCAGAATTTGCATTCCGGTTCACTGGCAGTCAACACATATTCCATCGGCCAGGGAATGGTTTACCAGAATTAACAAAACTGAGGTAATGGAGGAGCTGATTCATATTTCACAAGACTGATTCAACAAAGATTGCTCAAATTTATGTCTACATGGCTTTGCTGGTCTCACTTTAAAACAACTGAGCAATACAAGAGTCACTCACTGTAGATTATCCCATTTTCCTGATCTAAGCTTCACGTCCACTTCCCATTTTACAGGGCGCAGCAAATCATGGTGCTCTTGTACTACCCTGCCATGGAGAAGATTATACTGTAAAGGGAAGAGTGGGACAGGACCCCCTTGTACCCCCCCTTTTTTTCTCTTTCTTCTTTTTCTATCTTTCCTCTTTCTCTCTTCCTTTTTTTTTTCTTGATACGCCCTTCTGGATTTACACTGGGAAACCTCCCCTGAGGGATTCCCTCTGGGATAATACCCCAGTCCCGCTACCCCAATCCCAGAGATATGTGGATTGCCTTATAGTCACCATTCTAATGTATAAAGGGGCTCCCGGTGGCATGCATCTTTGTATTTTGATGGCTCTTGCACTGTATGTCCGTGTTCTCCTACTACTTACCTCCCTGACTCGGAAAAAATTATCCTACAGTCGCAGAGGATTTTTGAGCAGGGGAGGCGCACAGGTAAAATGTTGGCATGGCTCGCCAACTCGTGGCTAGTGTCGATAATATCATCAAAATATGCATCCAACTTAGCCCGTACTTTGACACCCAGGTAGGAGAACTCCTCCACCCATTGTAACGGTGTGTGCGTCACTCAACCAGATCCTGGGGGGGGTGAGAGAGAACAGGACAGATTTTCCCCAATTGATACAAACCCCAGCATAATGACCAAATCTATCTATGATACCTAATGCAGAGTGCAGAGACAGATCCGCATCTCGTAGGTACAACAGTGCGTCATCTGCATAGAGTGAAAGTTTCTCCTGGTGTCTTGACGGAGAAGAATTGCCAGAGGCTCAATTGCCAGGGCAAACAGCCCTGGGGAAAGTGGGCATCCCTGCCTTGTTCCCCTAGATAGAGGAAAAGGAGGGGAGAGAACCCCATTTACCCGAACCCTAGCCACAGGGCTCCGGTACAATAGTTTCAACCAGCCAATAAATTTGGGCCCAAACCCAAACCTGAGAACCCCATTTACCCGAACCCTAGCCACAGGGCTCCGGTACAATAGTTTCAACCAGCCAATAAATTTGGGCCCAAACCCGAAGCACCTTCCAAAGGAATTCCCATTCGACCGAGTCAAATACTTTTTCCACGTCTAGGAAAGCAATGACTCCTGAGGAATCCTCAGTGGAAATGGCAATATGGGTAAATAATTGTCTGATGTTTATGTCGGTACCCCTGCCTAGCATAAAGCCAGATTGATCCGTGTGTACTAGGGCGGTAAGGATCGTATTCAGTCCGCGGGCAAAAATTTTGGTGAGCAGCTTAGCATCCACATTTAATAAAGAGATAGGATGATAATAGCCACAGTACTCCAGATCTTCACCTGGTTTGGGTACTACCACTATCACTGCCTCATACATAGTTAAAGGGAGCGTACCTTCTCTTAGCAAGTTTACCAGCATTTACCTGGAGTCAGGGTGCTAGATCCTCCGCACAAGCCTTGTAGAACTCTATGGGAAAACCATCAGGTCCCGGGGTTTTCCCAGCATGTAAAGAAGAAATAGCCATTTTAACTTCTTTCAGGGTTATAAAGGAGTCCAGTTTATCCCTATATTCATTCATCAATGAATTCATCATAGTGGATAAGTCAGTAGTGGTGTAATTCACCTTTGAAGTTTACAGTCCCGCATAATAGGTAGCAAAGCAGTTCGTAATAGACTGACTCTGTAAAAAGTTCCCCATCGGGTGATCTTATTCTAGGGATACTCATGGCTGGAGATTGTTCCCGGGCGAGCCATGCCAACATTTTACCTGTGCGCCTTCCCTGCTCAAAAATCCTCTGCGACTGCTGGATAATGTTTTTCCGAGTCAGGGAGGTACGTAGTAGTAGAACACAGCCAGTCGCCTCCTGTAATTTACTATAGTCCTGCAGGTCCTTAGTCAAAATATATTGTTTTTCTAATCTAGCAGTTTCCTCCTCTACCTTATCCAGGTCCCCCTTCAGTCTACGTCGGACCTGGCCAATTATAGATTGATACTGTCCTCTACTAAAAGCCTTAAAGGCATCCCAGACAGTGGCTTCTGCAACGCTGCCAGGGTTGACACTCCAGTACTCAAGCATCTGCCACTGAAAGGCAGCACCTACCTCTGGATCGTCAATCCGGAACCTAGAAAGCCTCCAGAGCCTGTCTTGCACGCCCTTAGAAAGGGAGACCTGTAAGAGCAAAGGAGCATGATCTGAGATCCCTCTTGGTAGAATTCTAACAGCTTGAACCTTGGAGAGTAGAGGGCCCCCTACATGCCAGGCCAGGTCTATACGAGAAAATGTTTTTTAAGTGGCAGATCGGCACGTGTATTCCCTGGAGGTGGGGTTCTTTCACCTCCAGACATCCACAAGACCATAAAGCTCCACCCAATCCGCCAGATCCGAGCAGGGACCTCCACCCGATGAGAGCCTATCCACCTAAAGATCTGGGGGCATATTAAATTCTCCCATAATAAGCACATTATCGGTATCATAGGTGGCTACCAGGGAAGCTATCTTAAGAAGCAGTTTTAATGAGGCCGGAGGAGGAATGTATAAACCAACCATCACCAAATCCAGTCCATCAAGCACTGCATGCAGTATAATGTAGCATCCATCCGGGTCCAGTTCTAGGTGCATTAACTGGAAGGGCAGTGACTTATTTACTAAGATACTAACCCCTCTGGATGCCCTTCTAAAATACAATTCCTGCCTCCATGCTGCCAAACAAGCCTACTTTCTCTCTCTTATTAATACTTTGTCATCCAGTCCCTGTCGGCTCTTCTCAACCTTTAACTCTCTGCTTCGTCCCCCACTCCCTCTACCCACTAACTCACTCACTGCACAAGAGATTGCCAATCACTTCAAAGACAAGCGATGCAATTCGTGAGGACACCTCCACTGTGCATACATCTTCCCCACTCAACATACCTTGTCTAACAACACATTCAACACTCTTCTCTTTTGAACTGGCTACTACTGAAGATGTTACAAAACTTTCCTCAGATTCCCACCTAACCAATTGTCCCCTGGATCCTGTTCCCTCACAACTACCACGGTCACCCTCTTCTTCTATCCTATGCTCCCTCACTCACATCTTCAATCTCTCCCTCTCTAGTGGCACCTTCCCCTCCCCTCTAAAACATGCGCAGATCACTCCCATACTTAAAAAGCCCTCACTGGACCCCACCAACCTAAACAACTTAAGACCCATCTCATTGCTCCCATCACCTGTAAACTTCTAGCACACTTAGTCTACAACCACCTTAGCTCCTACCTCAGTGAAAATAACCTTCTTAACCCCTTACAGTCTGGCTTTCGCTCACAGCACTCCACGGAAACTGCTTTACTAAAACTCACCAACGATTTACTAACTGCTAAAACCAATGGCCACTACTCCATACTCCTACTGCTTGACCTCTCTGCAGCCTTTGATACTGTTGACCACCTGCTCATTCTCAATAAACTCCATTCCCCTGGCCTCCAAGATTCTGCTGTATCCTGGTCCTCTGCCTACCTATCACAGCACTCCTTCAGTGTTACCTACAACTCTGTCTCATCCTCTCCATTTTTCCTTTCTGTGGGGGTCCCCCAAGGCTCTGTTCATGGATTCCTTCTCTTCTCTATCTACACCTCCTCCCTTGGTCACTTGATAACCGCCCATGGCTTCCAATACCACTTATATGCTGATGACACCCAAATCTATCTGTCTACTCCTGACCTTACTCCTTCAGTCTCCTCTTGCATTAATAACTTACTAACTGACATATCAGCATGGATGTCGTACCACTTCCTTAAACAAAATCTCTCTAAAACTGAGCTACTAATATTCCCCCCCCACCCGTGCCCCCCTCCATGACTTTTCCATCAAAAGCAACAATGCAACCATCAGTCCCTCCCCTCAAGCCAGGGTACTAGGTGTAATCCTAGACTCTGACTTGTCCTTTCAGCCTCAAATCCAATCATTGTCAAAAGTTTGTAGACTTCACCTCCGTAACATCTCTAAAATTCACCCCTTTTTAACAAATGAAACCACCAAGCTCCGCATTCACTGCCTTGTTATCTCTCGCCTTGACTATTGCAACTCCCTCCTCACTGGCCTACCTCTCCATAGGCTATTCCCTCTTCAGTCTATAATGAATGCTGCTGCCAGGCCTATCCATCTTACCCACCGTGTCTGCCAACCCTCTCCTCCAATCCCTACACTGGTTCCCAATCGCCCAGCGAATTAAATTCAAAATACTAACCACAACATACAAAGCCATTCTCAAGCTCCCTTGTCTCCTCCTCCCATGCTCGTCTCCAGGATTTCTCCAGAGCCTCTCCCATCCTCTGGAACTCGCTACCTCAACCTGTCCGGCTATCCTCTACTCTTGCTACCTTCAGGCGGTCGCTGAAAACACGTCTGTTCAGGGAAGCCTATCACGCCTCCTGCTAATCTTTTACCACTTCCATCAGCTCCCCAAAGTTACAACCTTTTGTACCACCTGCCCCACCCTATTAGATTATAAGCTCTTCTGAGCAGGGTCCTCTTGTATTTTATTGTATTATAACTGTATTGTCTCCTTTTTATATTGTAAAGTGCTGAGTAAACTGTTGGCGCTATATAAATCCTGAATAATATTAGAACACAGCTCTGGGAACCTTCATTTTTATACCTTCTACTATCTCAATACGTGTGTACTCCTGCTTATTTTGAATGAATAATGTGTGTACCCGAAATTACCTACAAACCTTCTGTTCAGCATTCCCAGATAGTACTACAAGAGCTGTACTTCTGGCTTCCTCTGCATTGGAGAGGTTGCCCTGAGAGTCACCATGTGAACCATGCACTTGGATCACGTGAATGGCAAAGTGCACAGAGAGGGCAGAAACATGACATTGGCTCTGGTGTCTCTCGTATCAGCTTTGCATATGCTTGTTTTTGTGTTTCTGGAGTTGTTCGGAATAACCAATTGTACATTCATCTTTAATATAATGAGTTACCTACTGCTGTTAAGACAATTTCATCCATCCTAGCTAGAATCTGCCAAGATATGATAATTAAGCCATGATAGATGATGGCCGAATATACACCTAATTGCTTTTACACAACCTCTTTTGGCCTTTAACCTTCCCAGCTTTAACAACAGGAGTCTCTGTAACCCGTAGTTCATTGCGATTGTGATAAATTGTTCAGTGCAAAGGAAAGTCATTTTTCTATCGTTTTGTAAAGTCTCTGAATGGATCAGTCACCATGGTAACCACTGGTAGTTTAAAAAGTGGTTTGGTTATACCCAAACATAGCCACAATTATAAAGATGATTTTTTTTCCCTTCTTTAAAAAAAAATCTAACCTTTTCAAAAATAAGTTATTACGTTTTTTTGTATTGTACGTTTGAAATGATTTGATTTTTATTAGAAAATTAGAATTGGCAATACTTAGCCACTTATATTTAATAAAATAGATTATACTGAAATCCACATTTCTTTTTATACATTCAGAAAGTTAAGAACACACATTTGCTTAAAGATTTATATTTCCTGAGAATATTAGTCTTGACCAAGTTCTAAAATAAAATTTCTTGACCAAGTTCTGAAATAACATTAACATAATTGTATTCCAATAGTAACACATACTAGATTGTACTTTATTCTCTCAACTAGGGTTGAGTGAATCCGAACTGTAAAGGACTTTTGGGTTTTTGGGTCCCGGACCCGAACCCGAACAATTTACTGTATGTTCGGGTTAGAGTTCGGTGTTCGGCAATGTAATGGCGCTTTTTAAAAAGTTATTGTCATATAAAGTGTTTGGGGACCTGGGTCCTGCCCCAGGGGACATGTATCAATGCAAAAAAAAGTTTTAAAAACGGATGTTTTTTCGGGAGCAGTGATTTTAATAATGCTTAAAGTGAAACAATAAAAGTGTAATATTCCTTTAAATTTCGTACCTGGGGGGTGTGTATAGTATGACTGTAAAGGGGCGCATGTTTCCCGTCTGGTCTGATAGAAACGTCCCCACGTAGTGATTCCTTGTATACAATAGTGACAGCTTCCACCGTATATTCCAACAAATTCTTCACCACGTGCGGAATAAACTCCCCTATGGGGATGCACTCACCAGACCAATGGTCAAAACAAGCCTTATAGTAAACCAACATGTATCAGCGTTCCTCCCACGTTCCGTCCACTTTGCGGCAAACTGGCAGGATCATGCACCAAATCTCCTCATAAAAACAAATGGGCATGCAATAGTGTGATACAGTTTTTTTTAAAAAAGACTTTATTCTGATACAACAACCCCCCCCTAATACAGGGCGTCCTCAGAGGAAGTCAGAACGACGAAACGTCAGGGCGGTGACCTACAGACCGGAAGTGACGTGTGTGCGCCTCAGACGTGCGCTCCAGGCAATACAGGATATCGAAGCACTGTTCTATACAGCAGTAAGACATCATTTCCGGAGGAAAAACGCACAGTATCAGGCACAGTGACACACATTTTTGATATGCTTATGATTCATTCATTCATGGTACGCATAATGTATTAGGGGGGGGTTGTTGTATCAGAATAAAGTCTTTTTTAAAAAAACAGTATCACACTATTGCATGCCCATTTGTTTTTATGAGGAGATTTGGTGCATGATCCTGCCAGTTTGCCGCAAAGTGGACGGAACGTGGGAGGAACGCTGATACATGTTGGTTTACTATAAGGCTTGTTTTGACCATTGGTCTGGTGAGTGCATCCCCATAGGGGAGTTTATTCCGCACGTGGTGAAGAATTTGTTGGAATATACGGTGGAAGCTGTCACTATTGTATACAAGGAATCACTACGTGGGGACGTTTCTATCAGACCAGACTGTTTACACACCATATAGTCCTGGGTGTTAATAAGGACAAAGCGCTGCTGCAATGATATAAGAGACTGGGTTTAATCGACCACCTTTTTCATATTATTGCCTTATTTCACATAAAATCTGTTATAGTTTAGACTATCTGTCTAGAGAAATTATCATCCTTCATTTGTAAAGTATAGTGTTATTACTTAGTACATGGGTAGATTTAAAGGGTATATAAAAAAAGACACTGCTTATCTCCCACCTCCCCAGACAAAAATAAAAAAATCTACATAAAAACATTTCAACCAATAGTTAAACAATACATAGTTACATAGTAGGTGAGGTCGAAAAGGCCATCAAGTCCAACCTATGTGTGTGATTATATGTCAGTATATCCCTGTATGTTTCGGTCGTTCAGGTGCTTATCTAATAGTTTCTTGAAACTATCGATGCCCCCCGCTGAGACCACTGCCTGTGGAAGGGAATTACACATCCTTCCTGCTCACACAGTAAAGAACCCTCTACATAGTTTAAGGTTAAACCTCTTTTCTTCTAATTTTAATGAGTGGCCAAGAGTGTTTTAAAACTCCCTTCCGTGAAAAAGTTTTATCCCTATTGTGGGGTCACCAGTACGGTATTTGTATATTGAAATCATATCCCCTCTGAAGCATCTCTTCTCCAGAGAGAATAAGTTCAGTGCTCGCAACCTTACCTCATAACTAATATCCTCCAGACCCTTTATGAGCTTTGTTGCCCTTCTTTGTACTCGCTCCATTTCCAGTACATCCTGCCTGAGGCCTGGTGCCCAGAACTGGACAGCATACTCTAGGTTCGGCCGGACCAGAGACTTGTAGAGCGGGAGAATTATCGTTTTATCTCTGGAATTAATCCTCTTTTTAATGCATGCCATTATTCTGTTAGCATTGTTAGCAGCAGCTTGGCATTGCATTCCATTGCTGAGGCTATCATCTACTAGGACCCCCAGGTCCTTTTCTATCCTAGATTCCCCCAGAGGTTCTCCCCCAGTGTATAGATTGCATTCATATTTTTGCCACCCAAATGTATTATTTTACATTTTACATTTCTACATTGAACCTCATTTGCCATGTAGTTGCCCACCTCATTAATTTGCTTAGCTTAGTACCGTCCGCAAATACAGAGATTGAACTGTTTACCCCATCTTCCAGGTTGTTTATGAACAAATTAAACAGGATTGGTCCCAGCACAGAACTCTGGGGGACCCCACTACCCACCCCTGACCATTCTGAATAATCCCCATTTATCACCACCCTCTGAACTCGCCTTGTAGCCAGTTTTCAATCCATGTACTCACCCTATGGTCCATGCCAACTTACCTTATTTTGTACAGTAAACTTTTATGGGGAACTGTGTCAAATGATTTTGCAAAATCCAGATACACCACGTCTATGGGCCTTCCTTTATCTAGATGGCAACTTATCTCCTCATAGAAAGTTAAAAGATTGGTTTGGCAAGAACGATTCTTCATGAATCCATGCTGATTACTGCTAATGATACCGTTTTCATTACTAAAATATTGTATATAGTTTACATACTATTGATGTTAGGCTAACTGGTCTGTAATTCCCAGGGATGTATTTTGGGCCCTTTTTAAATATTGGTGCTACATTAGATTTTATCCAATCAGCTGGTACCATTCCAGTCAGTAGACTGTCAGTAAAACTTAGGAAAAATGGTCTTGCAATTACTTGACTGAGTTCCCTAAGTACCCTCGCGTGCAAGCCATCTGGTCATGATGATTTATTAACCACTTCCCCCCGGAAGATTTGGCTGCTGAATGACCAGGCCATTTTTTGCGATTCGGCACTGCGTCACTTTAACTTACAATTACGCGGTCGTGTACCCAAACAAAATTGACGTCCTTTTTCCCCCACAAATAGAGCTTTCTTTTGGTGGTATTTAATCATCTCTGCGTTTTTTACTTTTTGGGCTATAAACAAAAAAAGAGCGAAAAAGAGCGTCAATTTTGAAAAAAACACAATATTTTGTACTTTTTGCTATAAAAAATATCCCCATTTTTTTTTTTTTTGAAAGCACTTTTTTTCTCAGTTTAGGCCGATATGTATTCTTCCACATATTTTTGGTAATAAAATCGCAATAAGCGTATATTGATTGGTTTGCGCAAAAGTTATAGCGTCTACAAAATAGGGGATAGATGTATAGCTTTTTTATTAATATTTTTTTTCCAGTAATGGCGGCGATCAGCGATTTTTATCATGACTGCGACATTATGGCAGACACATCAGATAATTTTGACACATTTTTGAGACCATTGGCATTTATACAGCGATCAGTGCTATAAAAATGGATTGATTACTGTAAAAATGTCACTGGCAGTGAAGGTGTTAACACCAGGGGCGATCAAGGGGATAACTGTGTTCCCTCTCTGTGTTCTAACTGAACTGGGGATGGGACTTGCTAGGGGAAGAGATATATCGGTGTTCATACTTTGTATGAACACACGATCAGTCTCTTCTCCCCTCAGATAACTGGGATCTCTGTGTTTACCGTGTTCTTGCCGTGTCACGAGCGATCGTGGGAGCTTGGCAGTCATGGCAACTGGCAGGCACTCGCATCGTCTCCGTGGGTGAGCAGCGGGTGCGTGCCCCTAGTGGTCAAAAAAAGAGGCAAAGTAAAATAACGGCGATTAACGCAGCCGAGTCATGTTGCCGCAGTACAACTGCGGCGGTTGGTCGACAAGCGGTTAATGTTAAGTTTCCCAAGTCTAATTTTAATTCTGTCTTCTGTTAACTATGGAGGTGGTTCCTGTGATGTGTCATGAGGATAAACACTGCAGTTTTGGTTACTGAAGCCCCTTGATTCCCTCATGAAGACTGAGGATAAGAATAAATTCAATACCTTTGCCATCTCCCCATCCTTTGTAACCAGATGTCCTTCCTTATTTTTTATGGTGCCAATATGGTCTGTCCTCCCTTTTTTACTGTTTACATACTTAAATAATTTCTTGTGTTTTTTTTTTTTTTTTGCTCTCCTCTGCTATGTGTCTTTCATGTTCTATCTTAGCTGTCCTTATTGCACCCTTATATTTCTTGTTGTATTCTTTATAAAGTCTCAATGCTGATGATAATCCCTCAATCTTATATTTTTTGAAGGCCCTTTCCTTTGCTTTTACAGTATATGTATTTTTACATTAGTTAAGCCATCCAGGACTTTTGTTCGCTCTTTTAAATTTATTACCCAATGGTATGCATTGGCTAATGCACCCTTTTAATATGCTCTTAAAGCGAACCCATGTCTCCTCCGTGTTCTTTGTTCCTAAGATTTTATCCCAATTTTTTAGGTTTGTAGTTTAGGGAAGTTGGCTCTTTTTAAATTCAGTGTCTTTGTATTTCCCTTGTTTCCTATTTGTGTGATTTATACTGAAGCCAATTGACTTGTGATGACTGTTACTTAAATTGCCCCATATTTCCTCATCCGTGATCAAGTCTGTATTGTTGTTAATCAGTAGATCCAGTAACGCTTTATTTCTAGTTGGTGCATCTACTATCTGACCCTACAAGACATTTAGGTACTGGCGAGCCTTAGATGAATGCGTGGTTCCCTCCGCCCAGTCTATATCTGGATAATTAAAATCCCCCATTATGATAACACTTCCCATTCTTGCTGTTAATCCAAATTGTGATAGGAGATCTGTCTCCCCTTCCTCCCTCAGGTTAGGGGGCCTATAGCATACTCCCAGTATTATTTTTCCCTTAGCTTCATCCCTTCAGAGCTCAACCCATAAGGATTCCACCTCCTCCCTAGCTCCCTTAGTGATTTTCTTGATATATAGGCAAGTGATATTGTTATTTTATTGATGTTTAATTAAGGATAGGTCACTCATTTATATTATTATGCTCAGGAAAATGTTCTTAAAGTAAAAATTCCCTAAGCAAGTATATATATATATATATATATATACTTATTTCCAAGGTTCTTCTTCCAACAATAATATTTTTTTTTTATATTTGACCTCATCCAAACTGGGATTTATGCATATACATATCCCAGAATTAGTACAGGAGAATGTAAGCTGTATGGTAACGTGTTTTATGGTTCATGGTTTTCAAAAATCTACAAATATGCAAGAAGTATTCTTAACGAATCTATGCAAAAGCACAAATCTATAAGAAGCCTGAAACAAGTCACAGAGCTGAAGAAAATGATTTGGATTTACTTTAATTTTACTTCTGGAAAGAATCCTTTACCAAAGCCCTGCAGACTTAGGAACCTTGAGCAACATCCAACTCTGTTAGTTAATGGAACAAAGTAGATTAGAATATTCGGCAGCATGTCAGTATAATGAACTGATGGCTTTTCCTATGGATAAACTTTTAAAGAAAACAAATTCAAGAGCAATTCCTTCCACGTAAAGACAAATCATTTGATTGAATCCATCAATAAAGTTTTTTTTTATTTTTAACTTGAGTTAAAAAAAGCCTTTTAAAGCTATATGCTATCTTTACTTTCCTTTTATGGTAAACATGTCACTAAGCTGGTGTATGAAAAACAAATACATAAATACATAAAGAGATTACTCTCATTGAAAAGCTATGTCAAAGATCAGTGGATTGAGATCTAAAGGCCAGCCACAGAATGTCTAGGTACATCTATACTATGCATTTAAAGTTCCATATTGGCACCACCTACAAAGCGTCTGAACCTCCCTATTTGTCAGTAAGGATAACGACAGTGAGGATAACTGCTCACATTTTAGGACCCAAATAAAGATGGTGGGAGGTGGAATAAGCTCAAGTTTTACAGGAAAAGTTAAAACGTGCTTGTGGCATCAGCTTTTTAAATCTGCTTGTTATTGTGAAATGTAAGTAACCCCTGCCTATGTATATTGTTTTCACTTATTGTTTTCATATGCTCAGTGTGATTTGTCCATATTTGTGACAGGTTTACTATAAATCAGGTCCCCCTGACCATTCTTACTAGGCTCTTTGGGTCTGGTATGGATTTTGGGGGAGCCCTAATGTCGAAAAGAAAAGAAAATGGCGTGAGGTCCCCAAAATCCATACCAGAGCCTTATCCGTGCATGCAGCCAAGGAGGCCAGGAGAGGAGGGCAGATGAGCGTGTAGCTCCCTCCAGAACCATACCAGGCCACAAGCACTCAACATGGGTGCATACTTTGCTCCCCAGCAAACGAGTACATAGTACCATTACTCATTCACCAAAGAAATAGAATGTGCCCTAAAAATGAATACACTAAAACTTTTGACATTTATTTATTTTAAAAGGTAAAAAAAAAAAACACCCTGTTGTAAATCCATTGTCAATCATGATAATTGACAGCCACTGCCCGCCCGCAAAAAAAAAAATTGCTGTCCGCCAACATGACAGCTCCATTCCTTAGCTCCCACTGACTGACATGCTGCTTTCCCCACCTCTAAAATACAGTAAGGGATGGGATCACCTGGTGACACCATTGATCATACATGGACACATCCATATTGGTTCAATGATGTCATAAGGCGGATTGAGCACCCAGTGATGTCATTGACCATATAAGGACATGCCATATAATTGAACAAAAAAAGTAGTTTGGGGTCCATTTGAGTCTTGCATGTATTTAAAGGAGGCAATCCCTGCACAAAAAAAGAAAAACAATATATACCAGACCCTTACCCAAGCATGTAGCCTGGCAGGCCAGGAAAGGGCGTGCATGAACTTGACCTGACCACCTGAATCATATAAATATTGGGCTACATGCCTGTACAGGGGGTACCTTGCCATGCACATTGTCTTCATGATATATGAGGCCATGGGCCTCTTATTCACAACCCTGGGTGTTTGTGGGAAGCTGCATGTGGAGCTTATCATCATCTGGAGGCTCTCTTTAACAATAAGGGGCCAGATACCACCCCCCCACCTCCCCCATACCCAGCCTATAGGTAATTTGTCTGGGCAGGAATGAGTCATAGTTGTTAGAATGCCATCAGCTGCCAGCTTCCTAACAACAAGCCTGAGGGGAAGCAAGCCAAATTTAGCTGCAGTAGTACTACTGAAGCTGAATGTATTACTTCCCACTGCCTCCGGAGGTTTGACTTGACCAACTACTAATTAGTAGACATGTGCAATTAGTTTTGGTCCGAATACAAATTTGGGCAAATTTTTGGTTATTCGGAGATTGGGATGTATCCCAATCCCTGAATGAAATAGTAATGAATAGTAATGCATTTCAATGACATTCTTTAAAATTTGTTTTGTGTATTCATTTTCTAACAAATTTCAAATTTTCAGAACAATTTCGAATTGGGATTGGTCGAAAAAATGATCGACTGATTCAAATTCTGTCTGAAAAATAGCTGGTTGTTAAGCAGTGGGCCGGGTAGCAGCCACGTCCTTAACAACAGATAACTCATCAGCTGTCAGCGGGCTTCCCCACTGACAGCTGAAATGTAAACAAAACAATACTGGCAATATGGTGCCCCCCCGAGCCAAACCAGGCCACATGCCCCCTCACCCCAAAGCACCATGTCCCCATGTTGATGAGGACAAGGGTCTCTTCCCCACAACCCTAGGCAGTGGTTGTGGGGGTCTGCGGGCAGGGGGCTTGTCAGAATCTGGAAGCCCCCTTTAACAAGGGGGCCCCCAGATCCCGCCCCCATGTAAATGAGTACGGGGTACATTGCACCCCTACTCAATCACCAAAGAAGTGTCAAAAATAAAGAAAAACAGTAGACGTTTTTTGACAAATCCTTTATTAAATAAAAAAATAATGTCCCCGGGTTTGTAGATTCATTGTCAATCATGATGCCTGCTGTAACACTGGACCCAAAAGAAAAAAAAAAAGCTCTGCCTGTGACAAAGGCTGACCACCTAATGCCTACTTCGCTGTGTGACGGTTCTTAAATAGGTAAGGGATGGGGCCACCTGGTGACGTCCCCTGGAGATCCCGCCCCTTGTGACAACATCGACCCAACATGCCTTTGTTGGTGAAATCACAAGGGGGTGGGGTCACCTGTTGACATCATCGAGTGACTCTGCCCCTTAGCTATTTAAGAAATGTCAGATGGGTGAGAGTTTGATGCGGTCAGGGTTGTTTTTTTTACTTTTTACAGGTCCAGAGGTGTGGTGGGTGGCATGTGATAAAGCTACATCAGGGGACATTGTTTTTTATTTTTTAATAAAGGAATTGGCTGAGCCCCCCCCTGCCCCAAAGCACCCCCCCTGGTATTGCTGGGGGGGGGGGCGCTCGCTCAAAACAAAATTAGTAACATTATGAATGTACAGTTGTGCTCATAAATTTACATACCCTGGCAGAATTTATGATTTTTTGAAAAATTTTCAGAGAATATGAATGATAACACAAAAACTTTTCTTTCACTCTTGGTTAGTGTTTGGCTGAAGCCATTTATTATCAATCAACTGTGTTTACTCTTTTTATATCATAATGATAACAGAAACTACCCAAATTACCCTGATCAAAAGTTTACATACCTGATAACATGCACACAAGTTGACACAAAGGGGTTTAAATGACTATTAAAGGTAACCACCCTCACCTGTGAGATCTGTTTGCTTGTAATTAGTGTGTGTGTATAAAAGGTCAATGAGTTTCTGGACTCCTGACAGACCCTTGCATCTTTCATCCAGTGCTGCACTGACATTTCTGGATTCTGAGTCATGGGGAAAGCAAAAGAACTGTCAAAGGATCTGTGGGAAAAGGTAGTTGAATTGTATAAAAAAGGAAAGGCATATAAAAAGATATCCAAGGAATTGAGAATGCCAATCAGCAGTGTTCAAACTCTAATCAAGAAGTGGAGAATGAGGGGTTCTGTTGAAACCAAACCACGGTCAGGTAGACCAACTAAAATGTCAGCCACAACTGCCAGGAAAATTGTTCGGGGTGCAAAGAAAAACCCACAAATAACTTCAGGTGAAATACAGGACTCTCTGAAAACATGTGGTGTGGCTGTTTCAAGATGCACAATAAGGAGGCACTTGAAGAAAGATGGGCTGCATGGTCGAGTCGCCAGAAGAAAACCATTACTACACAAATGTCAGCACAGAGACAAGCCTCAAACCTTCTGGCACAAAGTCATTTGGAGTGATGAGATCAAAATTTTGCTTTTTGGCCACAACCATAAAAGCTTCATGTGGAGAGGAGTCAACAAGGCCTATGATGAAAGGTACACCATTCCTACTGTGAAACACGGAGGTGGATCGCTGATGTTTTGGGGATGTGTGAGCTACAAAGGCACAGGAAATTTGGTCAAAATTGATGACTGCATCAATTTATGACTGAATGAATGCAGTATGTTATCACAAAATACTGGAGGAACATTTGCATTCATCAACCAGGAAGCTGCGCATGGGACGTACTTGAACGTTCCAACATGACAATGATCCAAAACACAAGGCCAAGTTGACCTGTCATTGACTACAGCCGAATAAAGTGAAGGTTCTGGAGTGGCCATCTCAGTCTCTTGACCTCAATATCATTGAGCCACTCTGGAGAGATCCAAGAGTGCAAGACAGCCCAAGAATTTACAGGAACTGGAGGCTTTTTGCCAAGAGGAATGGGCAGCTTTACCATCTGAGAAGATAAAGAGCCTCATCCACAAATACCACAAAAGACTTCAAGCTGTCATTGATGTTAAAGGGGGCAACTGGGATATGTAAACTTTTGATCAGGGCCATTTGGGTAGTTTCTGTTGTGATTATGATTTAAAGAGTAAACACAGTTGATTGATAATAAATGGCTTCAGCCAAACACTAACCGTGAGTGAAAGAAAGTTTTTTGTGTTATCATTCATATTCTCTGAAAAATGGCCAAGAAATCATAAATTCTGCCAGGGTATGTAAACTTATGAGCACAACTGTATCTGAAATGAAATTAAACAATTTTTTCCTTTCTGCACATGTCTACCAATTAAGTTTGTTTGTAGGCCGAATCTCAGAACAAGCAAAATTTAGTCTGAGCTAGCAGCTTATCCATACTTACCAGCACTGGCTATCCCAGTGGCTTTCACAACACTTGCAATATGGCAGCAATTTCACATTCAGGTTCACTTTAAACAAGATGCTTTCAAATTTCAAGCAAACAAAAGGAATTTTAAACAAGGAGGGCTGCAAGTAATTCTTTAGACTTTACAATACTGTAAATGGAAATGTTCACTAATAATGATTATATACTGCTGTGACTTATTTCATAGACTTGCACACAATACTTTTTAAACCTACTTCTCTGTAATTAAAATATTTCATAAAAACCACAAAAGAGCAGAGCAATTTATTACAGTTTACAATATGTAAACCACCTTTTTGTATTGGAATTAGAAAGCTGTCATTTCAAGCACACATTTGGCAGAATTTAAGATAATGTCCTGGCTGTATGTACTGTTGCTCTACTGTTACAGGGTCTGAAATATTTCTTAGGTGTACCAAAAAAAAAAGTGAGCTGTCCTTTCTGGTAATTGATATTTCTGTGTTTTAGTGGGCATAGGTAGAGATAAAACCACTGGCATGAAATGGGCTTATCCAGGTGGCTGGCCTTGTGGCTTTTTTTCTCTGGAACACAGCTGTGAAATGGCATATTGGCTCCGGTTTGTATTTTGGAACATTTCAAATGTGGCATTTATATTCTGTTGCACTTGGAGCAGCAATTTGAAATCTTCAACATATGCTCATTAATCAATTCACAAAACGTAGACAGCAAGCCATTCATTCAGTGGCGCTAACCTGACCGAGAATATTGGAAATGCTGCTGGTGTGATAGAGCAAAGGATCTGTGTAATGTACAGCTTTTGTAAGACAGAACGGGGAAGGCAAGATAAGTTAACAAAGACAAAGACAGCAGGAGTTCTGTCCAACATTTTTTCAGAACTGTGCAATATTTACAAACTTTACTGTTTGGACATTTGGCAACATTTAACAAAATCATCCATTTTCCCAATATTTTCTCTGTCGAGTTATAGCCTTGTGCATTGAAAAGCTGAAAGCAGCCAGCAATCCACTCTGATGCAAAAAACTAAGAAGGAGTCTAATGATCACATTAGAAGTACAAATTCTAAAATAAATGTTTAATTGGAAACTTTAAAAAAACAGAGGTGCACACATTTTTAAAAGGAGACCTAATATAAATGAAAACCATATAATTCCCAGAAACATATAAAAAAGATAAAATCTGAAGGGCTACTTGTAAGGCTGTTTTGTACTACAAATGGATTAGGAATGAGCTTCGAGTTCAAGTCGAACTCACGTTCGACTCGAACATTGCCTGTTCAGCGAACAATTTGGGGTGTTCGCTGCAAATTCGAAAAGCCGCGAACACCCTGTAAAAGTCTATGGGAGAAATCTAAAGTGCTAATTTTAAAGGCTTATATGCAAGTTATTGTCATAAAAAGTGTTTGGGGACCTGGGTCCCGCCCCAGGGGACATGTATCAATGCAAAAGAAAGTTTTAAAAACAACAGTTTTGTTCGGGAGCAGTGATTTTAATAATGCTTAAAGTGAAACAATAAAAGTGTAATATTCCTTAAAATTTCATACCTAGGGGGTGTGTATAGTATGCCTGTAAAGGGGTGCATGTTTCCCGTGCTTAGAACTGTCCCTGCACAAAGTATAATTTTTGCAGGAAAAAAGGTCATTTAAAAGCACTCGTGGCTATAATGAATTGTTGGCTCCCTTAATACAGAGAACAGTCATTGAAAGACATTGATAAAAAAAAAAAAATATGTGTGGGGTTCCCCCAAATTCAATTACCAGGCCCTTCAGGTCTGGTATGGATATTAAGGGAAACCCGGGTCAAATTAAAAAAAAAAAATTACGCGGGGTTCCCCCCAAATATCCATACCAGACCCTTTATCTAAGCATGCAACCTGGCAGGCCGCAAGAAAAAGAGGGAGCGCCCCCCCTGAACCGTACCAGGCCACATGCCCTCAACATTGGGAGGATGCTTTGGGGGTCTGTGACCATGTCCCCATGTTGATAGGGACAAGGGCCTCATCCCTACAACCCTGGCCGGTGGTTGTGGGGGTCTGCGGGCAGGCGGCTTATCAGAATCTGGAAGCCCCCTTTAACAAGGGGACCCCCAGATCCCACCCCTCCCCCCCTGTTTGAAATGGTAAGGGGGTACAATAGTACCCCTACCATTTCACAAAGAAAGTGTAAAAAATGGTTAAAAAACACACAGACACCGTTGGGAAAAGTCCTTTATTAAAAATAAAAAATATAAAAAAAAGATTCCAGCGGTGGTAATCCACTCTTGCAATCCAGCGATGGCTGATCTCTTCTCCAGGGTCCAGCGATGGGTGATCTCTTTCAATGACGTCCAGCGCAGCGCATCCTGTCTCCATGGAGACACTGCGGGAATCCCGAGAGCCTGATAAGGTCTTAGCTGAGGATAAGGTCTTACCTGACCCCGCCCCCCTCTGATGCAAGGGAAAAGCTGGGCTTCCCCAGTGATGTACGTGTGACCCTGCCCCCCTCTGATGTAACGCAGGTTTCCGTTACATAAGAGGGGGCCGTGGTCACCCATACGTCACTGGGGAAGCCCGGCTTTCCCCTTGCGTCAGAGGGGGCGGGGTCAGGTGACAGGTGGCCCGGTCCTCCTCAGCTAAGACCTGGGATTCCCACAGTGTCTCCGTGGAGACAGGATGCGCTGTGCTGGACGTCTTTGGAAGAGATCACCCAACGCTGGACCCCGGAGAAGAGATCACCCATCGCTGGATAGCAAGAGTGGATTATATAATGTGCAATGGGTCTCCTTGTGTAACTTTATTGTAGAAAATACCTTATTTACTGCACCGCTGGGCACTCACATGACCCGTTGGAGCACTTCTTCTCTCCTCCTGGCTGATGTCAGCAGCCCCTCCTTCTGCAGTGCTCGGAGTGGGGAAGAAAAGCTCTGGCGAGTCACGTGAGTGCCCAGCGGCACTGTAAAGGTATTTTCTACAATAAAGTTACAATAGGAGACACACTGCACATTATATAATCTTTTTTACAGAACAGATTACATCATTTTACAATGACTTTAACTAAGGTTTTGGGATTACATAATTTCATAATGCTGACTCCTGAACTTTTTAAAAAAACATTTTATTGTTTTATTCCAGGTTTTTTAGAACATAGAGAGGGGTAAATGACACAGCACAAGCACTATTCTGTCTATAATGCTTTAAAGTTTAAAGGATCAGTAATTATTGTTTCCAGAAGATGACATGACTGTATTTGAATAAATGTAGATTATTGTACATACCGTAAAAAAATAAGACATCCCCTGAAAATAAGCCCTAGTATGTTTTTTTTTGTAGACAAAATTAAAATAAGTCTTATTTTTGGGGAAACACGGTACATCCACCACAACATTAGTAAATGTGGAACACAAAAGAGACATTAGGATAAAAAAAACAACAGTTCATAAAAAATAGTTAAGAGTCTCTTCTCCTGGCTCATGGTTGGTCTGTTCTGTTAGCTGTGGGATCTGGCAGTCTCCCATTGCTTTCAGTTGGGTTGCCCCTGGCAGCTAATCACGGGAACCCCTGCTAGGGTTCTCATATCTAATTAGAGCTTATGAATGCACCTTTAAAGTGTATGTATAGCCCAAATTTTTCTTTTTAGTTTTGATTAGAGCATATAGGAGTTTAACCTGTCAGTTTATTTGTTGTATCCCATTGGAGAGATTTACATTTTCCATTCCTGTCCCAGAGAAGCAATAGGATTTAAAAAAAATTACCACAAAGTAAGGGGATTTCCTCTCTTGGGTAGTTTTTACCAGAATAGAAAGATAGAAATTTTGAAAGATTTCCCTTACCCTCTTGTTCTGGTGACAACTGTAAAATGTTGGATTTCCCATCAAATTCTGTCTTGGTAAAAATGGTCAACTAGAAAAAAATCAATAGGGTAAAACTACCTGGCAGGGACACAGACCATAATAAAAACCTGCAAAGGGTTCTAATCATTTACTACAAAAAAATGGCTATATATGAACTTTAAAGTCAAGGTTGGCTCCATACGCTTCTGTTTACTGAGCCTATAATCCATACCTCCCAACTTTTTGAGATGGGAATGAGGGACACCTAACAGCAAAAGTATGCAGGCATAGGACACACCCCTTGCCACGCCCCCTTAAAGGAGAATTGTACCAAAAAAAACAAGATTGATTAACCCCACAAGTGCCTTTTTACCACTATTATTCCTTTATATTGGCTTTTGGAATTTACAAATGTTGCAATTTAGAATTCAGATGAAAGTTTTAGCACTGGGAAATATTTTTTGATAGATAAAAAGTGCATTTTATATACATCTATAGAGATCAGACCAGGGACAAATGGGGAGGAATGAGGGACACAGGGACATTGCTCCAAATCAGGGACAGTCCCTCAAAATCAGGGACAGTTGGGAGCTATGTATGATCTTTGATGGGTAGGTGCAATGGCCAACAGGAATTTCTATTTGGTGGAAAGGTTAGGGCTGTACGCAACTTTTCTGCACCACAACAAACCAAATTTTAGATCTTCAGCACTTTCCTTAGCATTGGGCAGCAAATGGTTATTTGTCACCATACTTTGGGGTGCACTGCAACACAAATTCATTGCTATGCCATTCACAATTAATTAATTTTCCATCATATCTTAGACTATTATATTCTGCAGGACAACCTAACATTTATATACATTTTCTGCTTTTAGTTAATTCTTGTATTTTCTTTTCGGCGCTATTTTAAAATCATGTATTGTGATTCTATTGTTCTGCTTGTCTGAATGGTTTGTCAGTTCAATAATACCTTTTTCTGTATATCAGGATGTTTTGTTTGTTTCTCCTGCGCTTGACGCTGCCCTCCCCTGTACATAAAATGGCAATCAGCAAGTGAAACCAGCTATTACCTAGAACAAATGACAGTGAATATATGACATAATATGCTAATGATGTAAAACTGCACTGCTGTTTAAGCTTCAAAGAAATAAAAGTAATAAAATAGTAAAGTGAATGTTGTAATTGAGAAATAGATCAAGACATGAAAGACTATAAAATAGGTCCTATAATAGAGGAAATTCCATGACTTTCATGCTTCTGATCATTTTCTTTATGTGGTATATGAATTCTGTACAGAAAGAAAAAAAGGTATTTTATGAAAATGTTTATTACTTCCCAACCTATTACATATGCTGCAAGAAAATATAAAGTCCTAACATGAAATGTATCAAAATATTTCAAAAAGGTTCCTAACAGAAAGCTGGTCTCAATTATTATGTGTTGCAATGTGAACCCTTCAGCCATGTTAAACAACATAACTTACAGTGCATCCAGAAAGTATTCACAGTGCTTCACTTTTTATTATATTACAGCCTTATTCCAAAATGGATTCAACTCATTATTTTCCTCAAAATTCTACAAACAATACCCCATAATGACAACATGAAAGAAGTTTGTAATAATAAAAAATAATAAAAAATAAAAAAAACGATAAAATCACATGTATATAAGTATTCACAGCCTTTGCCATGACGCTTAAAATTGAGCTTAAGTGCATCCTATTTCCACTAACAATCCTTGAGATGTTTCTACAACTTGATTGGAGTCCATCTGTGGTAAATTCAGTTAATTGGACATGATTTGGAAAGGCACACACCTGTCTATATAAGGTCCCACAGTTAACAGTGCATGTCAGAGCACAAACCAAGCCATGAAGTCCAATGAATTGTCTGTAGACCTCTGAGACAGGAGTGTATTGAGGCACAGATCTCGGGATGGATACAGAAAGATTTATGCAGCATTGAAGGTCCCAATGAGCACAGTGGCCTCCATCATCTGTACATGGAAGAAGTTTGGAACCACCAGGACTCTTCCTACAGCGGGCCACCTGGCTGAGCAACTGGGGGAGAAGGGCCTTAGGGAGGTGGCCAAGAACATCACTCTGACAGAGCTCCAGCGTTTTTCCGTGGAGAGAGGAGAACCTTCCAGAAGAACAACCATCTTTGCAGCACTCCACCCATCAGGCCTGTATGGTAGAGTGGCCAGACAGATGCCACTCCTCAGTAAAAGGCACATGACAGCCTGCCTGGAGTTTGCCAAACTTGTCTGCTTAAAGGGGACAAAGACCACAATAAAACCTTACAGTGGTTCTAACCCATCGCCACGCTATCCAGATCTAAAAAATGTCTTGCCTTTAGTTATACTTTAAAGCCATTTCCAAGAACAAACTATACATTGTGATTATTAGTGAGAAATGTGTCCTCTCAGTGTCTCTTTGATTTAGTATCCTTTGTCATGAGAGGCCTAACTTTCCTGCCATCTGGATTAAGCCCTGCCCTGCCACCATTGCCATTCCCATTGTGAGAACTGCAATGGCTCTTATGGGCACTCTTACTGGACAGAAAGCCAGCTAGGTCAGCCTTAAAGGGTAAGTTCACCTTTACAAAAAGGTGAAGTTACACAGGTCCCCCTCTCCCCCCCCAGTCCCGCTGACCTGGACCATGGCAATCTCTGGTTCTAATCCCCAGTATATCCATGCCAGATGTCCGGGGCTTAGAAATCCTCTCAGCTGAATGTCCAAAATGTCCCCTGTCAGGAGGATGCTTTGGAGCATTCTAATTAGTCAGAACCGTCACAAAATGCAGCATGGATGGAGAGAGGATTTCTAAGCCCCGGGCTCCTGACACTGGTATACCGGGGCTTAGAACCAGAGATTGTGGCGGTCCAGGTCAGCGGGACCGGGGGGGGCGAGAAGGGGGACCTATGTAAGTTCACCTTACAGATTTTTCTGTAAAGGTGAACTTACAGTTAAGTAAAGGCAATCAAGTCAATGGTGCAAAGTAAAAAAAATTTTTACATAGGCATACAGAAGGGATTCGAAATGAAAGTATTAGTCTCCCCTAAAAGAAACATGTTTTTTGCCAATGCAAGAAAAAGCCAAAAGTGTGCAATAAATGCTACTCACCCTGAAGTACATAATCATCTTACCTTTGCTTTAAAGCTAAACTAAACCCTTCCATCATTTTCAGCCATGAAGGCTGCCATCTTGGCCTCTGTTTGATCTTCAACTGCCACGATGCTGCACATGGAATTAGTTATGACACCAGTCATTTGATGCTTTGACAGTTTGGTTGAGAGCACGTTCCAGTAATGTAACTGTTTTTTAAAAACTGCTAAATCGCTGAGTTTATTTTCGCTTTAATCATCTGAGTCATTCTACTTATACAGGGCTTAAAACTCATTATCTGATCCCATGTGGTGATGTTGGGCAAATCATCAACCATCAGTGCTTCTAGAGAGGAGGGTATTAAATAAAATCCGTTGCTTTGCTCGCACAGAAAAACCATGAGAGGGCATTGGCTATGGCACATTACACTCTTCTGTCCATTGTCTACTAGCACACTCACTCAGCCTCTGTTGTTGCCAATAAAACATACAAAAATTCAGATGCAAGCACTGCAGGAGGTGCAGCAAACATCAACATTGCAGTATCTTGAAAACTCACTTTTAATTATACAGAAAGTTGCCAGAAACTTGCACATTCAGATTAAACTATGGCAAGGTGAATGCTATACATATTAAATAATAAAGTACAATATCTTTTGCATATTTTTTCAAAAACAAGGCAAAGCTTATAGTATCATTGTAGTACCATCAAACAATCAGTTATTCCCTTTAACCACTTGAGACCCAGATGCCATTTTAAAATTGTGCAGGGACAGCAGCTACTGTATTTGTCTTGGTGCCATTTGGCATTCATACTCAGAGGCCCCGGCTGACACTAGAGTCAGAACCACTGGCTGTCAATGAAACCTTGGACCCTGAGCTAGGCCCAGGAGCTGAAACAATCAGCTCCTTGGCTTGTGATCTTGATACACTGTGGTCCTTGGGACACCATTCCCTTTTGTATGTAAACGGCCTATATTCCTTTATTAAATTAACCTAGTGTGTGTCCCTGCACCTCCTACTTACCATGCCTTCCTATTGATCAATAGGGGGTGTATAGGCTAGAAAAAATAAAAAAGGACAATCCTAGCTTTTTATGCAAAGTCTCAGTTTGGAGAATAAAATATCCTGGGCTTTAGTGTTCCTGGAGTGATTTGGAACATAGCTGAAAACCCTTTAGGTCCTTTAGGCCAATATAATAGGATAACTAATGGAAGGAAGTGTCTATTTACCACATTAGAAAGCGGTAAAGATTTGCCTTCCATTACAATATTATTTGCAGGTTTGTGTCTTAGGATATATGTCAAGGTCATGCGGACCTTGAGGATTTTAAAACCTCTCATTAAAAATTCTATGTTATTAAGATACAATGACTTCCATCATAACCCCCCCCCCCCCCCCCCCCCCATCAAAAAAGAAATAAAATGATGGTCTGCACACATAACCACATCATGCAGTTTCTTTATTTAGAATTAGACAAACGGCTCACAAGCTGGTCATCACTGTGTGCTTTGTCTATAATATCACAATTATGTGCTTAATCATAAAGTTTTATATGATGATGAACATGTTTGTGCAAAATGTGTCAGACATTTTGTGAGTCAGTAATCCTGTTTGTGTACCATCATCGTTTCATGTGTGTAGACAAGCCTAGCAAGCTTCAGTTTGACATCGGGGACCAAGGTAGAGGGTGTCCTGCTTCAAATGGTAGGAGTATGTAGATCCAGAAAAGGAACAGTTAATCACTCTTATTTTAGGATAGTCAGTAGAGCAATGTAAATCAATCTTATGTCCCTGTAGACAAATGTGCATTTATAGCGCAGATGTACCCTAATATATACAACTGCTAATACAATTTGCATCTAATTGTTCCCAGCTTGTTATCTTTCATCAGTAAAATATATGAAACCACTGAGTCTGTGGAGCAGGACTTGGGGAGTAGTGAGCTGTGGTGAAGAGATATGTACTAACAAGCTCTAAATGGCTGTATGTAAGTTGGATAAATGACTTTATATTTACACAGAAAGATTCTGCATGCATAATAATTTACTGGGGCACAAAGGAATAATTCACGTGTCTCTGCCCACCATTTAGAAGAATAGAAATAAATGATTTCTTGGATTGTTCTGTTTTTCCATTATAGGTTAATTATAGTGCATGTCAGCAAACACAAATTTTATGTTATTATTTTGAAATTCACATTAAAGTCATTTTGTTGTTAGTGTATTTTTGTGGCAATCATTTTAAAAACATTTCAAAATTCTTCCTTAAGGTGTTTATCTGTATTTCAGTCTAATGCAATTATCAACCTTACTGCATGACCCCTGAGAAAGCCTAGTGCAACTAAAGATTGTATTGTTTTCTGTTAGTCTGAGCTGACTGATCGAAAAAGAGGAGCATTAAAACACAATCATTATCCAGTACTAATAAGGATGGCGCAGAACCTTTATACGTAGATAGAACATGTGGCTACCCCTATGTATATATACAACCACCACATAATTAGGCTTTAAAACATTTTTAAAATTGTTTACATTATTTTCAAAGAATCAGCCTATTCAAATATAGTATTTCATACCATATATGAATATGAAATGTAAAATAGATGGTACAGCGCTAAGATCCAGTCCACATATCAAACAACCAAACAGATGCAGCATGCAGGTAACTCTGTGGGTTTATGTGAAACCTCCAGCAATAATAAAGATGGCCTCTCACCTTACTGAGGGGACCCTTTAATTATAGAGGGTCAAATACGCCTTACCTTACGGGCACAAATGGATGGTAAACAGCAAATCCCCGCAAATCAGGATACAGCAGAGAGCACCGACTATTAGGCGTAGGTATCTCCAAAGACACATGGATCATGTAATCAAAAAGGACACAACATAGTGCTCTCCGCAATATAGAAAATATATCATGATAAAAATTAAGAAATTAACTTACAAACATGGCACTAATCTAGTGTCAGATAATCAGCGTGTAAAAAGCAGGATGCGAGATGGCCGCGGGTGACGTCACAACACTTTCTTCCGTACGCGTTGCATCCCTATGGGCGGGGACTTCATCAGCGGATACGGAAGCTACGTGATCACCCGCTATGTGAATATGGTATGAAATACTAAGTTGAGACTGGCCTGCTGCTTTCATTTATTTATTTAATGTTATGTAAGCCATATTGCAAACCCCAAAAATCTCATATAATTATTAAAATACTGTATATGTAATTTCAAACGTCATTTTCAGTCATTTTATATCTGTGGCTTATATTAACGTGGTTGAAAACTTCTGACATGAATATGAACAAAGCATATCCTTCTATAGTGTGTACTTGTTCAAATACAGAACACTAAATGCCATTCCTGTCTGTTGCCTTGTTCCTCTGTTATCTACATGAGTCACTTCTGAAAGGGTTTCCTGACATCAAGAGATAAAAAGGTGACGGGGGGAGCTTCAGCACACAGCCTATTTTTGACAGCCTCAGCTCTGTTCCTGTGTGCTGGTTGAAGGAGGATGTGTCCCTTCCCTTCAATCGGCTCTCAGCTCTCCTCAATGTGCTCTGCAGAGTGTAACTTCAGCTTCCCATCCCTGCTTTCTGCAAGCTCGGACAAGCTGTATAAATCCTGCTGTTTAAACAGCTGTAGAGAAGACTTCAGATAAACAAGTATAACTTGTGTATGAGGATTTGTTTCATCTCTGCGTATCACCTGAGGCTAGTCACTTCATTGTGTACATGTACAATCTAATGTAATGCCTGGTGATTCTGGCATCGAGGTCCATATTCAGGCATTTCCCTAATACGACAACTATCCTCTGTTCTTGTCTCCCAGTTTTGTTTCAGCATTGTGGCATAGCTCCTAATAAATAAGGTGCATATCTCCCAACTGTCCCTGATTTGGAGGGACTGTCCCTCTTTCAGAACAAAGTCCCTTTGTCCCTCTTTCCTTCATTTGCCCCTCCTTTTTTTTTGTTGCTTAAATTTGTGTAATAATTCCCTATTTATACCTCAAAAAGTGTTTTAAAGTGCTAAACCTTTCATCCAATTTCTAAATTGTTGTATTTGTAAATTTCAAAAGCCAATATAAAGGAATGGTAGTGGTAGAAAAGCATGTGTGGGTTTCACCACATTTTTTGTGTATTAATTTTCAATGTAGCAGGGGTGGCTTTTAGGTCCTTTAGGCCAATAGCTGTCTCTCATATCAAAAAATTGAAAGGTATGCAAGTGGCTGTTTTACCACACATTGAATGGCAATCAATCGGCTTCTATCTAGAGTTCAGGTAAGCTTTGAAAATAAAATATAGAAGGTGATTCGTTGGCATGTCCAGCTGTTCCAGATTCTGGTTGCTCCAGTCTTGATAAATTCCCCTCATTACATAGGTAAGGCCCACTGTTGTCACCATCAGTTAACCCATCCTGAGGAATACCATCACGACCATACCATACCATAGTGCATAGATGGGAATGATTGTAGATAATAATGTATGTTACTGTGCTTGTGGTAACACATGAATTATTACTGCACACTGGTCTGGAGTACTCAAATGACAAAATCTTACCAGCATAGTTGCTGGCCTGGTTTACAACCATTGTGGAATTTTAAGTGGTGCGTCCCTCCCTGGGGTATTTCCAATCCTCCTGTTGCACATGTAAAATATAATGTAAAGTAAAGTAAATATCTTGGGGCACCTTCATAATATCACATGTGGAGGTCTAGAAACGACAGTAGCGATTGCACTATAACAGTCTACAAGGGGGTAAACTCTCCAGCATTTACTCTACCAGGCACTGAAACTGTTTTGGGTCAAATGTGAATCTTCACATTTACATAACACTGCACACACCACTAGACATGTGCACCGTCAATAAAATTGTTTTGTTTCGTTCCGTTTCGTATTAGCCGTTAATTCGTATTTTTCGTTAGGTTCGTTAACGTTTCGTAACAATTACGAATGTTCGTTATGATGAATTTATCATTATGAGGGGCTCCCACCATCCCTGTGCTGTGCTGACTTCCTGGGTTTTTAACTTCATCATAACAAATAATCGTAATTAATGAACATTCTTATCTTGTCCGATTCTGAATCTCCCATCGACTACCATTACCAGTCTCGCACTACCATATTAAAAAAAGAAAACCTCTGATTGGTCAACAAAACACCAGTCATGTTTCCGTTGTAACAGAATTTGGATGCTCCCGAATGTATGAATTAACGGAAAATTCCTACGAATTTTCGATTCGTACAAAACTAATCGCACATGTCTACACACCACGCCACCAAATATTTCAGCAAATTTATTTAGCCACATCTACCCCTTCTGGGTAACCCCTTGTTCACTCCAGTATTAGAACCCCCTAGTATCTTTCACTGGTGGCATTTCCATACAATCCATTATACCTACTACTTCATTATTGGTAGCATTGCATACACTTGGGCAAAAATTTGAGAAAAACATAATTTTCCATCCTCTGAGCTTTTCTGCTTCTTGCAAATAAAACACCGGCTCTCCTTCACCTTTGCTAACAAGGGCCTTACAAGCCAGCTCTCACTTTTTTAACATATCTGCTACCATATGCCTCGCTCTACTAAATTGATATCCATCATTTACTCACAAATAAATAACTCTCACACTACTTACATTTCTAAGTGGGAGAAGGATCTTTGGTGCACCAAACCTAGGGAAGACTGGATACAAATTTGGTTCACAAATATAATCTAAAAACAAAAAAAATAATATAATATAATACATACATTTTTGCATATACAGTTATTTTAAAGTATTTGGGTAAAGTCACATAAACAGCATACTATAGGAATATATTCTAAGCAAAGCAAAACAGAACAAAAAAAAAAAAAAATCAAAACACGGAGATTGCTTTTTAATCAACGCAATCATGCGGTTTCAGACTATTTCATACCATTTTAAGCAAGCCATTTTCTTCCAGTTATTTATAGAGCAAAAAGCCCATGTTGATTTCTTTAACATGCAATTTTAAAATCACAGTTTGCCAAATTGGGCAGAAATCCAGGTATGCAGTATTATATTTCATTTGTTAAAAATACAAATCTAGCAGGTGTTTATGTTGTACTGTTTGCCTCGGCTTAGCAGTTTTACCTAGTGCATCTGGGTATAAATCATTAGACCAAAATAGCACAACATGAAAAAGTCTAGATTGTGCAGGACTATAATACAGGATGGGAATATCTCTATACTTTTTTTTATCCAGGAGCAAGTCAGCCATAAAAGCAAACCGCAGCAGAGGTTAGAATGTCTCACGGAAACCCCAAATGTGATAATAAAATGGTACAAATATATCTAGATGCTTACATCTTGCTAAACAGAGCGGGTGCCTATTGGACTAAACATAAAGCACATCATTTTCATTAACTGCTTGATTAAAAACAGGTTTTAACAATTTCAAATGTTTAATGATGTATTATTTTTAATGATACTGGTACAAGTATGCCTGTTCACTGAATAATAGAAAAAAAAAATGATAAGAAATCTTTTGTTTTATGTTAAACACCAGTATACTATTCAACTTGGGAAGCAGTTGATGGATGCTGATCTGTGGAGATGGGAAGGGGCTTATTATTATGGCTGTGAGCGTAAGCAAAGAAACTGCTTTCTCCCAATTGCTTCCAGTGTATGTACAGTTGCCACCTGCCCTGTGAAAATGGGACTTGCTGATAATATTAATAGGAATATCATAAGGATAATATTTTTTTCCCAGAGGAAATGACAGCCTTAAAGGAAAACTGGTCTTGGGCAAAGCAACAGGTTTACTTAAAACTAAACTTCTTGTTTTAGTGAACTAAATGGTTCAGTTTCAGTTAGTAGCAGCACATATCAATGCCGTATAAACTTTATGTAACCTCAGCTACATACAGCATACAACACTGTGTCCTGAGAGTGGACTTTTCGTCCCACTCCCAGAACAAAATTTAGTCAGACTGGGCACTGCTCAGCCATTTAGAGAAAGCTTTGCATTTTCTGAATTAATACAAAGCTTCCTCTGATTGGCTGAGACAAAGTTCTTGACGTCATTCGCCACGCTGCGGCAGGGATCTTGATCTCATCCGTTTTTTTTTGGACCAGCTTGGTCTAAAAGAACTATTTAGAGGTCACTAAAACATGGCGTTAGGCTTTTTAGGCTTTAACTATTTGGTGCTTAAATGGAGATCCCTACCTTGACCACTTACCTTGAAGTTCAGTTATGCACAATTATGCATATATTATATCAAATATACCTCTTAATTTTGCCTTCTCCAGTGCTGACAGGTCTGCGCACCATCTCATTGTTCCATTGCCGCCAATGCCATTTTCTTAAACTATTTTGCCAACATTTCTATTAAGGTATAAAAACACATACGTGACAATAACAGAGAGATCTTACATATTGTCAGAAAGCCAAAATACATTTAGTCAGAATACAATTTTTCTTCCAACAAACTCACAAAAATAAACAAACAAATGGCATAAGGCCAGCATACAATTGCTGCATAGCCTAATAAATTTGCATATAAGAGTTATTGGAGCATAAACAATCAAGGTAGAATTGTATCATATAAAAATGCAGGAATAACAGAGAACCCTCAACGTTATATTTAGCAGTTAATAGGATGACCAAAATGTCCATTTACATTCAAAAATATGCATGTTTTCCATAACCTTATGGTGTACCCATTCCATTCATTTTATAGCTTCCATGCGGTGAAGCACATGAGACCAGAGCACAGAAGGAGAATGCCAGTTAAGGGCAATAGCCCGATGAATGGCACTAAATTGTTTATGTGCCAATTTTTGGCGAGGGGGTGGCACCTCTGGTAATTCAGAAAAAAATAACCACATTTGGTACTTAAGGTTATTTGTGTGCCAGTAATCTGAAACACCTTGGTAGCTGTCTGTTGCCATAGTGATCAAAGAGCTCTACAGCTCAAAAAGTTTGGAAGTGTGTACCCCTATCTTGGCAGCCCCAAAAACAAGTCTCGGGTACTAAGGGATAGAATTTGTGTAGATTAGCAGGGCTATACTACCATTTACTGTATTCATATTTGAAACCATATCTAGCCAGTCTTCTGTGAAAAGGGTGGCTGTCATGTTAATGACATGTGCTCTGAAGTTGGATTACCCAGCATCCAGCTTCTGCATCGTGCATGTGCCACCGGCAGCTGGAAGGAAACCAAGTTTTTGGCTAGAGACATACAAAGTCTTTACTTAAAATGTAAAACTTAAAACTCTACGTTTTTTAAGTGAATTTGCTACTTTACCCTTCATTTGCAAATCATTGACTCACTTTAGGTGTATACTTAGTAAATATAGACAGATCTCGATAAATTTGGCACCACAGCCATATCAAAATTTACACAGAAGAAACAAAAAAGTAAAGGATTTTAACAGTTACCATGTATAACCTCAATAGTGAGAAGCTACAATCATATGAAATCATAAAAAGCTTTATTTCATATCAGCCTAAAACACCATAAAAACATATAGAAATGAAATCATAATGATCCTGCTTGCACTTCCCAACTGGCTAAGTATAGCAAACTGTGTGCAGAGTAACCTGTACCGAACAGCCCAGTCGACTTATTGAGACATTAAGTGAAGACTTTCACATAAAGGGCCTACGCGTTTTTCCAGATGGCTTCCTTAGGGGATCATATTAGCCTTATGCATAGAGTTGCAGGCTCAGGGGGTGGACAGCTCCACGCAAGATGGAGGGTAAGAGTGAAGGCACACAGATCCAACCATACATGGGGAGGCTCCACACTAGGGTAAAGATAACTTCAGGAGGGTCTTCCTATAGCCAATCTATTCATTCCCATAAACTCATGAGGAAAAATCCTAGACAGGAGATTGCAAGTTTGTGATGATACTTGCAATTTGCGATGGACTGGGTAAGTGTTTTAGTCGGCTGGTAGAACACTTCAATATGGTTTAAACAGGGTTGCCCTGAGCTTAAATCTGATCCTGGAACCGTACCTCCAAACACCATAGGAAAGAGCTGATTGAGATAACCTTGTTTAAACCATATTGAAGTGTTACACCAGGAGGATGAAACACCTTAACAAATTGCAAATATCGTCAAAAACGTGCAATCTCCTGTTTAGGATTTTTCCCCATGAGTTTGTGGGAATGAATAGATTGGCCATCATATGAACCTTCCTGAAATTGTCTTCACCCGAGTGTGGAGCCTCCCTATGTACATTTGGATCTGTGTACCTTCAATCTTGCCCTCCAATCTGTGTGGAGCCGTCCATTCCCTGACTCAAGCTTGTAACTCTATGCATAAGATTAATAGGAATTCCCTGAGGAAGCATACCGGTGAAACGCGTAGAGATCCATACCTGTGATGCTATGCAGACCCCTGCACCTGGCCCTCAATGTAAAAGTCTTCACTTCATTTCTCAATAAGTTGAATGGGGAGTTGGGTACAGGTTACAGGTGCTATACTTAGCCAGTTGGGAAATTCAAGCAGGATAATGTCCATGTAATTTGTATATGTTTTTATGGTGTTTTAAGCTGATATGAAATAAACTTGTGTATATTTTGATATGGTTGTAGCTTCTCTCTATTGGGGTTATACATGGCAGCCGTTAAAATCCTTTACTTTTTTGTTTCTTCTGTGTCACTTCAGGCGTATAAATTGGTTTCCTGTGTACTCTGAATTTTGCCACTATACAAAAACATATTGGTAGCCTAAAGTGCACTTGAATTAAAAAAATTAAAATTTGCAATCATACTGTATAGGCAACATCAAGAAACATTTATTGCTGCCTCCACACAGAGACACAGTGCAAAACAAGGCATGGTGACTAAGTAAAAAGGAAAGGATCCACTTTAGGAAGGTGACAATTCTGGTGACTAGTCCTTTGCCCTCTGCCTGATTGGAGTGGAGACTCCTGTGTGCTAATGTTAAACAAAGGGCAGTGTTATGCAGTAACTACAGTATCTGATCAGAGATTGCTTCCTTCCTACACATCTAGTATATGTTACTTTACATCACTAGTACTTGATATTAAATAATGCCCTTTATTAAGGATAACATATATACTGTATGATCCACATAACACAAGCCAATTATAGTGCTCTCAGAACCATTCCTGATCAGCAATAAGGGTTTGATTTTCTAAATGCAAATAAACAGTTCACTTGCAAGGGAGGTTGCATCATATTTTTTTTGACAAAAAAAACCCAATCACATGCAAGTGAAATTAGAAAAAAAAAGCATTTTTGAATGTGATTGGATGATGGGAGTCAGCAAAGCTCGACTTCATTCAAGCTCTGGGGTTAATTCCCTTGCAAAGTACATGTTCCTTTCTACAGTGAAACGTTTATTTGCCTTTAGTTAATCAACCAAAGACTCTTTTTTTCCTTGCATGTCGAGCCTCAATGTTTTTTTTTATTTTTTTATTATGGCTTTGTTTGATAGTATGTACCAAAAATCAGTGTCCTTCTGCTGTTTTCCAAATGTTTACACTAGGAGGTGATACCCGGGGGCCCATAAAAAAAGTCACATCTTAACATTAACACCACCTCTTATGTTCTTTTATGATAAGATGATAGATCCTTGTGATGCCCACTTTTTTAGAGCGTGTTAAAATGGCTACATCCTTGTAATTTGACAATTTTGCCTTGTCAATGAAAACAGAACAAAAACAACCAGTTATTTTCTGAGTGTCGTTTGCCTAGTGCAATTTGAAAAGTGAAAAATTATTATTCTGTTTTCCACTCATGTGTAAACGAAATATCCTGACTTTCTTTGTTTTTTTTTCTTTTCTTTTTTTTACAGCATCGGTAGAAGAAGAATCTACAGCTACAGGTAGGAGGATGATTTCTAATAAATCCCAATTTGGGACTTGTAGGAAAAGGCTGTCCTAAACAGGCAAATCTTTTAATCAATTGGAAAGGGACTTACTGTGACTTTTTACTATATAAACATTACCATTATGGAATAGAAGAAGGTAATTGATCATATGCAAAAATAAACAAACAGGAGTTAACCCATACCTCGCCTGATATTCAACACAAGTAATCATAATGTATAGACTATGGGGCTGATTTACTAAAGCTGGAGAGTGCAAAATCAGGCGCAGCTGTGCATGGTAGCCAATCATCTTCTAAGTTCAGCTTGTTCAATTAAGCTTTGAAAAAAAAAAAACCTGGAAGCTGATTGGTTTCTGTGGAGAGCTGCAGCAGATGTCTCACTCTCTAGTTTTAGTAAGTCAACCCCAATGATCAGTGAGCTTAATAAAAATATGATTACTCCACACAACCAGGTGTGCCCTAGCAAATATGTTTTTTTTTTGTTTTTTTCTGCTTACACATGATTGGGTATTCAAACTGAATGGAACTTCACCTTATTTATCCCATATTTGAACTCTTTAGGTTAAATTAATAATTAATTTATTTAAATTTTTTTTTTTTTTTTTAAGTAAACCAAGCCCACTGGGTCATTTCAGCTCTTTTACCCCTTTCATGACCATGCCATAATTTTTTGCTATTTAGCACTGTGCTACTTTAACTGGTAAATGCACAGTCATGTAACGCTGTACCCAAATAAAATTCTATTTTTTTCACGCAAATAGAGCTTTCTTTTGGTGGTATTTTCTCATCACTTGGGTTTTTATTTTTTATTATATAAGCAAAAAAATTACTAACAATTTTGAAAAAAAATACTATATTTTTAACTTTCTGCTACAAAGCATATCCAATAATGAAAAAAATAAATAAATCTAATTTCATCATAAATTTAGGCCAAAATGTATTCTGCTACATGTCTTAACCAATAAGTGTATATTAATTGGTTTGCGTGGAAGTTATAGCATCTACAAACTATGGTATATATACTGGAATTCTTATTTATTTACTATACACCATCTCTGTACTAATGACACTGGATGGGAAGGGGTTAACATCTCATGATAATCAAGTAATCGGGGTTAAGTGTGTGCCTAACAAGTATTATTGTGTGTATTGAGTGCTGCTTTTTATTTAAAATCTCTTTGTTTCTTCTCCCTAAATACAAAGTGATCATTCCCTCAACATAGGGCTGTGATTGGACACAGCCGATCAGCAGGTCCCAGCCATGGATCATTGGCAAGTACCTGCTGACAAAAGTTAAGTGTGTCTAAACACAGCGGGGGTCTGCTGCATGTGCCCTGTACCCGGAAGGTACATACAGGTACATTGCTGTGCCTGTAGGAGCCACCCATCCACAGTACAATGCGGACAGGCGGTCCTGAAGAGGTTAAAGCAAACCTGCTTTTTCTTATGCCGGGCAAAGCAGCAGGTTTGCTTTAATAAATCCCTCCCCTGTAGTACACACTCACCTCCCCTTTGCTCCCCACAGCTTCATTCAGCTACCAGGAGCAACAAAATCTAAATATTACTTCCAGATATGGAGGAGCAGGTGACATGCTCCATGTGACAGCGTTGGTGGTTGGTGATTACACCCTTGTGTAAGCTCCGATTTAAGCATCATAATTATTACACATCATTTCCTTTACTCACTTGACAAGTAGTGGGGAGAGGGCAAATGTGTAAGGGCATTCTGCTTTGCCATGAATGAGAACGCACAGGTCCCACATTAAATGTTACAGAGAGAAAACCTTTTAGGCACTAGAAGCTATTTGCTGTTTTAGACATTTACTCGTATACATTAAGAATCAAGTTAGGAAACTGAACATTGGTAGCTATGCAAAAGCTGCATTGACAGGATTTGTTTTCAAAAGGAGCTGTGCACCCAATAAAAGCAATCCACCTGAATATTGCACAGCTGTCTTTGCACAATACCTTCTAATGCAGTATCTGGAGAGACACAGGTATTTCTTCACTTAGCTTTGTTGCTTGCTCATCTATAGCTGCCCTTTTTAGAGTGAAAGGGCAACTGATTGAAATTTCCTAGCCGACTACTATTAAGAATGTAGGCGGAAATTCTGCTGTAGAATTCATGCTTGTCTGATATGAGCACACAATTTTATGTACCGTACTTATCTGAAGAGAAATATTTTTATTTTACCAGTCCTAATATGAACGTATGTATTAGATGTAGAATGCACTTAAAATATGTACGACAAGCTTTAGCGTAAAAGGATATTTTAAAATGATAGCTTCTCTTTGCAGCTTAAAACACAATACATATTGATACACTGCATATGCGTATACATGCAATTTATAAATATAAACAGGGCAGCGCAAATATACATATGACAGTTAAGCATTAACATACTCTTTTTAAAACAGTCCCCAGCCCAATAGGAAATATCATTGAATAGTAATATATTCCTGTGAGAGATTATCAGATGCACCAACACCTTAGGTGAATGAGTCCTCCACCAGCACACAGATTGCTCGCTCACCTCAAGATATTGACCCCGAACCCACAGGATGGTCAATAAACACTTGTTCTCACTATCAGGGGATGAGTAATGCCAAGTGTAAATGATCCTGATGCTCACATCCGATCTGATCAGGATAAAAATTTAAGAATCTAAGTGCTCTCCATTTGGTAATAAAATTCACGCTTTAATACATTAAAATACTTACAAGAAATTCCTCTTGTTCCCAGCATAAAAGTAGTGTACAACACCAAAAGCCAGACCAACTCATTCGGATAGCAGTGGGTGACGTCACAGATCACGGCTCCTCCTCCCGTATGCGTTATGTCCTACAGGACTTTGTCAGCGGGGTGGAGGCACAGCGTCACCCGCTTCATGTTATAGAGAACTAGCAGCCATGGAACAGATAGATGCTAAGGCTGCTGCACAGCCACATTTGCTAAAACTACAGACTTCTCATACACAATAGATCCAGAACAGGATACAGCAGCACTTTTTTTAAAAAGGGGGCTATCAGCAATGCCGCAAAGTCCTTAACATACCCTTTAATCTGGATCTGGGAGGCAACAGAAATGTTCAAAAGCATTTTACTGCACATTAATTATTTAGATCAACATTTTTGACACCTGCGGCTATCCGTTACAAAACCCCATAAGGTCAGCATATAAATATACTTAAAATTAAAATTGCAACCTCCAAACCATGCAATAAAGGGTATAGACAAAACCTCTCATGCTTATGTCACAATGGTCCATTAACCGATAACATAAAAACATATATAAAAAATAAACTATATATACCATAGCATAGAGGGGAGACAATAAACTAATACCAAAAAAACACAGGTGGAGTGAGCGCTGTTAACCATACAATTAGGACTGTTTACCAAGCATGTGTATGTATAAAAAGTGACAGCTTAAAAACATGACATATTTAAACAAGCAATGGCTGTAAAAGTCCATGAATGTCTGTATCTATAGAACAAAAGCAACTTCAGAAGGCAGCCCAGTTTGAAGAAAAGAAGAAATCCTCTGGAGACACTGGAAGTTAAACAAAGCGCCACTCTAAGTGCAGTAGTTAAAAATGAACTTTTAATACAAACTGTGAATTCCGTACGCACATATTACAAATGACAGTCAGGCGTGTGGGCAGTATCTGCCAAAAGTCCGGTATAGAGCATCTGTCCAGGTGGTGGATAGCGGCGTGTGGTCGGAGCGGAGGTATTTTCATCTGTTGCTGACAGTTCCAGTCCGTGGAACGCACGCCGACATCCAGGCAGCTGTCGTCACTTCCGGTAGTGGGAACCAATAGGCAACCCGTTTACGGAGCTATGCTCCTTCTTCAGGCCTCTCGCGTTGCCTATTGATTAAATTACTTTTTTGTTTGAGTAGTAACATTTCCTTTTATTTCTTTTTAGCTTTATGTTGTAATCCCTTATTTTGTTGCTATGTATACTTAATACCTTCCCTATGTATACTTATATTTTGAGATTACTATGAACAATATTCCACCATTAGCTTTGTTTTAATACAGGGGTGCATTTTGGGTTTACCAATGGCAACCAGAAAAATCATAATGTAGACATGGCTAGATGGACAAAACATAGTATACAAAGGTATAAGCACACAAAAGGTGAAAAATTGTTCAAATTTCTGATTGCCTTTGACTTTAATGAGGAAGCAGAAAGGATTGCCCTCTAGCCCTCATATTGTTTGTGTTTGCTGTGGAGCCTATAGTTGTCAGGATCAGGCACAGTTAAAAGATTTGTTTTGGGGGAATTTAAGGAAAAATATAGGTCCATACACAGAAGACATACTTCTATGCTTGTCAGACCTAGAGCCTCCCATAAATAGTGCTCTGAAATATCATTTGTGTAAAGTGAATTGATCTAAATAACTCATTCTTCTAGTTAATCAGGCTTCATGTGAATCTGTGTTCAAGCTATGGAAATCAACTGTTTGCATATTCCAAAAAAGTAGTAAAACTCTTTATTGTTTGGAAAAAAATAACTATTTAAAGCCCTCAATCTCCCCTGCAGCTGCAAGCACTGTGGAGCAATTAATCCTCAAAATACAGAGCAGAAGCACTGAAACTGCCCAAGTAGCTCTTTGGCAGCTCAGCTTCCCCTGCTTGCCTCTTGTAGTTCACCAGCTCTGTGTTAGAGATTGCTGCCAGTTCACTATTGGTAAGGGGGGGGGGCACAGTGAGCTTAGGTGCTAGGAAGACAGTTCTTGACAACTTCAGTGCTTTTACTGTGAACTTTGAGGATGTATTGTTTCACAGTGGCAGCAGCTCCAGAGATCAGAGCTTGTTTAAGACCATTTGCTGCTTGTTAATAATATGTAATTCCTTGAAAATCCATAGCCTGGTCACTGACTTACTTTAAAGTGAACCTGTATTCAGGGCCAGGTTGGGATGTTCACCCTGGGCTCTAGATGACCTTGTCCCAGCACTGCCTGTGTTATACCCATGTACAGATAAGTTAACTCAACTAAATTAACTCAAGTATATATACTGTATACTATACTATACCTAGCCTTGCAAAAAGTTAGTCATTTATTCTCCCTTCTGCCCTAAAATTATAACTTCATCCGCTATGGGTCTGCCCTATTATCCAGGATTAGTAACAGAACACTTCCTCCTACAGTAGATGATATGGCGGCTCTGATGTGTCCAGACTCATTACAAGTAGACTCCATCAGATAGCTGATCTATGAATACAAAAACTTTAAATCAAACAAAAATATGAAATAGATGGTGAAATTCTACAACGTGATCCAGTGACCAGCACACCCTGATAACACTGTAGGCTCTTCAATCTAATAATTTTAGCAATCGCCACTCTTTTTACCAATCATAGTCCTTTCAATATGTTTAGCATCATGTGTCAGTTGGCCAATGGGCTGTCTGATAGCCTGCCCAGCGCCCAACTGAAGAAGTGCATATGGCAAGCTGACAACGCTGCCTCTAATTGCGAAGAATATAAGTAGAAAACCTACTGATACCAGAGTATTCAATACAATCTAATATGTTGCATCTCAAAGTGTGGAATTATTTTGTACATTCATTTACAAAAAAAAAAAAATAATTCACATTCTATGTGATATTCACCATTTATAATTTTGTATTCAGCATTGCTCAATCAAACTGATAGTTTAAAGCTGATCTCTGGGCTGGATTAAAGTATAAGTTCACTCTAAAACTAAAATCTGTAAATCTACTGGCATCCACAATCTAACACTAACCTATCTAGCCCAGTAAAGGAGAAATTGCTATACATACCTTTTCTGAAGCCGATCCAATCCTGTCTCCAGTGGTGGAAGCTGTGTGCAGGAGAGACAGCCGCCAACGGCTGGAAAATGCCTGGGAAGTGACATCACCCATGGGGCTTACCCATTCACCTAAGGTGTAAAATGTAAAGTAAAAAAAAACACCCACACTTTTGAAAAAATAGTTTATTGCAGGGCTAGATAGGTTAGTCTTAGATTGTGGATGCAAATAGATTTACAGATTTAAATTTTAGGGTGAACTTCTACTTTAATTATATCTAAATACAAGAGCCATATGTATTATTACTTGAATCGTGGTGTCATTTCTGTCTTATTGTCAGATCTATGCATTATTTCAGCATGAAACAACTCCTATAACAGTGATGGTGAACCTTGGCACCCCAGATGTTTTGTAACAACATTTCCCATGATGCGCATGCACTCTGCAGTATAGTTGAGCATTGTGGGAAATGTAGCCGCACAATTTCAAAGCAGCATGTCCATGCGACTTCGGATGCAACTTGAAAGACATCTGTGTGGCTTCATGCACAGACGTATATTGAAATTGCACCCGAAATCGGCAAATGTAGTGCAGGAACTACTTTTGCAAATCAGTGCAGCACCGCAAAGTTGGCGTTGCACCGTTTGTAATGCTGCCAGTGCCAGCAATAGGCTGCGACTTGTCATTCAAATTTGACCTGTCAAATCGCATGACAAATTGGTTCAGTGTGAATGAGGGCTTATTTTGGCAAATGCACTGGCAGTGATGCTACATAGTTATATAGTTAATCTAGTTGAAAAAAGACACAAGTCCATCCAGTTCAACCAACAAAGAGAAAAAAAACACATACACACACATACTCTATATACACTATCCTATACCTATAATTGATCCAGAGGAAGGAAAAAATAACAATGGCTTCAGTCATTTCTGAGGTACGGATCTGAAGCAAGTATGCAGGAGCCCTGACTTCTCTGGCTGTCACTGGAACCAGATTCCCCACTAGAAGAAATCAGCAAGATAGGAAGTACATGTTTGCACTGAGTTGCATAGTCATATGCCGCGTACACACGTACGGACTTTTCCCGGCGGACCTAAGTCCAGCGGACAATCCGCTGGACTTTCCCGCTAGGTACGCTGGACTAAAAAGCGAACGGACTTGACCACACACGATCACGCAAAAAGTCCGACGGTTCACGCGATGACGTACAGCACGTACGACGGGACTAGAAAACGAAAAATACTAGAAAAATACTTGCTACTGAGCATGCGTCCTTTTTGGTCCGCCGGACCATACTACACACGACCGGATTATCCGCTGGACTGCCAAGTCCAGCGGATAATTTGAAAACAAAACTTGAAACTTTAGTCCGCCGTACTTTGGCCAAAAAAAGTCCGCCGGCGCCCACACACGAGGGGATTATCCGCTGGACTTTGGTCCAGCGGATAATCCCGCGGGATAGTCCCTTCGTGTGTACGCGGCATTAGTCTTACTTTGTGAGAAGGAGCAGAAAGCACAACCATTGTATACAGTGGCGGCCCGTCCATGCAGGGCGCCGGATGCATGGATTCCAACTGTTTTTTTTTTTTAAGCAGATGATTAGAGCCTGAGGCTCTAAGGCCCCTTTCAGACTGGGGCATTTTTCAGGCGGTACAGCGCCTGAAAAAATTCGGCCCCATTCACTTCAGTGTGAAAGCCGGCGGGCTTTCACACCGGAGCGGTGCGCTAGCAGGACGGTCAAAAAAGTCCTGCTAGCAGTATCTTTGGAGCGGTATAGGAGCGGTGTATTTACCGCTCCTATACCGCTCCTACCCATTGATTTCAATGGGACACTGCGGTAATTTAACCCTTTTTCGGATTTTAGGGATTTTAACCCTTTTTTCGGCCGCTAGCGGGGGTTAAAACTGCACCGCTAGTGGCCGAATACCACGGCTAAAACGACGGTAAAGCAGCGCTAAATATAGCGCTGCTTTACCGTCGCCGCCGCTCCCGCCCCAGTGTGAAAGGGGCCTAATTGTCTGCTTAAAAAAAGGGTGAGCATGGCCACAGAGCACTGCGCCATGAGCCCACCCACTTGTGTGACAATAACAAATTAATATTTGCTATTGTCTTCCTGATTCTCCTCCCAGCCAATCAGGAAGCAGGTACTGAGACCCGGTTGGCCAGGGAGTCTTACGACTTACAATTGTGTCTCAGGACACACTGGCCACACTTCCTGTTCAGCCCGGAAGAGAAGCAATGGCCAGCTCTTCATTCCAACTGCCTCCTAGTTTAAGGTTAGTCCTGCTGCATTCCCGTCCGGTTCCCCAGGGGGGGGGGGCGTGGATGGCGTTAGTTTGCCGTGACCCCCCCCCAAATATGTAGCACCAGCCACCACTGATTGTATAGCTTCTGGGTCCTATGCTGAGCGGCTGCCTTGCTGCGTTGTGAACACAAGAGGTCTGCATTTTGGCATGGGCACCATTAAGAGACCGCTTTGCATTTTTTTCAATGAAAGCAAAGCATTCTCTGATTGGATGGAGCCAATAGGTGGGGCAGGGACACCATGCTTTCCACTTCATCTAATTCGAGAACACTTTGAATTAATTGAGAAAATGCGATACATTCCCTGAATGCCACCCATGCCAAGCAGCCAACCTCCTGCGTTCAGAATGCAACAGGGCAGCTGTGGGTCATGGGACTCAGAAGCTAACGCAGTTCCCAGGAGTAATGGTTTTTACTACAGTGATTTCCAGCTTACACAGGCATTCCACGGGTATGTTACATACATAGTTACATTGGCCCCAGCTGGTTTAGGTAAAAATGCTATACCTGGAATTCTTCTTTAAAACATTATCACATGTTGATGATATCACTTACCTCAAGCTGGTCTCTTTTATACATTTTTCTAAAAAATACTGAAAATACTCTACTTTCCCTTTAAGCACTCTATTAAATGTAACAGTTCTCATATAAGTAACAGCAAAACTCTCATATTGTTGTTAATGTTAATGCTGTCTTAGAAGAATCAAGCAAGTCTACCCATGCGGTTATGACAGTCAAAGAAGGGAGATTATATCTGCGTGGGTGAGCCAAAACACTAGCCTTCCCAGATTAAACTGTTTATTAATGAACTTAATCAGATCAGTGATTCTTGTCTTCAGTATTAGATACAAGATACTGATCATATGGTGTCCTAATTTATGCAGGCAGTCATTGACCATGCACATTCAGTTATTAAAAACATTAGCTTTTATGGTTTTAGAGATAATTTAAAAAAAATATTTGGCAATAAACTGAACTGAGAAGGATTTTGTTTGAGAGTTAGAGCAGAACATGTTTTAGGTTGCTCTGTGAGTATATCAAGGAACCTTGCAGATCAGCTGCGTTTATGACAGCCATGCACAATGGTTACTGGTTATTCCATAAGAAATGACCAGACCCTCAAATGTTCTTTCTCTAAAAAAAGAGAAAACAGGAATAAGCTGGAGGTTTTTCATTCTGTCCAATCAACATCCAGCTAGTTGGCACTGATCAACTGTGATCCTTTTCAGTCCCTTCAAAGTGGATTTATCATAAACTTGCTGCATAATCACACACTTGATGTGAAAATTAGGGTCCTGGATTTACATTAAAACATTTTAACTTTGTAATGTTGACCTTCAAAAAAATCCAATAATAATCTTTAGACATAAAACAGGTGTCAGTGGTGAGCGCTAGGGTCCAAGCTAGCATATTCTTCTAATGCACAAATTTAATATAACTTTAAAAAAAGCCTAAATGTCTCTGACTACAGAGTGTAAATAAAGAAATAAAAGGAAATATTTGCAGTTGACAAGTATGTGCAAGAATGTGCTTTTAGTGCAAATTAATAAGACAGTTTGCTATCCCATTTAAAGTAAAAAGGTTATACTATGAAAATTACAACTTTTACATTTCTGTAAAGTGTAAGAGAAAATTAGTGCCTGTGCCCAAAAGAAGAATGAAAATTCCATATTTGTATGCAAAAAATGAATTTTTGTACCCTAATTTATTTGTGCTTAGATTAAAAACTGCTATTTTAAAGCTTTGGGTTGTAAATCTTTAACTAAATGCAAATTTTTAAAGATTTACATCTATTCAAAGTAAGAAAGCAGTCAGGAAAAGTCCTTATCCTTCATTGCAGGCATTATTAGGGAAGGAAAAACCCAAAGCTTTAAAATAACAGTTTTTAATCTAAGCACAAATAAATTAGGGTACAAAAATACATTTTTTGCATAAAAATATGGAATTTTCATTCTTCTTTTGGGCACATTGACCCAGGCACTATTTTTCTCTTACACTTTACAGAAATGTAAAAGTTGTAATTTTTATAGTGTAACATGGCCCTACTTCAACCATACCACTGATTTAAAAAAAAAAAACACACACACATTTACAGTATAAAGTACTAAAGCACAGCAAGCAGAGCACTATTTAAACATATGGATTGAATTAAAAAGGGGGGGGGTCATGTGAGTTTCCTCCTGTCCCTTTCTCCTGTCACAGAGTTCTCTATTCAAAGTTAAGCAAAGAGAACTCTGTGTGACATTGTAGGATGCACACCACAGATAGCGTCCCCATTGTAAATAGGTTGCTTGGTTTGCTAAAACAGTGTTTTTCAAAAACAATTGGTATTTTTTAAATAAAATATTTATGTTCACCTTTTTTTATACATTGTTGCATCACAGTGGCGCTGATCTCTTTACACACTAGTTTACCCCTCACCCTTAGATCTGTGTTCTTCAGATGCTTTTCATAAGGAAACCATCAAGTATGCTTTACTTGGACAGATATAGTATTTCCTTGCACCCTATTTTGAATACATTAAATAAGGTGCTCACAGGTTTGGACTTTGGCAGCTTCAAATAAGAGCCTAAACTATAATGGCTCTGTGGTTTAAACCATGTTCAGGGGCTGTTGTTGCAAATCTGCCCCTATCTACTTGATGTTTATGAGATTGTTCCTCAAGGAGATTGGTGAGGGTAGGACTGGGCATCTTTGGCCTCAGAGGCAGAGACAACCAAATAGCCGTCCCATGTCAGGGACAGATTTCTGTGGGCTAAAGAAAGCAAACTACTTAAAGTAAAACCGTGGATGGTGGGTGTTCCTAAATTACATTGTTTATTGTGACACACTTTCAAATATCCTCCGCCATTAGCTTTCTTTGCAGCTCTCTGCATTCAGTCACATAACCTATTACAATGGAAGTTGGTGCTAAAAGACGTGAATCTGCCAAATTCTGTGATTGCAGGTAGCTATGTATTTCCCAGCATGTATCACTGACTGTGGGTCTTGGTCTATTGACGTCTGAAGGGTGAATCTCCATTCAGGGCAACTAGTCCAAGATATTTTATTATTATTGTCCCGAAGGCCAAATACCCCCCCCCCCCCCCCCCCCCCAGTCCTCCCCTTTTCCATTTTGTATGTGGGATTTAAATAGTAAATCCGTTATGGTTCAGCTTTCTCTCTGAGGAATTGATTGCAAATAAGTAAGCTCTAAATGAAAAGCAGTGAGCGTTTCATTTTTGTATTGTTCTTAGATACATGCCATTAGGTTGACCAAATCACCAAGCATAAACCATTACATCTTGGGATTAAATGACAGTGTGTATCTTTAAAATAATTCCTGTATTGCCTTTTATCAAATATATCACCTTAGTGTGACTTTTTAAAAATGTGTCACCTAGAAGCATTTGCTAGATTTATGTTTTCATTGCTCAGACATCTCAAGCTGAATCAGATAAAGCCATCAAGCCGTATAGTATATTTTACATCTGTTCTACGCATAGATATTGTCAGCTTGACCATGAGATGCTGCCCTTGAATTTCTGTTGCTTAATACCCAAAGGAGGAATCTGTATCAAACTGCTTTTTGCACTGTTTAATAAACGTTTCACTAAATAATGCTTAAACTTCCATGTGCCTCTGGGAAGATAAGAAAATCTAACCTGAATTGTATCTTGAAGGAGATTTTGCCTTATGATAGATGGCATATGCATGAGAACAGCATCACAATACTGAATGTGAAAATGATATGCTAATGACACCAAAAGAGTTGATGTCCTAGTTATCAGCATTTGGAGAATTGCAATAACAGGAAGATAGATAGGTTCTAAACTATATAAAGAACAGATGAAAACCATGTCTCATGGACTAAATTGTGAACAATAAACAAAAGTGTAATATGCTGTAAATAACATGGATAAAATATAGACATGTTATTAGAGCACTGGAACCAAAACAGGAGGGGTAAAGACTTTAAATCCAGATTTTAGAGGCAGATCTTTATCAAAGTGGGTATTCTCTGGGTTCCCCATAGTAATCTAAAGAATGTCAGAGGGATAAAAGTGCCAAAGATATAATGTGAGTTCACAAAATTTTTACTGCACGTGTCAGAAGGTCATAGGAACAGCCAAGGAATTTTAGGAGCTTACCAGTCCACCTTCATCTGGGCTTATGTGGTAAGCTTAACAGGAATAATTACATCATATCTGGAATAGTGTTTTAGCAAAGCCTCGTGGTACACCAGATAGACAAAATTGTTTTACTGTTTGCTGTTTGTCTGGCATGTTGAGCAGATCTGCTGATACATTATTCAATATATCACATAATTATTCCTGCTCAGCTTACCATGTCAGCCTTGATGAAGGGGGACTGGTGAGTCACCATAACCCATTGGATTTTCTTGTAACTTTCTTCGAAAAAGATTTATTGGACACACATGATATGCCTGGCCCTGTCACCCTTCTTACAGGAGAAATACATAAGTTATAGGGCATTAATAAAATGGTAGAATACATAAGTTATGTGCTATTCATAACAGTGGCAGGACTACCACCTTAGCCACCATATTGGCACTATGGGGCCCAGGAGAGATGGGGCACAGTCAGGACAATGAAGGTGAGCTGTCATTTGGGCTCCTTCCACCACCCACCATCCCGTGACTTGTGTGCAGTGCCTCTGACAGTTCTTGCCCCTTCCCTTCCTGCTTCCTCCTATTTCTCTGTATTAGTCCTTATGCATTTTTGTCTGACAGTGCTTCTCCCCTCCCAATTGCATGCTTTTTTTCAAATTTCATCAGTTTTTTTTAAATGTATCTGTTGAAGCCAGTCGGATGATGTGTTGTTTCTGGGCAACATTGCCCTTTGTTCATTTCCAAGTCCTAGGTGTGTGGGTGGCTAATAACGCTGACAGCATGATTTGGCTCCACCCCAATCACTACCCACAGTGCAATGTACTTGTCGGAAACAGAATTCCTGAGCTAACTCTTCAGGTGAGCCATGCCCAATGGTGAAATGGAGTGCACTGGTGGAAGAGATGAACAGATAAAAGTGGGTGTAGAGGCAGAGAGGGTCGCAGTGGTGAATAAGAGTCCAGGGGTGGAATGGAGTGCAGAGGTGGAAGTGGTTAAAAAGGCATAAGGGGAGGAAGAGATCGAAGAGTTGCAGTGGCCAAAGGGATACAATGGTGAAAGACAGTTGCAGAAGTGAAGGAAGATGCAATTATGTGATGCACTCTGTGCTGTGTGTGAGAAGGGCATTGTCACCTTCTCCATGCTGGGTAAAGTGACAATGCATTTCCAAAAAGGCCTACCCCTGACCTCCCTATACTTGCATTGCCATGATCCCTTGCCGCTCCCTCTTTCTCCACAGCTAGAGTGAAATCACTGGTGTCAGCGATGTGATAGTGCTTGGGTCTAGAAATCGGCATGAGCACTGCCACAGAAGGGAAGGTCACATGCATCTTCATACCCAGAAGGGCTAGGGGTTCTATAGATTGAATGGTAACGCAGCACACCTAGCTACAAGATGTGTGCTTATCGTTCAGGAAAATGTGCATTAGTGCAACACTATGGTGTGAACAGGCCCTATAACATTGCCTCTCTACTTCTCTATTTGGTGCATACATTTTTTTATTGTTAAAAATAATATATGCAGCAGCTCAAGCCTTGTTCCACATTACAGTAGTAATTGGGGTGATGTCAATGGCATTTTTTTATTTGGTTGGGGAGAAGGCCCCATAAAAATTTTGCTATGGACCCTGCGATTTCTAATTACACCCCTGATTTAAAACATAAAGGAATATACATTTAAAGCGGAAGTAAACCCATCTATTTATCAGTTGGATTTCCGTCATGTAACACTGCCATTGGTTGTGCTCTCAACCAAACTTTCAGACCATCCAATGACTGGGGTCCTAACTGATCACATGTGCAGCATCATGGCACTTGAAGATTAAACAGAGACCTAGATGGCAGCTTCCTTGCCTGAAAACGATAGGGGGTTTACAAATACTTTAAGGGTTTACAAATACTTTAAGGTTTAAGTTCTATGCAGCAATCTTCAGACATGGGACTAAATATAAATGAATTAAAAAGAGATAATTATGTAGAAAAGCCCAACTCTAGTCTAAACTAGGGATGGGCCCGGTGCTCGATGCGAACCCACGTTCGCATCGAGCACCGGGCGTTCGCTCGCTCGGCGAGCCAAGAACTATTTTGGCCGCTCGCATCAGGTTGGTTTGAGGCGAGCGGCCCCGCAATGCATTGCGGCTGGCGCGGCCGGCGCAGTGCATTGCTGGCTGATGATTGGCCAAGCATGCACTGTGACCCCGCATGCTTGGCCAATCACAGCCCCGGAAACTCGAAGAGCCATAATTGGCTACAGGCAGGACGCCTGTAGCCAATTACAGCTCAGGGGCTGTAGTACACGCCCCCCCCTATAAAAGGCCGCCACGCCGTCTGCGCCGGTCACATGCTGTTCCGGCGCAGATAGAGCAGGCTAGATCTGTGACACTCTGCTGGATTTAGTTAGTTAGAGAGATTTACTCAGAGAGATTGAGTTAGATAGATTCATTCATTTAGATTGATTTAGAAAGAGGGGCTTGTAGTGTGTTCGTGGCAGGCAGGCAGAGCTCCTATATTTTTGTTCCCAGAAGCACCTATAGGACTTGTAGTGTGTTCGTGGCAGGCAGGCAGAGCTCCTATATTTTGTTCCCAGAAGCACCTATAGGACTTGTAGTGTGTTCGTGGCAGGCAGGCAGAGCTCCTATATTTTGTTCCCAGAAGCACCTATAGGACTTGTAGTGTGTTCGTGGCAGGCAGGCAGAGCTCCTATATTTTTTTCCCAGAAGCACCTATAGGACTTGTAGTGTGTTCGTGGCAGGCAGGCAGAGCTCCTATATTTTGTTCCCAGAAGCACCTATAGGACTTGTAGTGTGTTCGTGGCAGGCAGGCAGAGCTCCTATATTTTGTTCCCAGAAGCACCTATAGGACTTGTAGTGTGTTCGTGGCAGGCAGGCAGAGCTCCTATATTTTGTTCCCAGAAGCACCTATAGGACTTGTAGTGTGTTCGTGGCAGGCAGGCAGAGCTCCTATATTTTGTTCCCAGAAGCACCTATAGGACTTGAAGTGTGTTAGTCCCATCACACAGACCTACATTTTCTTCCCAGGAGCACCTATAGGACTTGAAGTGTGTTAGTCCCATCACACAGAGATCATATATTTTGTTCCCAGAAGCACCTATAGGACTTGAAGTGTGTTAGTCCCATCACACAGACCTATATTTCCTTCCCAGAAGCACCTATAGGACTTGAAGTGTGTTAGTCCCATCACACAGAGATCATATATTTTGTTCCCAGAAGCACCTATAGGACTTGAAGTGTGTTAGTCCCATCACACAGACCTACATTTTCTTCCCAGAAGCACCTATAGGACTTGAAGTGTGTTAGTCCCATCACACAGAGATCATATATTTTGTTCCCAGAAGCACCTATAGGACTTGAAGTGTGTTAGTCCCATCACACAGACCTATATTTCCTTCCCAGAAGCACCTATAGGACTTGAAGTGTGTTAGTCCCATCACACAGAGATCATATATTTTGTTCCCAGAAGCACCTATAGGACTTGAAGTGTGTTAGTCCCATCACACAGACCTACATTTTCTTCCCAGAAGCACCTATAGGACTTGAAGTGTGTTAGTCCCATCACACAGACCTACATTTTCTTCCCAGAAGCACCCATAGGACTTGAAGTGTGTTAGTCCCATCACACAGAGATCCTATATTTTGTTCCCAGAAGCACCTATAGGACTTGAAGTGTGTTAGTCCCATCACACAGAGATCATATATTTTGTTCCCAGAAGCACCTATAGGACTTGAAGTGTGTTAGTCCCATCACACAGACCTATATTTCCTTCCCAGAAGCACCTATAGGACTTGAAGTGTGTTAGTCCCATCACACAGAGATCATATATTTTGTTCCCAGAAGCACCTATAGGACTTGAAGTGTGTTAGTCCCATCACACAGAGATCATATATTTTGTTCCCAGAAGCACCTATAGGACTTGAAGTGTGTTAGTCCCATCACACAGACCTATATTTCCTTCCCAGAAGCACCTATAGGACTTGAAGTGTGTTAGTCCCATCACACAGAGATCATATATTTTGTTCCCAGAAGCACCTATAGGACTTGAAGTGTGTTAGTCCCATCACACAGACCTACATTTTCTTCCCAGAAGCACCTATAGGACTTGAAGTGTGTTAGTCCCATCACACAGACCTACATTTTCTTCCCAGAAGCACCTATAGGACTTGAAGTGTGTTAGTCCCATCACACAGAGATCATATATTTTGTTCCCAGAAGCACCTATAGGACTTGAAGTGTGTTAGTCCCATCACACAGACCTATATTTCCTTCCCAGAAGCACCTATAGGACTTGAAGTGTGTTAGTCCCATCACACAGAGATCATATATTTTGTTCCCAGAAGCACCTATAGGACTTGAAGTGTGTTAGTCCCATCACACAGACCTACATTTTCTTCCCAGAAGCACCTATAGGACTTGAAGTGTGTTAGTCCCATCACACAGAGATCATATATTTTGTTCCCAGAAGCACCTATAGGACTTGAAGTGTGTTAGTCCCATCACACAGACCTATATTTCCTTCCCAGAAGCACCTATAGGACTTGAAGTGTGTTAGTCCCATCACACAGAGATCATATATTGTGTTCCCAGAAGCACCTATAGGACTTGAAGTGTGTTAGTCCCATCACACAGACCTACATTTTCTTCCCAGAAGCACATATAGGACTTGAAGTGTGTTAGTCCCATCACACAGACCTACATTTTCTTCCCAGAAGCACCTATAGGACTTGAAGTGTGTTAGTCCCATCACACAGAGATCATATATTTTGTTCCCAGAAGCACCTATAGGACTTGAAGTGTGTTAGTCCCATCACACAGACCTATATTTCCTTCCCAGAAGCACCTATAGGACTTGAAGTGTGTTAGTCCCATCACACAGAGATCATATATTTTGTTCCCAGAAGCACCTATAGGACTTGAAGTGTGTTAGTCCCATCACACAGAGATCATATATTTTGTTCCCAGAAGCACCTATAGGACTTGAAGTGTGTTAGTCCCATCACACAGACCTACATTTTCTTCCCAGAAGCACCTATAGGACTTGAAGTGTGTTAGTCCCATCACACAGACCTACATTTTCTTCCCAGAAGCACCCATAGGACTTGAAGTGTGTTAGTCCCATCACACAGAGATCATATATTTTGTTCCCAGAAGCACCTATAGGACTTGAAGTGTGTTAGTCCCATCACACAGACCTATATTTCCTTCCCAGAAGCACCTATAGGACTTGAAGTGTGTTAGTCCCATCACACAGAGATCATATATTTTGTTCCCAGAAGCACCTATAGGACTTGAAGTGTGTTAGTCCCATCACACAGACCTACATTTTCTTCCCAGAAGCACATATAGGACTTGAAGTGTGTTAGTCCCATCACACAGACCTACATTTTCTTCCCAGAAGCACCTATAGGACTTGAAGTGTGTTAGTCCCATCACACAGAGATCATATATTTTGTTCCCAGAAGCACCTATAGGACTTGAAGTGTGTTAGTCCCATCACACAGACCTACATTTTCTTCCCAGAAGCACATATAGGACTTGAAGTGTGTTAGTCCCATCACACAGACCTACATTTTCTTCCCAGAAGCACCTATAGGACTTGAAGTGTGTTAGTCCCATCACACAGAGATCATATATTTTGTTCCCAGAAGCACCTATAGGACTTGAAGTGTGTTAGTCCCATCACACAGACCTATATTTCCTTCCAGAAGCACCTATAGGACTTGAAGTGTGTTAGTCCCATCACACAGAGATCATATATTTTGTTCCCAGAAGCACCTATAGGACTTGAAGTGTGTTAGTCCCATCACACAGAGATCATATATTTTGTTCCCAGAAGCACCTATAGGACTTGAAGTGTGTTAGTCCCATCACACAGACCTACATTTTGTTCCCAGAAGCACCTATATGACTTGAAGTGTGTTAGTCCCATCACACAGACCTACATTTTCTTCCCAGAAGCACCCATAGGACTTGAAGTGTGTTAGTCCCATCACACAGAGATCATATATTTTGTTCCCAGAGGCACCTATAGGACTTGAAGTGTGTTAGTCCCATCACACAGACCTACATTTTCTTCCCAGAAGCACCTATAGGACTTGAAGTGTGTTAGTCCCATCACACAGAGATCATATATTTTGTTCCCAGAAGCACCTATAGGACTTGAAGTGTGTTAGTCCCATCACACAGACCTACATTTTCTTCCCAGAAGCACATATAGGACTTGAAGTGTGTTAGTCCCATCACACAGACCTACATTTTCTTCCAGAAGCACCTATAGGACTTGAAGTGTGTTAGTCCCATCACACAGAGATCATATATTTTGTTCCCAGAAGCACCTATAGGACTTGAAGTGTGTTAGTCCCATCACACAGACCTATATTTCCTTCCCAGAAGCACCTATAGGACTTGAAGTGTGTTAGTCCCATCACACAGAGATCATATATTTTGTTCCCAGAAGCACCTATAGGACTTGAAGTGTGTTAGTCCCATCACACAGAGATCATATATTTTGTTCCCAGAAGCACCTATAGGACTTGAAGTGTGTTAGTCCCATCACACAGACCTACATTTTCTTCCCAGAAGCACCTATAGGACTTGAAGTGTGTTAGTCCCATCACACAGACCTACATTTTCTTCCCAGAAGCACCCATAGGACTTGAAGTGTGTTAGTCCCATCACACAGAGATCCTATATTTTGTTCCCAGAAGCACCTATAGGACTTGAAGTGTGTTAGTCCCATCACACAGACCTATATTTTCTTCCCAGAAGCACCCATAGGACTTGAAGTGTGTTAGTCCCATCACACAGAGATCATATATTTTGTTCCCAGAGGCACCTATAGGACTTGAAGTGTGTTAGTCCCATCACACAGACCTACATTTTCTTCCCAGAAGCACCTATAGGACTTGAAGTGTGTTAGTCCCATCACACAGAGATCATATATTTTGTTCCCAGAGGCACCTATAGGACTTGAAGTGTGTTAGTCCCATCACACAGACCTATATTTTCTTCCCAGAAGCACCTATAGGACTTGAAGTGTGTTAGTCCCATCACACAGACCTACATTTTCTTCCCAGAAGCACCTATAGGACTTGAAGTGTGTTAGTCCCATCACACAGACCTACATTTTCTTCCCAGAAGCACCCATAGGACTTGAAGTGTGTTAGTCCCATCACACAGAGATCCTATATTTTGTTCCCAGAAGCACCTATAGGACTTGAAGTGTGTTAGTCCCATCACACAGACCTATATTTTCTTCCCAGAAGCACCCATAGGACTTGAAGTGTGTTAGTCCCATCACACAGAGATCATATATTTTGTTCCCAGAGGCACCTATAGGACTTGAAGTGTGTTAGTCCCATCACACAGACCTACATTTTCTTCCCAGAAGCACCTATAGGACTTGAAGTGTGTTAGTCCCATCACACAGAGATCATATATTTTGTTCCCAGAGGCACCTATAGGACTTGAAGTGTGTTAGTCCCATCACACAGACCTATATTTTCTTCCCAGAAGCACCCATAGGACTTGAAGTGTGTTAGTCCCATCACACAGAGCTCCTCTATTTTCTTTGCAGAAGCACCCACAGGACTTCTAGTGTGTTAGTGGCATCACACAGAGCTCCTCTATTTTCTTTGCAGAAGCACCCATAGGACTTCTAGTGTGTTAGTGGCATCACACAGAGCTCCTCTATTTTCTTTGCAGAAGCACCCACAGGACTTCTAGTGTGTTAGTGGCATCACACAGAGCTCCTATATTTTCTTCTCAGCAGCACCCACAGGACTTCTAGTGTGTTAGTGGCATCACACAGAGCTCCTCTATTTTCTTTGCAGAAGCACCCACAGGACTTCTAGTGTGTTAGTGGCATCACACAGAGCTCCTCTATTTTCTTTGCAGAAGCACCCACAGGACTTCTAGTGTGTTAGTGGCATCACACAGAGCTCCTCTATTTTCTTTGCAGAAGCACCCATAGGACTTCTAGTGTGTTAGTGGCATCACACAGAGCTCCTATATTTTCTTCTCAGCAGCACCCACAGGACTTCTAGTGCGTTAGTGGCATCACACAGAGCTCCTCTATTTTCTTTGCAGAAGCACCCACAGGACTTCTAGTGTGTTAGTGGCATCACACAGAGCTCCTCTATTTTCTTTGTAGAAGCACCCACAGGACTTCTAGTGTGTTAGTGGCATCACACAGAGCTCCTCTATTTCTTCTCAGCAGCACCCACAGGACTTCTAGTGTGTTAGTGGCATCACACAGAGCTCCTCTATTTTCTTTGCAGAAGCACCCACAGGACTTCTAGTGTGTTAGTGGCATCACACAGAGCTCCTCTATTTTCTTTGCAGAAGCACCCATAGGACTTCTAGTGTGTTAGTGGCATCACACAGAGCTCCTATATTTTCTTCTCAGCAGCACCCACAGGACTTCTAGTGTGTTAGTGGCATCACACAGAGCTCCTCTATTTTCTTTGCAGAAGCACCCACAGGACTTCTAGTGTGTTAGTGGCATCACACAGAGCTCCTCTATTTTCTTTGCAGAAGCACCCATAGGACTTCTAGTGTGTTAGTGGCATCACACAGAGCTCCTATATTTTCTTCTCAGCAGCACCCACAGGACTTCTAGTGTGTTAGTGGCATCACACAGAGCTCCTCTATTTTCTTTGCAGAAGCACCCACAGGACTTCTAGTGTGTTAGTGGCATCACACAGAGCTCCTCTATTTTCTTTGCAGAAGCACCCACAGGACTTCTAGTGTGTTAGTGGCATCACACAGAGCTCCTCTATTTTCTTTGCATAAGCACCCACAGGACTTCTAGTGTGTTAGTGGCATCACACAGAGCTCCTCTATTTTCTTTGCAGAAGCACCCACGGGACTTCTAGTGTGTTAGTGGCATCACACAGAGCTCCTCTATTTTCTTTGCAGAAGCACCCATAGGACTTCTAGTGTGTTAGTGGCATCACACAGAGCTCCTATATTTTCTTCTCAGCAGCACCCACAGGACTTCTAGTGTGTTAGTGGCATCACACAGAGCTCCTCTATTTTCTTTGCAGAAGCACCCACAGGACTTCTAGTGTGTTAGTGGCATCACACAGAGCTCCTCTATTTTCTTTGCAGAAGCACCCATAGGACTTCTAGTGTGTTAGTGGCATCACACAGAGCTCCTATATTTTCTTCTCAGCAGCACCCACAGGACTTCTAGTGTGTTAGTGGCATCACACAGAGCTCCTCTATTTTCTTTGCAGAAGCACCCATAGGACTTCTAGTGTGTTAGTGGCATCACACAGAGCTCCTATATATTCTTCTCAGCAGCACCCACAGGACTACCGACTACAATGGCTGGAAGACCGCCAAGGGGAGGCAGAGCGTGCAGAGCCAAGAACACAGGGCAGGCAGGCTCTGTTTCTAGTGGACGTGGCCGTGGACATGGACGTGGTCGTGCATCGTCATCAGCACGTGGCCATGGGACACGCGCGTCTTTGTTTTCGGCAGCTGGACATGTGGAGCCGCATCATGCTGAAGGCTTGGTAGAATGGATGACCAAGCCCTCCTCATCCTCCTCATCCTCTCTCACCCAGGCTCAGGGTACTGACAGAGCATCATCAGCCACCCCTTCCCTAGACCCACCATGTCCTCCTGAGGAGTCCCCCGAACTCTTTGAGCACAGTGTTGGGTACATGCTCCAGGAGGATGCCCAACGATTCGAAGGCTCGGATGATGATACCCAGCTTGAGGAATCTGGCAGTACTGTTCCACCAGCTGCAGCTTACTGCCAGGTTTGCTCTAGTGGTGAAGAGGGAGGGGATGATGAGGTCACTGACTCCACGTGGGTGCCTGAAGGGAGAGAGGATGAGGAGGAGGACGAGGAGGAGGAGGAGGATGCGGCGTCACATGTCCAACGAGGCAGGATGCCCCCTGGAGGCCAGGTAGAGGCCAGCACAGCAACTGTACAACACCGCAGAGCTCCGCCTGTGCAGGGCGCTGCCTCTGCACGTTATCAGAAAAGTTCTTTGGTGTGGGCCTTTTTTGAGACGAGTGCAGCAGATCGCACCACTGCTATTTGCAATATTTGTCTCAAGCGTATCTCGCGTGGCCAAAACATCAGCCGCTTGGGCACCACAAGCATGACCAGACATATGGCGACCTGCCATGCAGCTCGTTGGCAGGCACACATAAAAGACCCACACCAAAGAACTAAGCGGACCTCTCCTTGCTCCTCCTCAGCTGGGATCTCCATCCCCACTACACCTTCAGTCCTCTCTGAAAGCTGCTCTGAGAGGACTGAAGGTGTAGAATTAGGTGTGTCACAACCAAGTACTTGCAGTACACCGACGTCCGATTGCAGCAGGCAAATTTCCCTGCCCCAGCTGCTGGACCGTAGAAAGAAGTACACTCCCAGCCATCCACATGCCCAGCGGTTGAATGCTAGCCTGGCTAAATTGCTAGCACTTCAACTGCTGCCTTTTCAGTTGGTAGACTCGGCCCCCTTCAGTGAGTTTGTTCAATGTGCGGTTCCTCAGTGGCAGGTTCCCAAACGCCACTTTTTCTCGCGGAAGGCGATTACGTCTCTCTACCGGCATGTGGAGGGCAATGTCCATGCCTCGCTGGACAGGGCGGTCAGCGGTAAGGTGCATATTACCACTGACTCATGGTCCAGCAGGCATGGACAGGGACGGTACCTTTCTTTCACGGCCCATTGGGTCACTCTATTGGCAGCTGGGAGGGATGCAGGACAAGGTGCAGTAGTGTTGGAGGTTGTTCCGCCACCACGCCTCCAAAACGCGACTACTGCTACTGGTTGTGACACACCTCTCTCCTCCACCCCCTCCTCTTCTTCTTCCTCCAGTGCTCTGTCCTTGGAACCAGCGGTGCTCCGTAGGTGTACAAGGGGCTACGCAAGTACGCAGGCAAAAAGATGCCATGCCGTGCTTGCGCTGGTGTGTTTGGGGGACAGGAGCCACACTGGGCCAGAGGTTCTGGCAGCTCTGCAGGGGCAGGCCGAGAGGTGGTTGACGCCACGTCAGCTTAAGCCAGGAATGGTCGTTTCTGACAATGGCACCAACCTCCTCTCCGCCCTGCGACAGGGGCAGCTCACCCATGTGCCCTGCATGGCTCACGTCCTCAACCTGGTGGTGCAGCGGTTCTTGGGCAGGTTCCCAGGCTTACAGGATGTCCTGAGGCAGGCCAGGAAAGTCTGTGTGCATTTCCGCCGATCTTATAATGCCAGTGCTCGGCTGACTGAGCTGCAAAAGGAGCTGAACCTGCCCAAGAACCGCCTAATATGTGACATGCCCACCAGGTGGAACTCAACGTTGGCCATGCTGCAGCGACTGCACACGCAGCAGAGGGCCATCAATGAGTACCTTTGCGACTACGGCACCAGGACAGGGTCAGGTTAGCTTGGTTTTTTTTCCCCACGTCAGTGGAGCATGATCAGGGATGCATGCACTGTCCTCTCACCATTTGAGGAGGCCACGAGGATGGTGAGCAGTGACAGTGCATGCATCAGTGACACTGTCCCTCTTGTCCACCTGTTGGAGCATACGCTGCGTGGGATAATGGACAGGGCACTTGAGGCAGAACAGAGGCAGGAAGAGGAGGACTTCCTTGCCTCTCAAGGCCCCCTTTATCCAGACAGTGTTCCTTCTGTCCCACCCATCACACAGGAAGAGGATGAGGAGGAGGAGGAGGAGGAGGAGGAGGAGGAGGATTGTGTGAGCATGGAGGTGGAGCCTGGCACTCAGCATCAGCAGCAGCAGTCTTTTAGGGATGATGTACAGTCCCAACAAACCAGTGGACTTGTACGTGGCTGGGAGGAGGTGGCTGGCGATCATGTCATCCTCAGTGACCCAGAAGACTCCGGACCGAATGCCTCAGCTAACCTACGCTGCATGGCCTCCCTGATCCTGCAAAGCCTGCGGAAGGATCCTCGTGTTCTTCGGATCAAGGAGAGGGACCATTACTGGCTGGCCACTCTCCTTGATCCGCGGTACAAGGGTAAGGTTGCGGACCTTATCTTGCCGTCGCAGAGGGAGCAGAGGATGAGACATCTCAGGGAGGCCTTGCAGAAAGGTCTGTGCAACGCGTTCCCAGAAACTGGGAGGCTACAAACTCCTGGTCCTGGGCGACGAGTTGCTGAGGCTTCGGTCAGTGGCAGAAGGAGCGGTGGGGAAGGTGGACGTCTGACCGATGCGTTCAGACAATTTTTTTAGTCCGCAGCCCCAAGGTATGATCGGTTCCAGCAACCATCGCCAGCGTCTGATATACATGGTGCAGGAATACCTTGGGGCAAGGTCAGACTTGGACACCTTTCCCACCGAAAATCCTCTGGCTTACTGGGTCCTGAGGATGGATCACTGGCCAGAGCTTGCACAGTATGCAATTGAGCTACTGGCCTGTCCTGCCTCCAGCGTTCTTTCCGAACGCACATTCAGTGCTGCTGGAGGATTTGTGACTGATCATAGGGTGCGCCTGTCCACCGCCTCGGTTGATCGACTGACCTTCATCAAAATGAATCAGTCTTGGATCACCACCAGCTACCAGGCACCTGAGGCGGATATAACCGAATAATTTTTAATGTCACATCCCTTCAAGACTGCCTATGCTGATGCTGAGTGACTGTCCTCTTATGTTCACTGACTATCCTCTTCCTCCTCCTCAATGATCCATGCCACCACACCAGTGCCTAAGGCACAATTTTTCAGCCCCTGTTTAACAGGGGCGGGTACTTACAATTTTTTAAAAAAATGCTTCGCAACACGTGTGACTGCTGTGCTCCAAGTAGAGTCTCTGTGAGGGGTTGCAGTGTTGTGGCACCAGCACCAGTGCCTAAGGCACAATTTTTCAGCCCCTGTTTAACAGGGGCGTGTACTTACAATTTTTTAAAAAAATGCTTCGCAACACGTGTGACTGCTGTGCTCCAAGTACAGTATCTGTGAGGGGTTGCAGTGTTGTGGCACCAGCACCAGTGCCTAAGGCACAATTTTTCAGCCCCTGTTTAACAGGGGCGGGTACTTACAATTTTTTAAAAAAATGCTTCGCAACACGTGTGACTGCTGTGCTCCAAGTACAGTATCTGTGAGGGCCGGGTTGCAGTGTTGTGGCACCAGCACCAGTGCCTAAGGCACAATTTTTCAGCCCCTGTTTAACAGGGGCGTGTACTTACAATTTTTTAAAAAAATGCTTCGCAACACGTGTGACTGCTGTGCTCCAAGTACAGTCTCTGTGAGGGGTTGCAGTGTTGTGGGCACCAGCACCAGTGCCTAAGGCACAATTTTTCAGCCCCTGTTTAACAGGGGCGGGTACTTACAATTTTTTAAAAAAATGCTTCGCAACACGTGTGACTGCTGTGCTCCAAGTACAGTATCTGTGAGGGCCGGGTTGCAGTGTTGTGGCACCAGCACCAGTGCCTAAGGCACAATTTTTCAGCCCCTGTTTAACAGGGGCGTGTACTTACAATTTTTTTAAAAAATGCTTCGCAACACGTGTGACTGCTGTGCTCCAAGTACAGTCTCTGTGAGGGGTTGCAGTGTTGTGGCACCAGCACCAGTGCCTAAGGCACAATTTTTCAGCCCCTGTTTAACAGGGGCGGGTAATTACAAATCTTGATCTAATAGTTCACAGCAGGGCCCATTCCTGCGCCCACCAAGAGTAACTATGAGGGCCTGCAGTCTTGTGGCAACACCGTCCACCACCACCGCCAAAGGCCCAATTTTTCTGCCCTGTTCATCAGGTGCTTGCAATTACAAATCTTGATCTAATAACTCACAGCAGGGCCCATTCCTGCGCCCACCAAGAGTAACTATGAGGGCCTACAGTCTTGTGGCAACACCGTCCACCACCACCGCCAAAGGCCCAATTTTTCTGCCCTGTTCATCAGGTGCTTGCAATTACAAATCTTGATCTAATAACTCACAGCAGGGCCCATTCCTGCGCCCACCAAGAGTAACTGTGAGAGCTTACAGTCTTGTGGCAACACCGTCCACCACCACCACCACCCCCAATTTTTCTGCCCTGTTCAACAGGTGCTTGCAATTACAAATCTTGATCTAATAACTCACAGCAGGGCCCATTCCTGCGCCCACCAAGAGTAACTATGAGGGCCTACAGTCTTGTGGCAACACCGTCCACCACCACCGCCAAAGGCCCAATTTTTCTGCCCTGTTCATCAGGTGCTTGCAATTACAAATCTTGATCTAATAACTCACAGCAGGGCCCATTCCTGCGCCCACCAAGAGTAACTGTGAGAGCTTACAGTCTTGTGGCAACACCGTCCACCACCACCACCACCCCCAATTTTTCTGCCCTGTTCAACAGGTGCATGCAATTACAAATCTTGATCTATTAACTCATAGCAGGGCCCATTCCTGTGCCCACCAGTCTTGTGGCTACACCAACATCTAATAGGGCAAATTTCTGCAGAGTATATACGCCAGGGCCCTACTTTCAAACATCCAACTTACAAACGACTCCTACTTGCAAATGGAAAGAGAAAACAGGAAGTGAGAGGAAATCTACCCCTAGGAAGGGAAATTCAATCCTGTTAGATTTAATTTGGGAAAAAGGTATCTCCTCTCTACTGATACTTTATCACCAATCCTTGTTTCAATTAAAACCCCACTTTTCCAAAAACATTTGTCATTGGGACGGAAAGTGAGGTGACATGTTCTGAACAGATGTGCAAAGACAGCAAATGTTACAGGGGTGATAACCCCTCCCTATGTTCTCCAAAAAGCTTAAAAATAGATTTTTTTGGGATGGAGCTACACTTCATAATGTACCTGTTCAGATTCTACTTAAGAACAAACCTAAAGCCGCAAGTGGTTTTAAATGGCTTCTTTTTTTCCTTTACAAATGTCATTTTGTGCAAGGACAGTTCTAAACACGGGAAACACATGCCACTTCACAGGCATACTTTAGACACCCCCCAGGTACCATATTTAAAGGAAAATTTCACTTTTTTTTTTTCACTTTATGCATCATTAAAATGACTGCTCCCGAAAAAACGTTAGTTTTTAAAAGTTCTTTTTGCATTGATATATGTCCCCTGGGGCAGGACCCGGGTCCCCAAACCTGTTTTATGACATTAACATGCATATTGGCCGTTGTAATTAGCACTTTTGATTTCGAACGTTTGCGTCCATTATAACGTATAGGGTTCGAAAATTCGCGCGAACTTTCGGTCGGTTCGAAGGTTCTGGTGCGAACCGAACCCGGGGGTGTTCGGCTCATCCCTAGTCTAAACCTTGCTTCTAGATTTGGATAGAGGAGGGAGGTATAGAACCTCTGTCAAGTATAATGCCGCATACACACGATCGGACATTCCGACAACAAAATCCCATGTTTTTTTCCAAAGGATGTTGGCTCAAAATTGTCTTGCATACACACGGTCGCACAAAGTTGATCGGAAATTCCAAACGTCAAGAACGCGGTACAACACGTACGACGAGTCGAGAAAAATGAAGTTCAATAGCCAGTGCTGCTCTTGATTCGGAGCATGTGTGGCACTTTGTGCATCGGAATTGTCTACACACGATCGGAATTTGGATTTTATTGTCAGAAAATTTGAGAACCAGATCTCAAATTTTGTGCGACGGGAAATTCCGATGGAAACTGCCCAATGGAGCCTATATGGAGCCCACACACGGTCGAAATTTCCGACAACGCGCTCCGATCGCACATTTGCCATCGCAAAGTCCGACCGTGTGTATGCGGCATTAGGTGTTGTTTGTGTTCCCATTAGGATTTTTCAGATTTTAAATGTTGTCTATATTTCTTCTGAGGCAGTGAGGGAAAAATCTCTTTAATAAGGTCACAGACAGCAACATATATTGTCAGAGGCTATGACCTTTCTCACTATACTGAAAAGTTGTTTTTATTGCTGCCTATATCCCCATGATGGGATTTCTCTTTGCTCTGTCTAAAACTTGTCAAAGAGACGAAAATGAAAAGATTTTCTTTCACTTCCTGTTCTGTCTGACACCTGTTAGATAGACAGGAAGTGACAAGAAATCTCCCAAATGGGAACACAGAAAGAAATGAAAATTGACAAAGGTTCCAAAGTTTCCTTACAGTATCTAAAACTAAAAGAAGCGTTGGCTGTATTGGGCTATTATTCTTTGTTACGTGTAAACAATGAGTAAACCTAACTAGGGTAATACAGGCTGCTGATTGTAAACTAATTATGGAAAACTGTTGCCTTATTAGACAATGCAGCAGAAGATGCACACGTACAAGTTGCAGCATGGATAAGAATTCACAAGATAAACTTCCATTCTTTCACTGATATTAATCTACATTTCAGGCCTAGTCTTCTACCCCTAATGTTGGCTGTTTCAATAACTGTCAAAATGTAAAGAAAATGTATGTGACCCTCAAATCTTCTAAATAAACTATGCTAGTTAATAATTATTAGATGTTAGCACCTTATTGGGCTAGCCATTGCACCACCACCTGAAACTCTCCTGCAGATTGTGCACCCAATGGCAGCGAAGATAAGACACACACCATCCTGCAATATCTCTGGAACATCAATAGAAATAACAGGACTGCCATGAAGTTGATTTACAAAGAGACAGAGCAAAACTGCAGCAATTAATGATAGCAACAAGTTTAATTTCTTCATCTGAAAGAGGAAACCTGAACTGGCCTGATGTTGCATAATTTTTTCATCCATCCCCTAGATACAATATGTTTGGTTTTATAATCTCAATAATGGCATATTGATGGATTGATAGATTTTGATGAGCTGGCTCAGCGTATTATTCAAATATATTGTATAATTATGGCTTTGTATTAAAGGTAGATAACCACTCAAGATGGGTCTGGGGCACCTAGCAGAACATACTGGATGGTATGTGTAAAGCTGGCTACACATTATACAATATTCTTGTATAATTTTCCTTAGGCTTTACCAAAACCATATAATACGAGGTCAAACCTAAACATTTTCAAATTGCATGCAGTCAGGCAGGCCCTTGTACTACATATTATAAGTTAAATCTAAAGGAAATTGAACAAGAAAATTGTATAATGTATGGCCAGCTTTAGGGTTAGAACCTTTGAAAGTTGTGTACTACTGTCTCTTTTCCCACTAGGCAGATTCACTGTCTCTGTTTAGTCTCATGACCACTGAGATAAAAAGACGTCCAATATTTTATTATGTCACCAAAATTGATGATGATGGTACAATTCCACTAGTGATAGCTGTTTTTAAAAACTGTTTAAAAATATAATTTCACTTATATCCTGTTGTAGAGAGGTAGCAAATTGAAGTGGATCAAATGTTATTTTATCCAAAAGGTTAAAGTGTTGTGTTATCACAAAATATATTCTGTTTTATAGTTAGGATAAGTGGACTGGATCAAGATCAGCGTTGGAAAAATCAAGGGCTAGGGGAGACTTTATTTCACCCAATAGATTCAAGTTAGAAGGGGTCAGGAACTTGATCACAGTCACTTGTATATTAGGATGAAGCACTATTTACAAAATGCAGTAACCCATAGCAACGATCACAGTAGGGGGAATTTACTAAAACTAGTGCACACAGAATCTGTTGCAGCTGTGCATAATAACCAATCAGTTTCTAAGTTTTATTGTCAAAATTTTAAGGCTGGATTCACACTGGTACGACAAACGCTCCGACATTGGGAGCACATGTTGCATGACGCATATAAATCAATGGTTCCCTATGAAAGCCGTCCTAACTGGTCTGACACAAGTTGGTCCGACTTTGAAAAAGGTTCCTGTGCTACTTTGGTCCGACTTTGATCCTACTTCAGCCCATTAAATATCATTGAAAAGTCACTTAGCCCAAGAGAGTGACTTCTCATTGACTGACCTTGATCATATTCCATCTGGATCAGCCAGCAACTCAATATACCTCAGTGAGCATAGCTCCAGCCTATTACAGTTGGGAATTACTGATATGTTATGTTTGAATACATCTTCATTAGGCTGTATAAATGAACTCTGCACTTGCAAGCAAGCATCCGCAATTTATACTTAATACATGACACCCTTCCTGGTCATTAGGGAACTTTTGGGCTATAACTCGGTATCCTGTCTATAAGTCCATACAATTAAAACCCTAGGTTTTTAGACTGGTGAAGTGTGCTTGTTTGATTAAATGGGTGCGTGCGCAGCTGCGGTCTCCCCACATATGACAACGTTGTCTTTTTAAATTGTTTTAAAAGGTCATTCACTGATTTCTGCTTTTTTGTGATTTTTATGGTGCTTTTTTTTCAATGAATTCATATTTTTATTCAACCGTGGTGTGCCACTGAAGTGACCTCCTTTGTGGGTTTCTATTCCCCTTTTTTGTATTTGAGTGTTTTGGTCACCTGGACTGCACCACCTATGCTTTGCGTATGTTGTGATTGGTTGAGAAATTATTATGACTACAATGAATCACTTAATGATAATGCTTGCAGTAAGTAAAGGGTTGTATGCATATGAACTTCCCATTTCATAATTTCTTACCATTCTGCTGTCCTTATTGTGATTTCATTTTAAAGCATTATCTGGTTCTGTGCACTATATCTACGTTAAATATTCCAAAGATTGGTCTACATGAAGTAGTACTATGCTGATCTTAGGGAAAACTGGTAGCATTTGTTGGTACTTGGCAGATTGCAAACTATTTTATATTACATGTTCCACATCTTAATCATTTTTTGGGAAACAAATTTAAGAGATAAAATGCTAAAAGGCAATAAAAAACATTTGTATTGCAGTATAGCTTTCTGCATGATTACAGTAAAAATAGTTGGTTACAATAGCATCTGTAGCAGCATTATAGTAATCTTGTAAACATTCACTCTTAAACATTACTTCCAACGGAAATGGGTATATTATGTGAATTGCATAAATGGATAAAAAGAATGCTGTTACTAATATTGACCACATATTTTGTGCTAAGACAGGAGTTTACCAACATGTGAATACATTACAGGCTATTGCATTTATCAGCTGTAAAAGCCCCTGTGCTGTGTTTAAATTCTGAGACTGTGGATAACAAATGGGAATTAACTGATTTATCAAACGCCACTCTTGGATTCACTGTAGCAACATGCTTGACTGTAAATTAACCTGCTCGGCCATTTCACCGGACTCAGTCCCCGAAGACCAATTCTTCCCTGGCTTTCTGCAGTCCTGCTAAGTCATTAATCAGAGCAGAGCAATCTACTGCTTAATGCGCTGAGCAGAGTGCACGTGCAAATATGATAATCTATAAGTAATTTGTATTTGTCAGAAAAAAAAACGTCAAAATAAATGTGCTTGGTCTCTAAAGAATGCAAAGGTTTTACACAGCCAATGTTACATAAAACCTCCCTTCACTCACATGACAAGTAAAATGTTTTAAACTCATTTATCTAAATATGTGTCATTGAAATGGATGACATTGAATAATGAGAACCAATGACTGTTTATTGTTTAAGTGGAATAAAAGAGATGAATTAAACCTACCATGTTCACTAATCATATTGAGTTAAAAAATACTCAACAGTGTAGGTATATATTGTATAATTATTTTATTAAAATGGAATGGTGATTGGCATTGTAGCCTTACTGCTGATTTCCCATTTTGTTTTTGTTTTTTGCATATAGTCTTTACCTGCTAAATGTTTGTATATCCTCAGTTTTTCTTGCTTTATCTACCAACAGTCTCAGACCAGTTAAGCTTTGTCTGTGTGACTCTGCTAGAGAGTTTAGGGACTGGGTCACACTAGAACACGTTGCTGGAGAGCCACATTCCGTGTGTGTCTATCGCACCTTCAGTGACTCTGCTGCCCTTGTGATCTGCTTGTGGATACCAACGTATTGATAATGACATCCCAAACGCAGATCACAAATGCAGTGCATCTGCGGGCACCAAACTGCAGTACCTTAGGGTTTGATGCAGTGCAGGCATTACTTTTTGCATGGTCTAATGTATTTTGCAGCCCAATGAATGAGCTGTCAAAATGTACTGCACTTTGAAAGTACGAGAATCGCACAGAAACCTGTGAACAAGCCCTAAAGTTCCCTATATTAAGATAAAAAATTTCCCTGTATCTGTGTCTCACCCTCACCCTTCTCTACTTATACTTACGTGAGCCTGGTTTTGATCCATAGCTGTGCCCTTCTACAGCCCCTCTCTCTGCTCACAGAGGCAGCAGCCTTTGGCTCTTGCTGCTGTCAATCAAATTCTGTGTGCAGAGATTGGGGGTAGGGACAAGCCTGTTTCTATGGACACAGGCAGCATGGCCCTTGATCGAGCTCGCAGGTGGACCCCCTGTAGGAAGAGGCTTCCTGTTGGAGGCACACCAAGACGAGAAGAGAAGCAAAGAGTGCCAGTGGGGCTCATTGAAAGAGGAGGTTCAGGGGCCACTCTATGCAAATCAGAGCAGGTAATTATATTAGGAGGAAACACATACACAATATTGGTATAATGTTCAGCGCTAAACCATCTGATGAAAAAGATTAAAGTTTAAAATTTAAATGAGAAGGCATGCATCTGCATGCTGATACATGAAGGTGCAACCATGTGAATGGTGAGTGGATTGAAAGTTCTGGGGGATGAACCCCTAAAAATGAGTCCCTAAAAAAGTCTCTAAATGGAGGCTGTAAAAGGAACGAGACTGCTTCAGGTGCGGGCTGGGAAACCCAATCACTGTGAACAAAAGGAAAGCAAAAGGAGGAGAGAGAAGCACCATGCCAATCATTTAAACAACTTAGGAATGTATTCAGTATATAAGTATAAAACAACACTAAAAACTTGCGATGAAGAAGGCAAGACCATGCCTTCGAAAAATGCGTTCTGATTGACCAGACAGCGTGTGGGCGGCTCCCCAGTTTGACAGCCCTGGACCACTCCCACCCAGAGATACACAGCCGACGTCTCCATGAGGATTACCGAGGTTCCAGCTGCAGCACACAGTACTCGTGGATCCCTCAATAGAGACTTCCCGGCAGTCTTCCTGTGCTTCTGTGACACTGCACGTGGAAGCTCCCACCAGCTCTAGCACTCTGCAAGTGCGTCAACATTTTTCACGCAAGTGTTTGGTGTTGTTTTATACTTATATACTGAGTACATTCCAAAGCTGTTTAAAGGATTGGCTTGGCGCTTCTCTCTCCTCCTTTTGAGCAGGTAAATATAACCTGTTTGTTTTAAAAAAAAATTGAAGCTATACAATTACTTCAACTCTGGGCAAAACAGCCCTCATTCCCACTCGTTTTTGTCTGTAATCCAGAAAAAGGCAGGCTTAGGGCAAATTACAAGTCTGCACTATATTCTGTGGCCTCTCTCAAGCTGATTATTCTCCATTGACTTACCATGCCTTTTTCTTTGGGTGGGGATGGTAAACTCAGAGATTTTTCTTACCCATGTTATAGCCTCCACCAAGGGGAACAGTAAGCACGACAGTAGTGACATTATAGAATCTCGCTCCACATTTCCTGAAACCAGCAGTCAGAAGCAGCAGTGCCTTAGATCTCACACTTTAAAAATACAGATATGGGACCCTCACACACCAAGGAATTCCCCACTATTTTTCAGTGGAAAATCCAGACAAAAGGTAGATTTTTCAGTGTAATGCTTAGGTACAATTAACATTTATAGCTACGCCTATAACATAGCAGATCTTCACCCTTTAAATTCAGGTTAACTTTAAACTATTAACCACTGAACCATCAAACACCAGTGAAAACATATCAGTGTCTGTAGTCTTGTGATCTCTGAGGCTTATCTTTCAGTAGCTACCAACTGTTCAGCCAACTGGTCTTGTTTCTGCCTCTTGTGTGATGTCACTCTTGAATGCAGCAGGACCCAGTGAGAACCCTGTGAGCTTTTGTGACAGCAGATGGAGCATACATGTCAGCAGGAGGTGATGTGGCCATTGCAGACACCACACTATAAAGCAAAGATAGACCTTGGACCCAGCATGTCATGTAACCAGAATTTAAGGTAAGTAATTGAATTATGTTTTTTTTTTATATAGAAAATATAGATTAGGTACAGTAAGGCTGAATGGAAAGTGTTTTTTTTTTTCTTGCAGCCCCCTTAGGGACTTGGACTTATATAAAAGGTTAGTTGTGTTCCAAAGGGTACGCAACAAATATGAGCAAAATGTAATCCTTCTGAGGCAAAATGTGACATATAGCCATCATATTTCTAAATATAGATAACGAAATATCTCAAAAATGTTCCAAACCACTGTGCAGATCTATTCACTCTACTTGGCCCAAATGAACTGGTTACTAGACATGTGTGCCGTCAATAAATTTGTTTTGTTTCGTTCCGTTCCGTTTCGTATTAGAATTAATTTGTATTTCGGAATTTGTATCTGAAATTCAATTTTGATTTATACGAAATACGAATTTCCGTTAGGTTAGGTTTGTTAACTTTTCATAACAATTACGACTGTTCGTTATGATGAATTTATCATTATGAGGGGCTCCCACTATCCCTGTGCTGTGCTCATTGAGGGGCTCCCACCATCCCATCCCTGTGCTGTGCTGACTTCCTGGGTTTTTAACTTCATCATAACGAATAATCGTAATTAACGAACATTCTTATTTTGTCCGATTCTGAATCTCCAATCGACTACTAGTACCAGTCTCCCACTCCCATATTAAAAAAGATAATTTACCCAACCCTCACTGAGCAGGAGAAGAAAACTTCTGATTGGTCAACAAAACACCAGTCCTATTTCCGTTGTAATGGAATTTGGATCCAAAATTTGTAAACAAAATTTGTATTTCGTACAAAATTCGGAAGCATAGCAATTAGTATTTCGGAACAATTTTCAATTCGTACGAAACTAATCACACATGTCTACTGGTTACAATTTCTTTGTAAACCTAAAAAACTTGTTGAACTTCTGTTCTGCCCTAAAGGCTTGGCCCCTGGCCCCCAGGGCACATGCTTATGCACCTCTGGTCACTGAGTGAGTAAACCAGCAAAGTTATTTAATTTTTAAGTGGACTAATTAAAAAAATTATGTTTGTTAATGTCTGAACTAAAACCTTAAAAAAATAAAAATATGACTTGGTGCACCTATAATGCAGAATACTTTGTGCCTCATAAGGAATATACTACTTTTTTTACAATGACAGTAGAAGCCCATCAATATCTAATGATAATGGGTCACATTCATAACGCTGTACGCTATGACAGAAAACATAAACAAGAACTTCTGTTAGACTAGAAGAAACCTTCCAAAGCTAAGAATGCAGAGGTGGACTAATAAGGGGCCAATGAACCCCTTTACCAGTTCATCTTTTGATAGAAAATTGCTGGTTAAGCAAACACTTAGAAAGTACACAGTGATTATCTTGCAGTTATAAAGCACAAAAAAAGCACTATAAAAGCATCTGTGTTGATAATACACATTTACTGCATTTTCTGATGCATTGCTATAACATTGGAAGGTTTTTATCTGTGTATTATCACATTTATTTTGTGCTTGCCTTGTGATTTTTTATATTCTTTTTCCCAGGGTCAAAGCGCGCAAAAAAAAAAACATGAAACATTTTTGTCACTGTGTAAACATGTCTCATGAGCATACCTGTACATATTCACAGTTCCATTTAGTTTGTTTCTGACATTAAATGCAAAAAGATAAAAAGCAAAAGAAATAGTGTGAATTAGTTGCACAGTGAAACACATGTAGGTCGAGCTTCATGGAAAAGAACTGCATATTTGCTGAATTTGGGCTCCACAGTCTAAGTTTAGAATAGTCTCTGGAGCACATGAATACATATTTATATAGCAAAAGGTATAATAGGTACTCAAAGGGCTTGCACAGATAAACAAGGAGAGTTCCTTTTTCATCTGTGCAAGTCCTTTGAATACCTACTATACCGTTGCTTCATTATTTGTTTTGTATGGACCATCAAGGAATTTATCTTGGAGGGAGTGCTGATACCAACTTCCTTTGCCCATATATCTGTATACTGTATGTACCCTACAACAATGTAGAACTCCAGAATATGTTGGAGCCATGTAAGTAAAATAAATAACAATAAATAATACTGTCATTATGATGTCTGTTGTAAATTCTCAAAGTAGACCTAAATCCAGTCACTAAAATCACTAAATCACATCTAACAGGCACAGTCCACTGCTTTAACTAACTGGAACTGGTACTGAGAAACAATGCACATCTGATGCTGGAACAAGTGCATGTAGAAGGAAATTAGCTAAAAGAGGCTGGAGGAAACCAGCAAAAAGGGTGCCAAAATTAAGTCTTTTTTTGAGGTTTAGGGTTTGGACTTGGCTTTGAGTATATATGCCACACTCACCATGTAGGGGCCATTGATTTGTCTCAGGTTCCTTTCCCAGATTAGTGCTAGAGCAGTCAGGCGCACAGCAACAGTCACTCTTCTGGCTTAATGAACAGTTTAGTGGTTTTCTTTTTTAAAGCATTTATTGTGGAATCGCTTGGATAGGGCATAGGGAGATTTGGGATACTCAATCAATGCTGAGCAAAAAATTGAGGACACTCTTCACTATGTTACAGTTACAGTTCCTTTAGCAAAGGCCAAAAAAAATGGACAGCCCCTAGACACTTTTAAAAATGTCCAAAGAAAAATGGACAGCACCTAGACACTTTCAAAAATGTCCAAAGAATAATGGACAACCCATAGACACTTTCAAAAATGTCTAAAGAAAAGGGGACAGCACCTAGACACTTTCAGAAATGTCCAAGGCCAGGCAAGCACTCGTATTGACATGCTAGTGTAGCAGCAGCAACCGTCACTAGGATCCTTCATTCAGGTCTGTACTCACAATGTCCTTGGATACTTGAATATAACCTTTTAATATCAGACAGACAATTCCTCAGTGAATCTTCCAGACTGGATCCTCTGTGAAACCCCTTGCTTAGCTTCAGAGATTTTAGCAGAACAGTTCCCCTAGCTCTGCCACAGCTGGGACATTGATGAGCAAAGGTAGAATTTTCAGCTAGGCTATCAGAACGACAGCAGCCATTCAGACTAGGAACTTCTCTTCCTGAACAAGAATAGGGCTGCCTCAGGCAGCAGCCTATTTATTAAGGGAAAAAATCGCGCTCATAGAGTCTATGTATAGGATTGAGGATATAATTCACTCCAAAAAAGTCTCTTTTAGTGGAAATATCTCTCAAACATTGGCTTGTTCTATGAAAAGTGACCTTCCACACGTTGCTTTATATACTCATGGAGGATATGCTTACCAGAAGTAAGCCATAGATCAGCATATGGCTTTAACCCAGCCTGGGTTGATGATTCGTTGGTTATGGATTGTGGCGAAGCAATACCAAATAACTCCTTCTCTTTCTCAGGTGTACTCATAGGGCATAATTAGCAATCACCGGAAAAACAAAAGATATCCATAGCATAATACTGATAGACTATATATGGTCACCACGCAAAGAAGGACGGGAGTGTCTGTTCGTTTGTAGCCGGCCGGCTCTACAACTTTTTGGAATCTGCTGTTTTAATTTCGTCAGTTTGTAAGTGCAAACTTTTTATGTTTTGAATAAAACTTTTAATGCAGTATAACGCTATGGTACAAATATTTTTTCTCTTGGGTATCTGCTGAAAAATCGCTGCCATCGATCCGTGCGTGGTCTCATGAATCTGTGTTTGCTGTATCTGGCTCTTTGAAACTGTGCTATGCGGTAAGGGGATATCTTATAAGGAGTGTGCATCTGACTGCCTGCTGTTTGATTCTCATTGCTGATTGTCATTTCACTGCTTGGTAAGGAGGCACTTCTTATGGTGGTTACCTATGGTCTGGACATATTGCGTATTCAATTTCACTTGTGGCGGTTTATTTAAAAGTAGAAATATTCAAAAGAAGGATTTTCTTGTCTGTGTGCATAACAATTGATTATCTGGTAATAAGGTCTTTCATGTGGTGGTGGTGTCTTTTGGTCACTCAAATTCATTTGTGATCACGGGTGTCTGTTCATACCTAATTGGACACTTTCCCCACTCGTTAACCCTTCACTCACTGGTTTTTACCATATATAGTCTATCAGTATTATGCTATGGATATCTTTTGTTTTTCCGGTGATTGCTAATTATGCCCTATGAGTACACCTGAGAAAGAGAAGGAGTTATTTGGTATTGCTTCGCCACAATCCATAACCAACGAATCATCAACCCAGGCTGGGTTAAAGCCATATGCTGATCTATGGCTTACTTCTGGTAAGCATATCCTCCATGAGTATATAAAGCAACGTGTGGAAGGTCACTTTTCATAGAACAAGCCAATGTTTGAGAGATATTTCCACTAAAAGAGACTTTTTTGGAGTGAATTATATCCTCAATCCTATACATAGACTCTATGAGCGCGATTTTTTCCCTTAATATTTTCTTGTGTTTATCCCATTATTATTGCAGCTAATGTTAGAGTTTTTTAAAATTTATCTGTTGATGCATGTTTGATTAGCGCAGTTTTTTCTTTTTATTTTTAGCAGCCTATTTATGCACTCCCTAGCTCGCTACTGGGCATCATCCCCCAGGGATTGGCTGAGACATCATAAATATTCAGACTGCAATCCACTATACTCTGGAATTCTCCAGAAGACAGGGGAAAGCAATCAAACCTGCAGAGCGCATAACAGCCCAAAGCAATCACAAACTGCTCCACTGGTACAAGAAAAGAGCCTTGCCTATACAGTACCCTCATAAGTGTTCAGTGCAGTGCTAAAATAATAAATACAACTAACTATATATTCATATGTAGTAAGCAAAGAACCATAAACAGTAAATTCATTAGAATCCACTCTAGGACATATTAATAAATGCAAACTCAAAAACAATAGTCCATAATTCATCCGTGAGGTGAGAATAAGGCAGAAAGAGGGTGGATAAACAAAAAAGAGTTCTCCTCAGCTGTGCCAGGTGTGCTCAGAAAGACCTCTCAACTGTGTGCATCCGTGTCAATGCCTCCACCATAAAACAATGCGGGCCGCTCACCTCACTGAGTGGACCTCTGAATTATCAGATAGGTCAAACGAGCCTTCCCATAAAGGGTGTAATGGATGATTGGTGCCTTTGTGAGACTCCAATAGTAATACAATCACACCGCTCCAAAACTCCAGATAAAATCTTACACTCAGTGGGGACCGGATAAAATTGTTTTGCTATGTAAAATCAATGATAAGTACATTGTGCTCTCTGTATGACTTAAAAAACTTTATTGGATATAAAAATGTACTTACAAGCAAAGCACTAATGACCTAGTGCTTGGTATCAGAGCGTTCTGTATAACGTCTCAACAGGACTATGACTGAAAGGTGGCTGGAGATGATGTAACGGAGTCCTCCCGTATGTCCCGTATACTGTAACCTACCGAGGAGGGTGCTGCATCTACTTGCAACTGCTGTATGTAGGTATAGTTGAAGACAGTGGCCTAATTGTAACTGTTGGGCAGATCTAGGCACATTATTTTGCATTTATATGCCTGCAGTTGGCTGCAGATGTTGAATGACAATGAAGAAAAATAGCACTCTAAAGTAGAATTAACCCTGTACTGCCCACCTCGACATCCGAGCTGGGCAGGACAGGCTCTCATAGCTTTCAATGCCCAGGGGGCTGAAAAGATCAGCAATCATGTGATCACTGTCACAGTGATCACATGATCGAAAGCTGGTCCTGTTGGCTACCAATCTTTAGGCTAGAATGAGAGCTGTCTCAGCACATGAACTTTGGCCTCCCAGCAACACATGTCAACACAAGCCCATCATTTTGTTGTCACACATATGTGTTGGGTAGTCATAAAAATAGTTCAATAACTACAATAAAATAAACATTCCCTAGTAAACTATTTGGTACATTCTTAACCCAGCACTTGCAGTTTACAACTTCCGATGTTGCTGGCTCTCTGTGCTACGTCCCTGAACTTCAGGTCTTCACAGGAAAGAATAAATAGTGGACAGTGCAGTCTCCAGTTACTCTGTTAGCATGGAGACGAAAGGGGGGAGGAAGAGGGATGACCAGGGGAGTGTCTCGCCATCTTGGGCTCCTGGCTATATGTTTCTATTGATGCACACAGCATAGTCAGACACAGCTCTAATCCTTGCTGTTAATAATGGCTTCATAGGATGCTGTAAAAAAAAGGAGCCACTGTGCAACAGGAAATCTGAGGCAGCAATCATGGCATCACCTTAACCTGGAACATAGGTAAGAATTAAAAGATAAGTAATTAAACCAGCTGCTGAAATTGCTTAAACAAATTAGGGTTTAATATCACTTTAAGGCATATGTGAACCCTCACCATGTAAAACAACCCGTTCAGTGTAAAATAGTAATACAAGGGCAAACATTTGTGTGTATATGTGTATATTTAAAAAAATGTGATCACATGACCTCTGTTCTCAGTGGGGAGCATGTCAGCAGGAGTCAGACAAACAGCAGTACACTGATCTTCCCATTGATGATCTGTGCAGAAGGGCTTGTCAGTAGAAGTCTCACTATTGGAGTTCAGGCAGCCTGTGCTCCCAAGTAGAATTCAAAGATGAAAGGTAACCACATAGGGGGGATGTGTTTCCATGCCTAGCATGGTCAGTTTGAAATAGGAAAGCAGGGGAACATGCAGGATCATCAGGTATTTCACACAAAGTAATCAATACAAAGAGAACAGGATACTTTTTTCATACAATTACATGGTACAACAGAAACATATTAAGAATATGAAATGTTAGGGTAACATGCACTTTACCATTAAAATACTTGTTTGAAAGATGTCATCTCTGGTGTCAAAGTCGCAATCAGACACATCTCTAATCCTTGCATGGAAGGGTGGCTCTGTAGGCTGCTGCAAGGGGTGCATAGGCGAAAGCCTGAGGAGTGTATCATATGATCCAATAGGTAAATTTCTAATTAAATCAGTGATTCGCCACACAACTCAAGTGCAGCATCTGTGACTTTTATTGCAGTATAAATACAGTGCATGTTAATGAGTCAGGATTTCTAATTGAAAAAGGAATTTACAACCAATGGGACTCAATACATTCAACATGTGGGACACAAATGTACTTTACAATTATGGTAAACAAACCGACAGGAAAATGTGTGGTTAATGATCAAATCAATGATAAATTGTGTTTTTAAAAATACTTTCAATATTCAAAAGCCACTGATTTTGCAAGAATTGTATAGGATAATAAAAGCCCAATACTGAAAAATAGTGGATGATAAAAATCAAAGATAAGTATGCTTGCAAAAGTTCTGTATGTTCTGTTCTCTAGAATACAGATAGGAATGAGATTTTTTTTTAAGTTGAGGGTTTGAACTTATGGTCTCTGCATATTTTGACAAGTATAGGACGATCATAGATCATCCTTTGTGTCTGATATAAGATCTGTCTGTCTGTGGCAAGCCTCAGTGCCGAGGACAGGCCATTGTAGAAGCAAAGGGAAAAACAGGGAAAATGGTAAAGCAAGATTTTGAAGGGCAGAAAAAAGGACTTTTGAAAAGACAAAAGGTAACTGACAGATGGAAGAAATTCTTTATAGAGACAGTCAGCTGTAGAGAATGAAATATCTGTGAATCAAGGTGTGATTGTCTGTATGGGATTTGTTAATGTTAGAGAAACATTCTATTGTTTTAAAAATGAATGTGGGATGCTTGTGTACTTTATTTATTCTGGTAAGAATGAACAAATACATTTTTACAACTGTCTTTCTAATTTTGTTAGGTGAATATTAGGGTTGCACCGATACCGGTATCAGTGCTGATACAGAGTTTTTTCACAAGTACTTGTGAAAATGCTCCGATACCCGAAACTGATACCTTTGTGGTGTGATTTGAGCTCATACAAAATGATTGGCCTCAAATTGCACTGCAAAGAATCACATGCAATTTGAACAGGGATGCATTGTGCTTCCTGTCCGAATCGCATACGGTTTCCCATCCAGGCTTGTCATAGTGACTTCAGTCTGGGTTCAAACATATTGAAATATTGAATGTATGCAATATATATATATATATATATATATATATATATATATATATATATATATATATATCAGTGCCTGACCTCACAAATGCACTTCTGGAAGAATGGTCAAACATTCCCATAGACACGATCCTAAACCTTGTTGAAAACCTTCCCAGAAGAGTTGAAGCTGTTACAGCTGCAAAGGGTGGGCCAAATCAATATTGGACCCTATAAACTAAGACTGCGATACCATTAAAGTTCATGTGCGTGTAAAGGCAGGTGGCCCAATACTTTTGGTAATATAGTGTATATATATATATATTATGAGGTTGAACTTTATATATATATTATGAGGTTGAACTTTGGTCTTCTTTTACCTGTCTGTAGAGTATGCATAGCCATTTGTTGTAAAAAAGAAAAAAAAAGTTTGTTTACTGAGCTCCATAGCTCAATCCACAATTTATACACAGAACCTAAAGCTGAACTTCTGGCAAAAAAGGTTTTCCCCTGCAGTAGGGCTGTGCCTGCACTGCAAGTGTTAATTGCTTGTTCTTGTCTAGGGACGAGATGAAGGGAGATATACTTACACAAGACTAGTCCCTGCAGCTCCTGCACCCCTGTGCTATAGCGGTCTCGAGGGGTGGACTCTTCCTGACGTCATCAAGCCCAGAGCAGGCTCCATAGATCTGGATCGTCCACTGGATTATGGGGGAGTGCCATTTGCCAGGGGAGTAGAGAATTAGGTGAGTATAATGCCTTGTACACACGATCGGAAATTCGGCCAGCAAAAGACAGATGAGAGCTTTTGGTCGGAAAAAGCGACTGTGTGTATTCTCCATCAGACTTTTGCTGGCCGAATTCCAGACAGCAAAAGATTGAAAGCAGGTTCTCAATTTTTCGGTCGGAAAAAGTTCCGATCGGAAATTCCGATCCTCTGTAGCAATTCCTACGTGCAAAATTCCTACGCATTCTCGGAAACAATTCAACGCATGCTCAGAAGCGTTGAACTTAATTTTCTCGGCTCATCGTAGTGTTATACGTCACCGCGTTCTTGACGGTCGAAAGTTCAGCAAACTTTTATGTGACCATGTGTATGCAAGCCAAGCTTGAGCAGAATTCCGTCGGAAAAACCATCCAAGATTTTTCTGACGGAATTTCCGCTCGTGTGTACACGGCATTAGGCTTTCTCCTCTCCCCTGTACAAAGAAGAAGCACTTAACCCATGCAGTGGGGCTTTTTTTTTTGCCTGGAGTTGGACTTTAAAGCCTTAGTGCAGCCAAAATTGAAAACAGAAACATTAAAGCCCCATACACACGCTCGGACAATCCGCGGACCAGGTCGGTCGGACTTTGTCCGACGTACTTTGTCCGATGTTGGTGTTGCGTACACACGGTCGGACTACGTTGTCGGAATATCCGGTCTGGAAGAACGTCGTGACGTAAGTCGTCCACGAGATTACAAAAGGGAAGTTCAGCACCACGTCAGGCACCCGTTGGGCTCCTTCTGCTGATCCCGTGTTTATCGAGAGTTAGTGGAAGTTTGGTGACTTAAGATTCGCGCTTCTCAGTTTTCTGACTCAGATCGTTACTGCTCTTCAGTTTGTGCTTGTCGTGCGTATCTGTTTACTATTGCGTGTAGTCAGTTCGCATTTGTTGGTCATTGCGGCCTATATCTTGATATAGGACGCTTTGATTTGCACTGCTTATTGTCTGCTCGTTGCTGGTATTCATTTCGTTCTTTCAGGCCTTGCTGTTTATCGGTGCTTTCTGTTTGTCCGTTCTGACCAGCCGACCTTTTGTGACCTTCTGAGCTATGTTTCCCGTGCGTACTCGTCGCCGAGTTCGTGCTGTACGCGGAATTGGTGTCGGGCTTTTAGCTTTGAGCCAAGACCCGTCCATGAACATAGTGACGAGGAGTATGTGGACCAAGAATTGGTTGCTTCAGCGTGACCAGTTCTCGCACATGCCTTTGCTTCGTGAGATCCGGGAGAATAATCCTGATGATTTCAGGAACTTTCTCAGGATGACGGACCCCGATTTTCACCGTCTTTTGGCTTTGCTGACCCCCTTTATCAGCCGGCAGGATACCTGCATGAGACAAGCCATTACTCCGGAGCAGAGGCTTGTTGCTACGTTGAGGTACTTGGCGACAGGGAGAAGTCTTCAGGATTTGAAGTTCTCTTCAGGTATCTCTCCCCAGGCCCTGGGAATCATTATTCCAGAGACCTGTTCTGCCATCATCGAGGTCCTGCAGGAGGACTATATTAAGGTAACATTTCTACTTTACTATTCCCTTCTATGTATGCTCTGTTTGCTAATGACTTGTATTTTTGACCTCCTTCCCTAATTACCATGATTGCAATATGCTCTAATATGCTGTGCCCCTTTTCTCCTTCATGCATTTTTCCCTTCACTTACCTCCCCAGCATGCTCTTCTGCCCCAATAGACACCTATGGCCTAGTCACTTAAGCAATGTCTTTTGTCTGCTGCATAGTATTGTTTGCCCCAAAACACCCCCTAAAATATGCACAAATGTTTGCTGTGTGGTTTACTTCATGTAGAGCCCCCTTTTTTTTTTCTTTTGGTGGGGGGGGGGGGGGAACTCATTAGGAACCCCCGCCCCCAACTGCTCTGTCAGATGGTACCAATCCTTTATCTGCTGGCTTTCCCAAGGTCCATACACACTATATACCTACCTCTTTATAGTGGGCATCTTTAGGGATGAATTCAGCAAAGCATGTAGTGCAAGGGGCTGCCTCCATACATTCCATTTCCTATTTTTTTGTCTTCTTTCCCTCCTATTAGCTTGCTTGGTAATTTAATAATGTCACACTGTGCCTGCCTTTTTTTTTGGGGGGGGGGGGGGTTGAAATGTTATTTGATCTTTCCTGGGGGCTGCCAATAGTGTTAAGTACAGAGGGTCTGGCCAAACTAGCCCACATTATTGAGCCATTTGCCAATCAATGAAGTGCAGAGGGTTAGCTGTCCACCGCCCCCCCCCCAAACCCCTAGTTATTGCCAATGGCCCATCAGAAGTGGGGGGATTGATGGGGGGGTGAGTAATCTGTGAAGGGGAGCCTCTACTTTTCAGTGCAAATACTTTCCAGCCTCCAATTTTATACAATGCTCTTGTTCCAAGATGTTGATTGTCTAATCTGCTTGCAATGTTTAGGTGCAAAGTGACTAATTTTTTTTTTTCTTGTTTCACTCCACAGTTCCCTTCCACGCCACAGGAATGGCAGACTGTGGCCTCCCACTTTGCCAGCCGTTGGGACTTTCCTAACTGCGGAGGGGCAATTGATGGGAAACACGTCCGCATCGTCCCACCGCCCAACTCGGGGTCCTACTATTATAATTATAAAGGGTTTAATAGTGTAGTGATGTTGGCGGTGGTGTCGGCAACATACGAGTTTATGTATGTGGACGTGGGGATGAACGGCCGGATATCGGATGGTGGGGCCATTACGCACACGGAGTTCTACTGGCGTCTCCAAAGTGGCAGTCTGTGCTTGCCACCTCCAGAGGAGAATGCCGAAGGACTCCCCTTCGTCTTTGTCGCAGATGAAGCGTTTGCGTTGACTCCCCATGTGATGAGGCCGTTCCCGATGAGGACCCACACCCCGGACCAGAGGGTCTTCAACTACAGGCTGTCCAGAGCCAGAAGAGTTGTGGAGAACGCTTTTGGCATCCTGGCCAGCCGCTTCCGCCTGTTCCTGACGGCATTTAACTTGGCGGAATACAAACTCAACCACATAGTTCTTGCCTGTTGCATATTGCACAACTTCCTCAAAAGACATAACAGGAACTATGTGGTGGCCGTTGGCCCAGATGTGGAGGGCCCTCCAAATGCCGAACTCACAGCCCTTCGAGTGGCACGTCCAGGCTTGCCCCCTCTAAATGCCCGTGTGGTCCGGGACCAATATATGCAGTACTTTGTGGGTAGGGGGGCCATTGCTCTGCCTGACGATGTGTGAGAGGCATTTTTTAATAAATCTGATATTTTAACCAACCTATGATTTCTTGTCATTTCAGTCTTCTTTTTAGCTTATTTTACTTTGACATTTTTTCCCTTTGCCTTCGACAGTGGGAATGCACTTTCTGGCAAAAGGAGGTAACAGTCTCTTCTTCCCAAAAAGATTATTCTCATGTTGTGTGTTTGCTACCTAATCTTTGGTCTAGAGAAGGTTTGTACTGCTTAACTGACACCCAAAATACTCCTTTTCATCACCAGGTCTGACATGTGTGTATTCTCCAAAATGCTGTGCTCCGTGTTTTCGTACAAAGCACTGTGGGTGTCATTTACATAAGTCAAATCCGCTATGCTCTACAAGTGCATTGAAAAAGTTCACAGGGAAAGAAAATTGGAGTGCAAAGTGGATTTGCCTTTAGTAAATAACACCCATTGCCCCCATATCCTTTTCATTTTACATACATAATGCATTGTGTTTTTTTAAATAAGGAAGCCACACATTTAGAAAAATAAAAGTTTACTAGGAAAACATTCCCAAGTGCGTTTTACAATATTCACGCCAAAACTGACAACATCTTGGTTATTTACAACATTGTTTACAAACATTCCGCAATTGGTAAACCAGGCATGGAGCAAAACAGAACCTAGGAACTTGGAAAGTTCAACTTTGTAAAGTGAAGACAAGATCAGACATGACTATATGTTCAAAGTGTGTTTTGATCTTGCCTTCATCACATGGGGGGGTAACCCCCGAAAAGTGGAAATTTGGAACATGCACACAATTTGGGTCTGAAAATGGTCATTAGATGGTAAAACACATGCCTAGAAGCTTCAAAAGTGCCATTTTCCATCATGGTGATGATTGGACGTTTTTTGGGGGTGCAACCCCTTCACCACAACCACTTTCGTAGTTCGTAAAGTGTTTGCACCCCCAAAAAAACGTTGCCATTCATCCACCATGGTGGGAGCTAGCACATGTGGACACAATGTGTGCATGTTCCAAATTTCACACAGTTTTTAAGTTGCAAATGTGTTCAGAAGCAGGCACAAATGTGTGTTAATTACTTGGTGCGTTTTCATATTTTTCCTAAAACATCAATGATGTTCTTCAATTTTTGTTGAACATCATTGATGTTTTGCTTTATGTAATCTAGATCTCGATTGCAGACCATTATCTCTCCGATGAGTACGTGGGCACTCTCTGTGGTAAAGTGCGATTTTTCTTCCACAACATCCACGTCACCTAAAAACCACAAACAAACAAAAATGGGGTGTTGGAAATGAGGCAGCCATACATGGATTAGCTTACCAGTAGCTGTGTTCTCCCACACTCACCTGTTGTGGTGACAATTTCTCCAAGTTCGATGATCTCTCCTTCCTCCTCCTCCTCCTCTGCTTCTGCTCTTTCCCCTTTTTTGGGAGGTGTTGGTTTGGGGGTTTCCTCAGACGGCCCAAGTTTTCGCTCCCCTATGAGAATGTCCAAAAGGAAGATTTAGCAACACAAACTATTGAGGGCAGAAATAGGAAATGACAAACATTGCTTGAAAGTGACGGACACTATTTTAGTTTGGCCAGTTACAAATGTCAACTACATGAATGTAGTCACTTTGTAAAGGTGCTAAACTGACTAGCTTTTTGGTAGAAGTTTGTGTGATGGAGACCCCCCTCTAGTATCCACTGGAGCACATGTGTGGAAAAGGCTAATAAAAAGGGGGTTTGGGTGTCCCAGCACTAGTGCTCTCGAGTCCAGATGGGTAAACAGCTACTGGGTGACCTCTCCTTTACATTGAATAAATTGGCTTTACATTCTGGATGACATTTCTAGGGAGAACAAACTTCCTTTCCCCCAAAAAAACACCAAACATCGTATTATAAGTGGCCGCACGATCGAGGTTGCGTACGATCGAATGGACACACACACGACCATGACAGTGGCAGAAAGATCGAGGCTGAGTACGATCGAATGCACAGACGAACATGAAAGTGGCCATTTTGGAATGTACAACTTTGTAAAAATCAAACCACATGGAGCAGTATGCAAGCAAGAAATCAAACACAAAACACAACTACTTACTTTTTGAAGAATTCTCTTGATCTTTCTGTACTGATCGGCCTCCCTCAGTTTCAGGTCTGACCAGCGTTTCCTGAGTTGCTCCTTGGATCGTTGTACCCCAAAATGATTGTACAGCCTTCTCACAACTTTAGACATGATCTTGGCCTTGCGGACATTGGGGTTGAGGTAAGGCCCATACTTCCCATCATAGTCGCTCCTCTTTAATATGTCCACCATCTCCAACATTTCTCCAAATGACATATTGGAGGCCTTGAATTTCAGGCTCCGGGATCGGGACGTTTGTGCCTCCGGACTTTCCTCGTCCACCTCCTCGTTGGGGGGATATTTGGGGCGCACCTGCTGTGTCCCCGCCATGTGCTCTCCCCACTGCGCCGTAAAGAGAAGGGGTGGGGAATAGACGAGAAAGATCGTCAGGGGCGGGCGGAGTTTGACGCATGCGCACTGTATATAAAACGTCACACGCCTGTGTCGTAGCCACGATCTGGGAGACGAGGGGAGAGAAAGCTCACGCACGAGACGATCGCTACAAACGAAGGTACAATTTGACGTTGGTACATAACTAGCCTAGACTGATTAGAACTTGAGGCTTCTTTATGGAGAAGATTAGGAGAGTTTAGGCTGACATTATTTATATTGTTTTGTGTGGCGTTGTGTCTTGCAGAGGTGATGGATGCCTTCTACAACGTGAGCTTTCTCCCACACTTCATTGATAAATACCGGCAATTCCCCCTCTTACGCAGGCAAAACACAGGGATTATAGCAACAGACCAAAGAGGTACGCAGCCCTGCTGAAACTGGTGGCATTTGTAAAGCCTACCCTGCCCATGGCAACCGTCGCAAACTTAAAAGTGAAGATCACCAACATGAAGACTACCTATTTCCGGGAGCGCAATAAGGTCCTGAAGTCACAAGCATCTGGAGCTGCAGCAGCTGATGTCCATGTCCCCACGCTCTGGTACTATGAGAGGCTCCACTTTCTAAAAGACCAGGCTACTGTCAGGAAGTCACTCTCGACTCTTCCTTGCACGCGTCCTTCCACGCACGCCACCCCGCGTGAGGCTTCCGAGGACCAACCTGGGCCTTCCAGTCAGGAATATGTGCAGGTGCCCAGCTTGTTCCAGGTATAGTAGTTTTGGAACCAGTTTGTTGAATAATGAATGATGTTCAGTTAATTCAGGATCCCCAATTGCTTATTTCCTAACGTGATTGACATATCAACAGACAGTAGTGTTGGAGACATTTTTGGGAAGAATCTAAACTGCAGGGCTGAGAATTGTATGGTTTTGTATTTGAAAACATTTTGCAACAGTCACTAGATGAGAATTGTGTGTGTTTGATGAACAAATAACTGAAACTATGTCCCTTTTTCATACACAGGAAGACCTCAGCCAGGAGGTGGCTGTGGAAGGTGGCAGTCAGGAGGAGGCAGGGGGTAGTGGCAGCCAACAGGGGGGTAGGCGTAGGAGCCTGACTGTCTCCCAAGTCTCTCCCCTCCGCCTTCCCTACAGAAGGGCGAAAAACATGGGGGAGGTGGTAGAGTCAGCGCTCCAGCTGATAAAAGATGCCTCAGCCTCCCTCTATGCCACACCCACCTACGAGGAGGCCTTTGCCTCCTTGGTTACAAGTAAATTTACGGGTATGGAGGCGGGGCAACGCAGCATGTGTGAGGAGGTCATCCTCAAAATAATAAATGAGGGGATGGCTGGGGAGATGACTACCCTCACACATGTTTGCGAGAGTGACCTTGCTCCGCCTCCTCCTCCTCCTTCTGCCACCCCACCAGCACCAGCACCACGGCGTGGAAGGAAGCGTACAAGGAAGACAAGAGAGTGACGACCTTGATTCAGTCTGGTCTGAGAGAAGATGGAGCCTCTCGTAGTACCAGAGCCTGGGGACCTAGATGGCATCTGCTGCAGTTCCGGATGTTTTGGACTTCAGGACCAGATTGCGCTCCCTTATTATTTAGATAGGTAGTCTTCATGCCCCCAATTGTTTAAGTATGTAAAATGATGGTTGCCATGGGTGTCCAAGGCTTTGCAAATTCCCCAAGTTTCACCATGGCTGCGTTCCTCTTTGGTCTGTTGCTGAGACCTAAATAAAGGTTTTTTTGATTTGAAATAATCATTGACTATTGTGTTTTACTTTTCTACAATGACAGTTTTTCTTTGAGTAGGCAGGTACATTTCACTAATCCTAAAGTAGAATTAACAAGGGGCACCAACAACCAACAAACTCCTAGTAAATGTAAGCAAGAAATACAAATGTTAATAATGTGGTTTTGCTAAGTTGAGACATACAAACCCCCTCCAAAAAAAAAAAAAAAATCTCCTTCAAATATGTATTCCCCAAAAAAAAAAAAAAAAATCTGGGTAAAAAAATAAGAAAGATTGTATTACGATCTGAGTAAAAATAAACATGTAGTGTATAAATGCTGCAAAGTAATAAAGAAGTAAGTTTGTGAGAAGTGCGGGTGAATAGGAGCAGCTAAAAGATGTCATTCTTGTTGCATTGTAAAGAAAAAGAGAATGCGCTGCATTAAAGACATTTTAAACATTGCAGCGTGACGAATGTGCTGTGTCGATTAGGAAAGGTAGTTTTACCTGACCGAGCGCTTCCGTCACAGAATTTCTTCTGAGCATGCGTAGCACTTTGTCCGTCGGACAAGCGTACACACGCTCGGATTTGGTGTGATCGGACCGGGTTGACGGCAAATCTTTCCAGCAGGAGATAAGACTTTGTCCGACGGACAAACCAACGAACACTGTCCGATGGTGCATACACAACATACATAACTTACAGTCAGTAGGATGTGTCTCTTGATACAACTATTTTTGTGAAAATCTTCCCCCATCCTATACCCCCTCAACCCCTGCAGTGTGGCTTTCACAGACTCTCAACAAGAGAGCCTGGCTATGCCCGCCCTTTCCGCCCAACATACTACAGCTTCTATGAATCAAACAAGATCTATGAATGGCGTAAGGGTAGATGATAAATATTCCCCCTCCATTAATAGATCGTGTTCCATTAACTCCATTAATATTGGCTGCAGGGGTGGGGGTGGAGCAGTGGAAATTAGCACAAGGGACATATCCTGCCTACTGTAAGTTATGTTCTTTGTGCCAGTTTTTCTGTTTGTGATTTTGCACTTAGGCTTTTTTTGACCCATTAAAATGACTCATCCCTTATCAAATGGCTCAGTCTGATGTTTCAATTTAACAAAGCCAGCCACAAGGCAAGCATGCTACTACTGTGTTGTCTGTTTAGCTAACCCATAGAGTTCTAGAAATGCTTGGTCATGTAATCAATAATTATTTGTAAAACAAAGATTATATGCATATAGTAGGAATAACCCACAAATCCGTAATTTTAAAACACAGAAACTACAAAAAAAATAAGAAATAAAGTTGGCCTAAAACCATTTTAGCTTACCCTTAAATTATACTCCAGTCAATCAGGGACATTTTTCCTTCACAGGGAACATGTCAATATAGAAATAAAGAAGGTGCCATTGGGAATTTGATGACGTCCCTCCTCATTTCTGCTTTACTATTTTGTGAGTCCTTGAGACAGAACAGAAGTATGCACTTAGTAGCTGTCCTCACACCTGGTATATATACAAGCTTGCTTCAGGTCTGCCACTCATTAAGTATTGAAGGAAGGATAAGTATGACTGCCCCTGGCCTTACGTCTATCATAGGAAGTTAGCATCCAGAAGCAACTCTAGTCTATATTTGCTATTCTCATCTTTAGAATTGAATTAGATCTAGCATTAGATAGACTTTAAATGCATGTTAAGTTTAAGTAATGTTTAGGTGTAACACTAATGCCTCGTACACACGATCGGATTTTCAGACAACAAATGTTGGATGTGAGCTTGCTGGCGGAAAGTCCGACCGTTTGTATGCTCCATCGGACATTTGTTGGCGGACTTTCTGTCAACAAATGTTGGCTAGCAGGTTCTCAAATTTTCCGCCAACAAATGTCTGTTGTCGGAAAGCCTGATCGTGTGTCAGACAAAAGTCCACACATGCTCGGAATCAAGTACGACCCGGAAGCGCTCGGTCTTGTAAAACTAGCGTTCATAATGGAGATATCACATACGTCTTGTACATCACTACGTTCGTAATTGTTGGCTAACATTTGTGTGACCATGTGTATGCAAGACAAGTTGGAGCCAAAGTCCGATCGTGTGTAAGGGTACTCCTGTAATACCTTTATCAGCTTTTTCCTCCAGAAGGATACAGAAATCTGTGTTCAAAAATAATCTAAGATCAACATCTGCTTGCTGGACTGAGGTACTGGCTCAGAGCTGACATGGTTGTGTAAATCCTGGTGCCTGATTTTTTTTTTTTTTTTTTTACACATTTTTTTTACACATGTCTGACACAGATTAGCCCCTGTCCCTGTCTAAAAATACAATTCTTGCCTCCAAACTGCCAAGCAGACCTATTTTATCAGTCTCATTAACACCTCCTCATCCAGTCCCCGTCAACTCTTCTCTACCTTTTAACTCTCTACTTCGTCCTTCACTGCCTCCACCCACTAACTCACTTAATGCTCAGGAGATCGCCAATCACTTTAAAAATAAGATTGATTCAATTTGTGATGAAATCTCCATGGGATCGCAGGCAGGATCCTAGTAAATAACTTACCAAAAATATCGATAAAGAAAAGAGACACAGTGTTGGATTATAAAGTGTATTATTGGTTTCAAAAATATTTATTAAATCAAGCAAGAACTTAAATATATAAACTTTAACAGCCTAGCCACTACAGCCCAGGCTGCATAAATAAATTACTGACTTCATAAACTTCCCAAAAACACTTAAAATATATAAATTGAAAACTTTATTAACGAATAAAGAAAACTAGTCCACCTTTGTATCAATTACAAAAGTGACACCACCACATAATTACAGCCGCGACAAAAGGGGAGGGGGGGGGGGGAACACCACAGCTCAGTCTTCTGAGGCGAATTGAGCCTGACTGGACGGAAGCCCCTTTTTGTAGCCCCTATTGGGGCCAGATAAACCCGGTTTAAACTGGATTTTCCCGGGCTAACTCACGAGCCTCATGAGAGGTCACCTGTATCCCTCTCCCAAGACATGTGAGCCAGCTAGTTTCCCCAGGGGACCTGAGCCCCTAAGGGGAACTTGAAACTGCCTGTCCTTGCCGCTCTCCCATGAGGAAAAGGGGAGTTGAAACTGTTTCCCCTTTTCCTATCATTCTACAGATATCCTCCCCACTTAACATCCCATGTCCACTGGTACAATCAACACTCCCCTTATTCAACCCTACTACTATAGACTATATTAAGGTTGCTAAACTTATTTCTAACCTCCACCAAACCATCTGTCCTCTGGACCCTGTTCCCTCTCAAATACTGCAGTCACCCTCTGACTATATTGTACTCTCTACAACTCACACCTTCAATCTCTCCCTCTCTTCTGGCATCTTCCCCAACTCTCTAAAACATGCATTAGTCACCCCCATACTTAAAAAGTCTTCCTTGGACCCCACCAATCTTAACAACCTACACCCTGTCTCCTTGCTCCCCTTTTCCTCCAAACTCCTTGAACGCCTAGTTTACAACTGAGTGACCACCTCATTAAGAATAAACTTCAGTCTGGATTTTGCCTTCAACATGCCACAGAAACTGTTCTAAAACTCACAAACGACTTACTAATAGCAAAAACCAATGCACACTATTGTGTACTCCTTCTGGACCTTTCAGATGCCTTTGATATGGTTGACCATCCCCTCCCCCTTGTTTACCCCTTTGGTCTCCATGCTTTTCATTGACTCTCATCCTACCTACCCCATCGGACCTTAGTGTCACTTGCAATTCTACTTCCTCCTCTCCTCTTCCTTTCTCCGTCGGGGTTGCCTAGGTTCTTTTCTAGGACCTCTCCTATTCTCAATCTACAACTCCTCCTTGGGTTAGCTGATAGCCTCCCATGGCTTTCAATGTCATTTCTATACTGATGACACCCAAATATATCTAATTTACTAACAGACATATCTGTGTGGATGGCACACCACTTCCTTAAACTCAATGTGTCCAAAACCTAGCTAATAATATTTTCTCCCCCACATGCCCCTTCTCCTGACTTCTCTGTCTAGATCAGTGGCACAACCACCAACCCATCCCCGCATGCCAAGGTGCTAGGTGTTATCCTGAAACTCTGAACTCTCCTTTTGGCCCCACATTCAATAACTTTTGGTAGCTTTCCGCCTCAACCTACACAACATCTCCAAAATATGCACCTTCCTAACCAATGACACCACAAAGCTCCTAATTCATCCCTAGTCATCTCTTGCCTCGACTACTGCAACTCCCTCCTCACTGGCTTACATTTAAATAGGCTATCCCCTATTCAGTCCATCATGAATACTGCTGCCAGACTCATCCACCTTACAAACGGCTCAATGTCTGCCAATCCCTCCATTGGCTGCCACTCATCCAACTAATTCAATTTAAAATACTAACACTAACTTAGAAAGCCATCCACAACTCAACCCCACTAACATAGTCTCAAAATACCAACCAAATTATTCTCTTCTTTCCTGCCAAGACCTTCTGCTCTCTAGTATCTTTGTCATCTCCTCCCATGCTCACCTCCAGGACTTCTCCCAAGCCTCTCCCATCCTTTGGAATTCCCTACACCAATCTGTCCGACTATCTTCTACTCTATCCACTTTTAGGTGATCTCTAAAAATGCTTTTCTTCAGAGAAGCCCATCCTTCCTTCACCTAACAACTATACTTTTATTTTCTCCATCAGCTCATCCCCCACAGTTATTACATTTTGCATCACTTGACCCTCCCTTTTAGATTGCATGCTCTATCAAACAGGGCCCTGTGACTTTACTGTCTGCCCTTATGTTGTAAAGTGCTGCACAAACTGTTGCCTCTATATAATTTCTGTATAATAATAATAATAATAAAAAAGTATGAACATCAGATTCCTAGCAAAAAGTCCCTGGTTAAAAACGTGAGGATGGGCGGTATAGTAAATGTGCATATTCGCACATTTTTGCACATACTTATACACATGAGTAAAACATTTTCTAGCTTTTCTGGGGTTGTGTAGTACAAGCACACATGCGTAAAATACTGTCCAGCAGATTTTTGGATATTTTATTTTCTATATGCAGTGTAGGATTGCGTTCCTGCGTGTACAGGTCAATTAAAAACAATAGACTGCATTTAGATCATTCATGAAATAAATAAATAAATAAATTCCCTGAATACCTAAAATCATCTCATCCTTAGGCATCTGTGTGCAAGAGGTCTAAGTCTGCCTGCAAGATTATATAAATATAGACAAGATAAATTGACTAGATTTTGTCTGATTCAGCACTGTCACAGTGTTTCCTAGATAGCATTAGCTGATTAACTTCAAATTGTGAGTGCCCACATGCCAAGGACAATTCAGTTTCAGATTCAATATGCAGATGTAACACAATTTCTTTACTGAAAAATGTAATAAACTGTTCACATCTCTTGAGTCGTTTCATATAACCATTGCCATTCTGTAGAAAATATACAGTGCATCTACTGTATTTGCATTTAATAGGGTGTTTCTCACTAACTAGATCCTAATGTTTCAAGAGATTGGTAACAAAGATTCGATTTTAAAGGATGTGTATTTTGTGCGTGCTACTATTTTAAACGCTAACGTGATAAGCAAGGACATATTAAACTAATTACAGTATTTTTCATGTATTTTATTTTAATTAGTAAAAAAAAACAAAAAACGAATAACCGGATAGACAAAACGAATAAAAGTAAATTAATAGAGAGAACTTGTAAAAATAAAATAATTTATGATTAATTGAATGAAGGGCTGACAAATTGTGAAAGGTTCAGAGATGTACAGTAAGTGAGCTAGAAAGCATTTTGTAGAAATGATTATGGCGTTAGAGAGCCTGTGTTAACAATCTATCTGACATTGAGGGTTCTAAATCATTAGTCAGACCTTCCCCCATGATTATTGTTACAGTAAGTGTCTGTGGTTTAAGAAAAGGATCCCTACTGAGGTTTCCTGGTACAAATTTCCAGATATTGCAGACTTTATGCTATATTTATAATGACAGTAATAAATGTTTCCACAGTAACAGCTCAGCATATTTCTAACCTCTGAATGATGTCAAGAGACCACAACCTAATACTGAGTAATGATTAAACATTGAAGCCAAACAACTATAGAGGTGAAACCAGCTCAGGAAGCCAGATAAAGAGAAAAAGTGCCAGGCATTACAATTATTTGTAGCCGAAATTCTTTGAAATGTTTTGCTAATTTAATATTACCTTTTTGTTACCAAGATCCTCTGGGATCTCCAAGCACAGGAGCATGAATTGCAGTAAAGAGAGCATAAACACGGCAAGGTTAACTGTAGTGAAACCAAATTTCAAAACAATCTGTAGATCAGGAGATAAAAGTTTAGATCCACCACCTCCAACATTTGAGTTTTCTGTTATTCCTGTTAACCATTGAGACTATCACCGATTAACCAATAGCAAGGTATGGAAGAAAGGAATATATAAGGCTATGCTCGGACTTTCCGGCGGGGAAATGTTTGAAGTTGACTGAAAGTCCGACCGTGTGTATGCTCCATCGAACATTTGCTGTCAGAATTTCCGCCCACAAATGTTTGAGAGTCGGTTCTCAAATTTTCGGACAACAAAACTTGTCAGAAAGTCTGATCGTGTGTACACAAGTCCATCGCACAAAAGTTCACACATGCACTGAATCAAGCAGAAGGCACTGCACTGGTTATTGAACTTCCTTTTTCTCGGCTCGTCGTGTGTGTTGTACATCACCCTGTTCTCACACTCTGAATTTTTGGCCAACATATGTGTGACCGTGTGTATGCAAGACAAGTTTGAGCCAACATCCTTCGGAAAAAATACACAGTTTTGTTGTCGGAAAATCCGATCGTGTGTACGGGGCATAACAGGAAAATTTGTGGTATAAGCTGTCCATAGATGGATTGAAATTCAGTCTTAGCCTATCCTGATCCATCTATGGCTTTTCACGATCAACAATAGTCAATCTAACAATTGACTTCTGTTGAACTGGACTGTTGGGAAACTTGTGTCAGTCACTGGTTGCAGCCAATAGGCCACAACCACTGATAACGTTATTCTGACAATGAAGTCCTGCTGTCAAAATACAGTGGCACAGCGGGGATGATTCCTCCATCCATTTCTCATGTGTGGATGGGGAGATATGTTTTTTATTTTTACATAATCCCTCTGGTTAATTGAAAAAAAAAAGGCATCTTTGGCCAGCCTTACATATACCTTCTGCTACCTATATTTGTTGGTTCTTTTGTCACGCATGGTTCACTGAAGCTAACCTTTAACTATTTGGACTGGTTTATGTTAAAGTAAACCAGTCATTACAGAAATGTAGGAGGCAACAATCTCTATCACAGATTTGGAACAGACATGCATAAAGTGTAAATCAGAATTACTTATCTTCTTCCTTCCCTTCTTTCCACCCACCGCTCCTCCCAAGATATCTCACCAAACTGACATCAGAACAAAGAAAAAACTCAACTTATTGACCTCACAGAATTTACACTCAACACCACTCCTAAGAGCAAATCTCCAGTCTCAGATGGCCTACCCTCAGAATGTTACAAAATCTTAGCACCTCGTATTTTCCTATGTAATGTATATAAGTAATTTATTCATTCTTCTCTCTGAAATACCCCACCCCAACCTTTAACAAAGCTTACATTTCCCTCATAATGAGACCCAAGAAACCAGAATCCCCAACAGCTTGCCATCCAATTGCACTACTTAGTATCAGCAACATTGTTCCGCTCCAAAAAAAACAAAAAAAAATGATTTTTTGGAGTTTTGATGCGGAAAAAGCTCATAATAAAGTCTGTTGACCTTTTCCTAATCACTTACTGGCAATGTAAGCCTTTGGTGCCATTTTCTCTCATACATCCAATACTTCGACACCACCCCAATAACCTCTCTAACCATAAATAACCACATTTAAAAAAATATATAAATGGATGGAGGTACAAGACAGGGCGTCCCTCTATCCCTCTTCTCTTTAACTTGGCCCTTGACCTCCTATTACGCCTTGCAGATGACATATTGTTATTTATCTCTAACCATAAGCAAACCCCCCTCCACATTATGCAACTACCCTGTTTCCCTGAAAATAAGACCTAGCGTGATTGCCAGTGATGGCTGCAATATAAGCCCTACCCCCCAAATAAGCCCTACCCTGTTTACCCAAAAATAAGCCCTACCCTGAAAATAAGACCTACAAGGCTTATTTGGGGGGTAGGGCTTATATTGCAGCCATCACCGACAATCACGCTAGGTCTTATTTTCTGGTGAAAAAATTAAATGAAATATATTTTGGAGGCAAAAGTAGTTCCTAAGAAATATTTTTCCCAGCACATTTACCTGCTGGCCTGCAAAAAAAAAAAAAAAAAATGTCACTGTTTAAAAAATTTACAATAAAAGCAAAAGTTTTAATTGCACACATTTGCAAACCTATTCATCAGATGGTTTAGATGACAAGCCTGTTATCACTATACCTCATACTCTTGAATGAGTGGTAAAAGCTTACCATACAAAAATACTACAGATTATCAGGATTTTTTCAGGAGCTGGTTAGAAACAGTACTTTAATTAATCTAAAACTGATGCTCAGTAATAGTCGCTTATGTTTTGAAACCCGACCCTACCTTAAGATAGATTTTCTTTTCAAAATTTTTTATTGGTAACAATCAGATAACAATTACTGACAATTTCAGTTTAGCATAGAAAAAGTACATTGAACAGAGTACATTCAGATAAGATAGAATAGTGGTGACATATTGAGATAGGTAGTTTAGGTTGGCAAAGGTATTTTATACAGTCAGGTTGATATCACAGAATAATATATTGATGGGGGCAAAGACCCATTAACACAAACAGATTTGTTTAAGGTGGTACTCTGTGAGGAGGGGGTCATAGTAACAGCTAAACAACGTAAATTAGTAAGCTTCGTTACCAGTGGTGTTCATTGGGTTAAGAGAAGGGTTGGGAGGGGGACAAGAAGAGGTAAAGAAAAGAAGAAAGGAAGAGAAATATACTAGATAAAAGGTAGAAGAAAGGTGGTCAGGTGGCCCGCACGGACCTTCAACATTTGGTGTCAATTTCACAAGGGACTTAAGATAGATTTTAAACAAGTAAAAAGTCTATATGTAAGCAGCACGGCAGAGTGCTACAATAATAAGGTATTTAAAGGCAGCAATTTATCCTGTTCCAAGACAATTCATGGGTTAATATCTAGGAGTAAAATAGAAAAGAAGAGGCTGTAATGTGGACTCCTAAACATAGGCTTATTCTATTGTTCCATGGGAAAGAAAATTTGTGTTTGAGCTTAGTTGCTAATATGCTAAAATGCCTATACTTAAGATGTGAGTCTTGTGAACATTTACCTTGTAGTACAAAACAATACCAAAACCTTTCAATAGTGCAGATTTTTGGAGAGGGAGAAATGTAGTAGTTTTGTGAAGCCCAGGCTCTCTAAAAGGAGGTATTTACTGTAATTTCTCTAAAGGCAAAAGCCCCCAGCTTAGAAAGCGAAATGGTGGAGAGAAATTTAGACATTATTTCAGTACTCAAAGGTATAGGTTAAGATCATTTCTGGATTATTTAGTGACGTATAATACTCACAAAAAATACTCTGGGTGTATTATTCTACAAGATTTGGGATCTGGCAAGAAAGGTATTTTGGATCTAGCTTGTTTAATTTTGATATGGTTTGCTAATAGTTTTCTTGCCTTGTTTTCCTGGGACTAATAGAAAAAATGCAGGTATTTGATATATTTTTCTACAAGCTCAGTTCACTAGCTATTTAGATGGATGGGCAGTTTGTGTTGCAAAGTTAAACATTTTTTATTAAGGATGGTGGTATACGCTCTATATCAAATTACAACTACGCCAATATATTTTGGATATGAGACTGAGTGAAAATTGTGCAAATCATAAACTCTTTAAAAAAGAAGGTCAATACATGTTCAAGGTAATAGGTCAATTCCTCCTCTTCTTTGCAAGGAAATCCAAGGAAAAACACTGCCATTCCCTATTTCCGCCCCTCACAGATGAACACTAGATATGCATTGACCGTAGTAGTATTCATTTAGATTGAGTTAAAACATTACTTAATAACGTACTCCATTCACATTATATTGTGCCTATTCCGGGCAGGAATGCTGCCGACTCTGGATGTCCAGTGAGAGTGAAGCAGCGGCGTTCCTTATCTAGCTGAGGGTTTCCCACATTTTGTGGAGATGATGCTTCTGTGTGCCCATAGACAGAGCTTCAGTGTGTTGCAGATTTTTGCCAGCTTCCAGGCAAGCCCCCCTTTTACATTTTTTTTTGCATTGGTGCATGTTCCCCATGGCATTGACCAATTAAAAGGAAAAAAAAACTTGAAAATTAGTCCTGCAAAAAGTTAGAAAAAAAAGATTAGCCTCCCATAGACTTCAATGTTTTTTTTTGCTATGTTCGGACTCAGCACAGCTTCAACTCCTTCACTAAGCTTTCACTAAGCTAAGGGAACATTTGACTGCAAAGCGTAAACTCAGATGCAAAGCCAACAGCCTATTTGCCTTTAGTAAAGTACCCCCTTTGAGTGCTTTACAAGATGAATAAAACATTTACAGTCACCTTAGTGGGTTTAAAGTGCACACAGATTCCGTTTAAGGTGAATTTCACAAAAGAAAGAAAATGTAAAGCAATCAAATGTAGAATCTTTTTAATAAGCGGAAGCAAAAGGTTATTTTATAATAACCAGGAATCAACACCCATAAGAGCTCCTCATTTATGCTGAAGCAAAATTGGTATCTGCCCCTCCCTTTAGCTGTAAAATAGAAACTCAGGTACAAATGATTTCCATTTCTTTTACAACTGAAATTAATATTTTTACCAGAATATTTATTTTTGTAATTTGATAGATAAATTGATCAAATCCCCTACAGAGCTACACTACTGACAATTATTTTTAATTATTCAAAATCTAACAGGGAAATATATTGACCTGAACTCAAATAACCAGCATTTAAAATACATTTTGTGCAGCTATTGAACAGATACATTTTATAAAGTTGTTTGCAGAGATTTTAATGGGAAATTGTCAGACCCTAGCTATTTAAAATATTACGTTAAAGTGCAACCTTCTAGTCTTTTTAGTAACACCCCATAAACTACTAAAAATAAAATTTTTGTTCCAGAATCTAATACTTTGTTTACTTGTTATGTATGCCCATAACTAACCATGTCATGGAAATGATTCAAAGAGGCTCTTTGCAGTCTGGGAAAGGAAAAACTATATAATTTCCTTTTTACATTGGAAAGACACACACTTTATTAACAACTTCAGCCCCAGAAGATTTGGCTGCTCAATGACCAGAGGACTTTTTACAATTTGGCACTGTGCTGCTTTAACTGGTAATTGCCCGGTCATGCAATGATGTACCCAAACAACATTTGTGTCCTTTTTTTCCCACAAATAGAGCTTTCTTCTGATGGTATTTGATTGCCTTTGTGATTTAAATTGTTTGCGATATAAACAGAAAAATACCGAAAATTTAGAAAAAAATATGTATTTTCTACTTCTTTGTTATAAAAAAAAAATCCAATAAACTCAATTTTAGTCATACATTTAGGCCAAAATGTATTCAGTCACATGTCTTTGGTAAAAAAAAAATGTCAATAAGCATATATTTATTGGTTTGCGCAGAAGTTATAGTGTCTACAAACTAGGGTACATTTTCTGGAATTTACGCAGCTTTTAGTTTATGACTGCCTATCTAATTTCTTGAGGTGCTAAAATAGCAGGACAGTACAAACCCCCCAAAAATGCCCCCCATTTTGGAAAGTAGACACCCCAAGGGAATTACTGAAAGGCAATGTTGAGCCCATTGAATATTAAATTTTTTTGTCACAAGTGATTGAAAAAGGACAAAAATAAAATTACACAATGTTGTCACTGATATATAATGATATATTGCTCACACATGTGGAAATACACCCCAAAATACATTCTGCTGCTTCTCCTTAGTACGGGGATATCACATGTGTAAGACTTTTTGGGAGCCTAGCCGCGTACAGGACCCCGAAACCAATCACCGCCTTCAGGATTTCTAAGGGCGTACATTTTTGATTTCACTCCTCACTACCTCTCACAGTTTCGAAGGACATAAAATGCCAAGATAGCACAAAACCACCCCAAATTACCCCATTTTGGATAGTAAATACTCCAAACTATTTGCTGAGAGGCATGTTGAGTCCATGTAATATTTTATATTTTGCCACAAGTTGTGGGAAAATGACAAACTTTTTTTTTTTTTGCACAAAGTTGTCACTAAATCATATATTGTTTAACCAGTAGCTGATCGCCGGCTGTCAATTGACAGCCAGGCGGCACAGCTCTCAGGGCGTCATAAGACGTCCTCCCCTTCCCGGCCCTCCAGGCCATGTCACTGGGCACCCGATGCGCGTGCCCAGTGGCCGCTGGGCACCCGCGAATGCCCGGTAACACAGCGGGACCGCGGATCTGTCTGTGTAAACACACAGATCCACGGTCCTGTCAGAGGAGAGTACAGAGAAACACCGATCGGTCTGCTCCCCTTGTGCGTTTCCCCCCCTCTACAGTTAGAATCACTACCAGGGAGCATCTTAACTCCTTTAGCGCCCCCTAGTGGTTAACCCCTTCCCTGCCAGTCACATTTATACAGTAATCAATGCATTTTTATAGCACCGATCGCTGTATAAATGTAAATGGTCCCAAAAATGTGTCAAAAGTGTCCGATATGTCCGCCGCAATATCGCTGTCATGATGAAAATCGCAGATCGCCGCCATTACTAGTTAAAAAAAAAAATTAAAATAAAAATGCTATAAATCTATCCTCTATTTTGTAGATGCTATAACTTTTGTGCAAACCAATCAATATACGCTTATTGCGATTTTTTTTTTACCAAAATATATGTAGAAGAATACGTATCTGCCTAAACTGAGGAAAAAAAAAATTTTTTTATATATTTTTTGGGGATATTTAGTATAACAAAAAGTAAAAAATATTGTTTTTTTTTAAACTTGTTTTTTCTTTTGTTTATAGCGCAAAAAATAAAAACCGCAGAGGTGATCAAAAACCACCAAAAGAAAGCTCTATTTGTGGGGACAAAATGATAACAAATACATTTTGGTACAGTGTTGAATGACCGCGCAATTGTCATTCAAAATGTGACAGCACTGAAAGTTTAAAAATGGCTTGGGCAGGAAGGGGGTGAAAATGTACTGCACGGTGGTTAAACATGGCATTGTTTTATGTAGAATTATACCCCAAAATACATTCTTCTGCTTCTCCTGAGTATGGGGATACCACATGTGTGGGACTTTTTGGCAGTCTAATCGCGTACAGGACCCCAAAAACGAATCACCGCCTTCAGGGGGTCTACATTTTTGACTTCAATCCTCACTGCTTATCACAGTTTTGCCCCTCCCCCAAATGAACCCATTTTGGAAATTAGACACCCCAAGCTATTTGCTGAGAGGCACGCAGTATTTTGCAGATCTCGCATTTTGTCACAAAGTTTTGAAATTTGAAAAAAGAAAAAAAAAAAACATTTTCTTTCTTCATTTTCAAAAACAAATGCGAGCTGCAAAATACTCACCATTATTTAATTTTGCTTTTTTACTTTATTTTTAAACTGTTCATTTAATTTTTTTATCATTTTTAATTGTTATCTCAGGGAAGGTAAATATATCCCCTATGACAGCAATAGGTAGTATCGGAACCTCCAGCTATATGGAATTCGTCTTGAGCGGAGTAGATTCAGCAAGGGGTGCAATGCACGTCTATCTTGAAGTGTAATTTTTGATTAATTTTGGCACCATGAAGAGCCAAAGTTGAACTATTCTCTCACTTTGTGAAGTAGGGGGAAGTTCACAAAACAGTAGATCACATCTCAAGGAGGATCTGTGTCACGGCCTCTGGGTCTTGTGTCATGGGCACTCATTCAAGCTCAATTTGAGAATCAGGTGACCACTCTAAAAGATTAATGAAAATAGAGCAGACTGTTTGTTCCAGTGCAGGAGGTTCCACAGATTCAGGGACCCTGACATTATAGCTGTGGTCACAACTATCTTAAACCTCCAGGTCCCCGTGCATCTTCATGAGATGTGAGAGATGCATGTCAAATGTGCGCTGTACTTTTTTAATGGCTTCCATGTGTAAGGAGGACATTTTATCCACTGCCTGGATGTTGGTGCGGAGTTCAGATATGGCAGTGTTGACCTGATGTCCTCTGCTACTGTCTGTAGGTCCGAAAAGCTAGAAATCTGGTCAGATAGGGTATAAGCCCTCTCACCCTCTCCCAGCGCATGGTCTCCCAAGTCTGGGGGTCTGTGTGGCTCCCGGGGTACTGTGTACGGAACAGTGATGCTATGTTTCTGCTCAGTTGAGTGCCTAAGTCTCGAGGCACCCAAGTCAACATACTCCTGCTCGATTTCCCCAAGAGAGGCGCCTGTGAAGCTACTCTGTATGCTAGAGCTGAAGTGGCCTTCTTAGACTGAAACCAGACCCCCTCCAAGGCCTCTGTTTTAAACCTGAGATTTTGAAAAATATTATTATATTTATGAATTTCTTTGTATATTGCCCTGCACAATGTCCACTTTGCTTTGATTATTGCTTGATTGTCCACTTTTGAATTGATTATTGAGTGACTGTCATTAGTGCATGTGCAATGTGCATAAAATATGTTCATGTAAATGTGTCATTTAGACTTGTATTTCATTTATTTTAGTGGGATACAGTTTTCTGTCAGGCTTGCACTTTGACCCACAAGACTGAATCGTTATTTCACAAATATCCTTCTGTATTTTGATCTAAAGCTCTGGTTGGCGGCTGACCTCAGAAATAGTACATCCCTGCCTCTCCTTTCATCTCCAGCAGTTATCACTTTTACCTTCAATATTTTCCTTTCTGGTTTTGCTTTTCGTTTCTCTATGTGAGGAATCATGGGCAAGCAATTAGAAAGGTGACAAAGTAAAATTCAGACGGAATTCAGAAAAGTGTAATGAAAAGAAGTCCATCTGACATGTTGATGTTTCGAATATCAGGTCTAACCTTTCATGGATGAGAGCAGGTATATCATTTACTAACAAATATGGACACTTTAACACATAATAAGTACAGCTGCATGCTTTATCTTGATGCACCATGCATGGATGCTTTCATAGCCTGCTTTATGTATAATATATTACTTGTTCATTATTACTTATTTATGTCCTTCATTTATAAAGTGCCAGTATATTCTACAATGCTTTACAGACTACATGGCACTATTCATATCAGTGCTCACAGCAAAGAAGCTTAGAACCTAATATCTTTACCAAGAACTCTTAGAAAGCTAATTAACTTTACAGTTTGCCCTATGGGGAAAACCATAGCACCACAGACATGCAACATGCATGCAAATAGCATTTATTACTGGTGGAAACCGAACATAGAATCCCAGCACCTTTGGACAAAAGAAAAAAACACCATGTGCCAGCTGCTGATCATTGAATAGAGTGGCACCTAGACACTGTATCACTATTGTATCCCTGCAGATCTACAGGTACACACACACATTAGTGACAAGCAACTGTCATGAAGGGAGAGGGCAAGGCCCATAATGGGAGATGCTGGCGACTGATACATCTTGAAATTTTGGTTGCTAACATTTTTACTGCTCCTTCTAGAGAGCAAAAACTGTCTGCTATGGACACTGTACTGGTAAGAATTGTGAACATACTTTCAAATGCAGATTTTTTTATGTTTTTATATACTGACAGTGTCCCTTTGAGTGGGTATAGTTGAAGATTATTTTGTGAACAGCAGGGGGTATTAAGATAGCCTAACCATTCAATTATGGATGTTGCTAAAATTAAAGAGTAACTCCACTTTTGTTTGGAAAAAAACTATTTTGCCTGGGTGATCAATGTACATTGGAGGGATTTTAGCAAACTTTATAACATATTCCTATAATTTTTTGCTCTGACGTTTACTCTGTATTTGTTTCACCATGTCCTTTGCAGACTGATTTTGAATGGGGTTGTTTGGTTTATTACCTGGTGCCCCCTGTGTTTTAATGAGAAAAGCTGCAGTTTCTGCATCCCTCTAGAAGCATTTAACCCTTGGGGAGTATTTCACCAACATTTTAATACCTATTGCAGAGGATTCCTAAAATTTGACTTGGATCTTAGTGCAGACCTCTGGGAAATTAAGTGGGCCAATCACACAAGCAGGAAATTACATTTCTGGAGGCATACTGTACAACAGCCATGTACGGAACGCCTCCAGGTTGCCATATTGCATTGAACTTTACATAAAAATACAGTGGTTACAGAATAGAAAGGAAAAGTAATTTTTAATAATATTAAATGACAACATATCTTGTGTAGCAATTGTATATGCTATACTATTGTTTTTTATTAGCTATATGTTTTCCATGAAAGTGGGGTTAACCTTTAGGAGACATAAATGGCAGGAAAACCCACCCAGGAACACTAAAATGGTATATGGAAATTGGATCATGCTTTGCTGGGTTTTTTGCTTTCCTCTGGATCAACTGTGGATATGGGATTGTGTATATAGGATTGTAAAATTGTATTTATTTATTTATTTTTCTTCCCCTTTTATTGGTTGAACTAGATGGACTTGGGTCTTTTTTCAACCAGACTAACTATATAACTATATATGGGTGTTCAACTTCCTGATATCATTTGTAGTTATCTGAACTTTAAAGAGGAAGTAAAGCCTCTTAAAAAAAAAAATACACCCTGCAAGGCAAATGCATAATGAGCTAGTATGCATAGCATACTAGCTCATTATGAATTACTTACCTGAGATCGAAGCCCCGACATCGGCCCTCGTTTACCTCCTCCGACGCCGCTATCTATCCCAGAGTGACTTCCAGGTATCGCGGCTCTGGCGTCACTCCTGCACATGCGCGCTGGTGCCCTCACTAACGGCATGATCGCCGTTAGAAACAGCACGCTCAGTGCGCCTGCGCCCGATGTCTATGGCACATGCACCGTAGACATCGGTGCCGCTATTCCTGCAAATATCTCCTAAACCTTTTAGGTTTCTGAGATGTACCTTGTACCTTGTACCTACAGGTAAGCCTTAATCTAGGCTTACCTGTAAGTTAAAGTGGTTGTAATGGGTTTACAACCACTTTAAGGAAAGCATTCTTTCAGTGTATAGGTTGTTGCTGAGTGGAGTCTGCTGTTTGTGAATAGAAAATGTTCTGTGTGCTTGCATCAGTTTTCTATATTTTCCACCTCTAACATACACAGTGGATACACTGCCTTGTAGGGTTCAATAAACATTTCAGGTTCCATCAAGAAGCTGTGCTTTGTTTGCTTCAGATGAAACAGGTAGATGAAGTTTAAACAGACAGTAAATAAAGAACCCTACAGGCTTCAGATGGTGGGCAGCCATGCACGCAGAATCCAGCTGTCCAACAAGATGCCCTACAATCTTGTGGCAGATTAACATGAGTGGGAATGCGCAGAGTGCAGAAGCCAATTCTATCAGGATTTGTATTTCTCAGCTTTCCCAGGAAGTAGCGGCTAGGCCCAATGACGTCACCAACACCTACTGAAAGCTGATCCAAGGTAAGTTATCTTTCCTCTAATGTTTTATTTTGCTTTAAGTTTTTCATTAGCAATTTCTATATGAGAGTGGGAGGGCTGAGAAATAAAAGTCCTTGAATTAAAGAGCATAGAGGCCTAAGTGGAGGGGGTGGTGGAGTTTGTTAACTTTAAACAGGGTTTGCATTCCTTTACAAGGCTTGGAGTGGGTCAGAAGGAGGTCAACTGTGGGTCAAATCTACCTATTAATTAATTCAGATTTTTTTTCAGAAGCATCTCAGATGTCAAACTGATACTATTAAATTAATGGGGAAAGGGCACTGTTTTCATCGTATTTGGGGAAAAGGGCACTGTTTTCAAGAAAAAGAAACTAATACCATTAACAAAAGACCAAAGCCCGCTGACACAAACCTTGAAAAAAGTATTATAAATTAACATATTTTAGCTCCAAGCTGGTACCTGCATGAACCATTTGTTTTCTAAAGTCCTGTAGAAACAGTAGCTGAATGCTAACAAGGATGCAACAGCTTTCTGTTACTAAGGCCCCTAAGTGTTTACTTTTTTATTCAGCCTGGAGTACCCCCCTGCAAATGTTGGTACATTTCCTAGTTGGCAACATTATATAGGAACTGTGCTGCTGAGATGGTTCATTACCATTCCATTCCAATCTGCTTCATTATATATTCAGTGCATTTGGTATTTATTTCATACATTTGCATTTATTAAATATTAACTTGCTACAGTCTATAGAATAGGAATAGATATGACTATTCAGTAAGAAGAATGGCTGCTTAGAATTCTATGGAAATATAACAAAAGGATGATGACACTGTGTTGGTTCCTTTCACTGAAGGAACCTTGACAGCGCTAATTCCATTAAAAGTTCCGCTCTGTTCAGTAGTTAACAGAACATAAGTGTAAATTATTTGCTGCCTCTTGTGAGACAAAGTATTATCGTCATGTGTGAGAGACTCCCTTCTAATGATGAGGGTCACAGAGGCTTGTAGAGCATTGCTAACACAGAAATTAAATAAAGGCTAATCAGACAGGTATTCAGACAATATAAAGGCCATATCATTAACCCTCTGTCTGGTAAATCACCTTGTAATCAGGACTAGTAGCTGAAGCTAGAGGGACCTGACTCATGCAATTTTCTCAAACACTGAGATTACATATTACAAAAGATAGATCAGTTTTATTAAGTATCATATAATCACCGAATTACATCTTTTTTTTAAATAGACATTTCAAATAAAATACTGTATGTTCTTTACTGTAGCTATTATATGTAACATTTGTAAAAAAAAGATTGGAATTCTCCCACTATCCAATAACATATAGATGGGTTAATTTACTTCCTCACAAATCTTCTGGTTGTGTTGTGCTTGTGGGTGGGGTCTATGATGCACGTGGGATAGCCCTTATGGCCCATACACACGATCAGACTTTTTGACAACCAACATGCAAATTAGTTGTTTTGGACCAACATCCGACAGTGTGTACGCTCCATCGGACCAACTTTTTCCAGGTTTCATCTGACTTTTGTTGGCTGTGCGAACGAACCAACTTTCTGCCAACAAAAGTCTGATGGACCAAAGTCCGACCGTGTGTACACAAAACCAATCGACTTTTGTACAAACCAATGCAGAACCAATGCAAAAGATCAGACAACAATACAGAAGTTGACCAAAGGTGGCGGTAAAGAGCAGAAAAACCAAGTGATTTGGTGAAAGTTGGCTGAAAAAGTCCTGCCGTGTGTATGCTTGGGGCCAACGCCCTTTGGACAAAAATCCACAGGAAAGTTGGTCCACTCCCATTAACAGAATGGAGTCCCGCCCCTGTGCGTGCTCATTAACTCTTTCCTTCCCGTACCTAGTGATCAGGCTTTAGATCTCTGTAATGCTAGTCTGCCCCCAGTGACCGGAGAAGTCGGACATATAGAGAGGGAGTCAGAACACTAACCCCCTTCCTACCTGAGTACCTGTCACCTAACCAGGTACCACGCCAAACGACTGGTTGCTGTTGCTGTTCTTTGTTTCAGTCACCCATGGCAACTACATCCTCTTTTTTGCATTGGAAGTTAACCTTTTGTAGTGGTGTTACACATGCCCCATAGTACAGATTCTTTAGGAATACGCCAAGACCCAACATGTAGTTCTTTGAATAACTTCAGATCAGGCTCAAAGCAGTTGAGATAACTTTACTGTAAACTCATAAACTCAGGGTGAAATGTCCATTCCTTGACTAACACTGAATGTGGCTGCCCCAGTATACCTGCACAGATAAAATCATTGTGGGTGAAGTCCATAACTGGAGAATCCATAATGATGGTGTCCATTGTTACAGGGTCCCAATGCGTAGGTGTTCCTGGAGTGAACCACAGGTCCCAGCAACCTTTTTCGATAGCTCCTATTCTCTCGCCTGCGCCCTTGGGACCCAAATCTCTCCCCCTTTTATATTGAATGGGGAGGGAGGCTGAACCCTAAAAAACCTGCAGACTTGCCCAGAGAAGGTGGAAAAACATTAACCATTCCCCCCTTGGCCTGGGCAGCCAAACTGGCTAACTAAACACCATAGGCAACCTGTCTACATGTTGGCATATGATCTTTCACTCATATCATTAATTGTAAGGCAGTGGATTCAAAACATGCTCAGAATAAACATAGATCTATTTTCTATGTATCTAAATAAAAATAGGTTCTATTTAATGGACCACCTGGTCTATTTCTTGCTGTCACCATTCTATGCTTCTGTGTGTATGACCATCAAAGGGGCATTCGATTGTGAACTTCTTTGACGGAAATTAACTGATATGAATTGCTCTATTTACGCGTTTAATGCTGCTTATTATGCTAGTGCTTTATTAGTTGCTCTATTGACGTGTTAAATGTTGCTTATTATGCTGGTGCTTTATAAGTATGGAAGGTAAATAATTAATACTGCCTTGCTAGATACGCAATCTAACACAAAATAAAAATTTAATTTCCCATAGTTTCCCAGTTATATTATGTAATATACATACTAGTAACATCTAGCTTAAAGAGGATTTTCATAAATGTGATCATTTTAATTTCTGATAGGAAAATTGAAGGGTTTCCACCTGTCACAAGGTCCTTGTCACATTGCGTCATACGCATCTTTGCTGTATAAGTAATGGAAATAATTGAGCAGTATTTGAATGAATATGAATTCTCAGCTTTGTGAACACTAAGGAGCCATTATCCGCTGGGACACATTTCTGTACTACATGGATAGATCAAATTCAAATGAGCGAGGCAGGGATTGTGGGTAGGTCTCATTTAATAAATAATATTTTATCTTATTATGAGGATGGACGGGGTATATTTCTACTCAATTTTTCGGTTGTCATTAAAGAGGAACCTCATCATCCATCCCCCTTCCCGAGATTAAACTGATTAAACCCTTGGTTGTTTGAGCACTTTCAGCAGCTGATTTAATCACTTACTGAGTATGCCACCTCTTGTATCCTTAAACCCTTGCTTATGTTCCAATTTAGTTTGCTGCCATGATTGCTGCCTAGGTTTCCTGTTTCAGGGTAACATCTTTCTCCTGTAGCATTCAATGGAGCCACCCTTGCATGCAGGGACTAGTGTTGTGTCTCACTAAACTAGAAACACACAATGCCATAGCTTAGGATGGCAAGACACTCCTTTGCTCCTCTCCTCCCCCACCCCTTCTCCAAACTAACACTTGTTCAAGACTGCACTATCCACTGTTAACTCTGACCCGTGACCAGAAGTTCAGGGAAGCAGCACAGAGAGAGAGGGAGTCAACAGCATTGACGGTGGTAAACTACAAGTTTTGGGTTGAGAATTTTAGCAGATATGTTAATGGAGAATACTTATTTTTGAGCCCAATGTGGTAAGCTCAAAAATATTATGAGAGTTTGACACTACTTTAGTTGGTGTAGCTCTGTAGTTGCCACTAGTAACAAACATCCACCATATCACCCCACTGCCAGACTTCATACATCACTTGAAGAGACAATGAAAAGTAATTTGCTGTGTTTTGTTTATTGGGGGGTACAACTTGGTTGGGGAAAGGGGTATATGGGTTGCCCATAGAACAGATTATCTTTGCCATCATATTTTAAAGATTTTTGTAGATTAGCACTTAATTTGAGCCTGAAGCAAAAGATGCACATGTTTAACAGTCACAGTCTTTTTCCCTGCATCAACATGCAGACTATTGCTCTTCCTCTGCTTAACTCCCACAGACTATTGCTTCCAGAATTTCCTCACTCATTACCGTGTAAGGATGAGGACATCACTCTTGACCGTGTAAGGGTGATGTTCCCAGAAACCCTCTCATCCTGCACAAACTTATCCTGTGGTTGTCAGTGTAAAGTATGTCACATCTTCTGTAATCAAGAAGGACCCACTCTAAATAGCTCCTCAAGCTGGCTCTGTCTGCTTGTTGCTACTAGGCCTCCGGGGAGAGGTGCTGCAGGCTTCTGGCCTAGTAGCAACAAGCAGACAGAGCCAGCTTGAGAAGTTTAAAAGCAAATGTTGAGCGGTGGATTACTGTTCCCAGCTAGCCCAGCTTGCAAATCCTTTGCCCTCGGGCCACATCAATTTGATACAATTCACCCCACAGTCTCTCCTCGGATCCAGGACTCCTCATCATTGACCGTGTAATGATAAGGACTTCACTACTGACCATGTAGAAGTGAAGTTCCCTCACAGACTTCCTGGCACATCCAGCCCTCCAATGTGATACACTCACCGATCTTCCTCTGCCCCGAGTCCCTGATGGAGAACTTGACCAGACCATACATTACGACAGCTTCACCTGCCCCTCTGCTCCAGGAGTTCCTTATCATTGACCTTGTAATAATAAGGACATTGCCAATGACCGTGTAAAGGCAAAGTTCCCTCACAGTTTTCCCCGGGCCTCCTCCTGCAATCGGCGCACCCCCCACCCCATAGATGGGGATGCCCTCCTGCTCCTGTCTAGTATTCCATTCTCCACTTCACCCGGCCAACAACTCCTCCCAGTGGCATGTTACCTCAGTTTATATAGAAGGTCCGCCCCTTGCCAATACCAGTTGGGGATTGGTCAGGGCTCCCACATTAGCTGCCTGCCACTCCAGTCCCAGGCCCTGCCCCTCTTCCAGAACATTCTCCCTGGAAGCAAGGGAGGCAGAACTAGAGCACATGTGGCCACAACCACTTCAACACTAACCACTTCCAGCCCCTCGATCAAAACAGACAGGCCTAGCTTGCAGCATAGGCCTGCCTAAATGTACCTGTGCTGACATTCTATTTAGTAAAAATCCTATTACTAGCACCTACCTATTGATAGAGGGTGCTACATTGGGTTATGCTCAAATAACTCAATCAGCAAATCCAGCCTTGTCCTGCTGTGATCTACTGCCCCACCCTGGCAGACAAGGACCTAAACCATTATTCCCTTACATCTTTGGGATCCAGCTGTCTTTTCCAGGTTCTTGCATCCAGCTCTCTGATGATGTGCCCCCTCCTTTCTGTAAGCTGATGCCTCCGGGAATATCTGACATTATTGAATATGGATATTCCAGGAAGCTGCTGCAGTAGAGTACACATCATTCTCACGTAGGAGAATGGAGACAGGGGGAAGTCCAGAGCAAGAAATACAAACAAGTAAATGAATAAGAAAAAAAAAGTTGATATTTAAGATTGCAGAGATGGGAAGGGTTGCAAAGGTGCAAAGTGCTTTTTGGGAGTTAGGTTAGCTTAAGTTAAATATAACTACTCTATTGTGCATGATACTGCAAGTTATTATTTTTCAATGTGGCTCAATATGTAATATAAAGGCTATAGACATAATGTTTACCAGGGATCTGCAATAAGCGGACCTCCAGCTGTTGCAAAACTACAAGTACCATCATGCCTCTGCCTCTGGGTGTCATGCGTGTGGCTGTCAGAGTCTTGCTATGCCTCATGGGACTTGTAGTTCTGCAACAGCTGGAGGTCCGCTAATTGCATATCCCTGATGTATACAATGCTTAGCTAGATACTGCATGCAACCGTTTTTTACCTTAAAGTAAATGTAAACCCACTCTCATCAATTATAAACTACGGCCACAGTGCTGAACTATAAGGATATACATGCCTCCTGCATGTACAGTATGCTTACCTTTCAAATATCTCCCCCTTCTCTATTTACATCCACTTTAAGGTCAAAAAAGGTTGCATGCAGTATCTAGATAAGCATTGTATACATTATGTCTATAGCCTTTATGTTACATATTGAGCCACATAGAAAAATAATAACTTGCAGTAACATGCACAATAGAGTAGTTATCTTTATCCAACTGAGCCAAACAATACATTTACGCTAACCTAACTCCCAAAAAGCACTTTGCACCTTTGCAACCCTCCCCCTCCCTGCAATCTTAAAAATCAACTTCTTATTCATTTACTTGTTTGTATTTCTTGCTCTGGACTTCCCCCTGTCTCCATTCTCCTAGGTGAGAATGTCCCCAGCTGCACCGATGCACCGGTCCCCCTTGTCTTACGCCTTCTCCAGCACCCGTGTTTTCCTCCAACACTCCCCCCCTTCATCTCTGGCCCCCTCCGTGTCCTCCTCACCGTCCGATCTGTCTCTGAGTTCTCTTCCTGCCCAGCTCTGACTAGATACATCCCCCCAAAATCAGATCACTTGTCTGTGTATCTTCTGCTGCCTGTCCTGTGAGTTCACTACACCATGCATTTCCTCCTTCTGTGGATCACACCCCATGATGAGAAACATCCAGTCAAAACCCAGGAAAGACAGCCAATCTTGGGAGAGCTGGAGAAGAAAGAGGGGAATGTGAATTGTGAAGTACACAGAATGCCTCCCTCACGCTCCTGCATGAGATATGTAAATCACCTGTCACTCACAGCATGGGGAAGAACTGACTGGTATTTCTCTGTCTGTCCTTTTTATCTCACTGAAAAAAGATAAGAGGATTGCTCAGTGCTGGATTAACTCTTCGTGGCAAGACTGGGCACAGATGATGTGAAATCCTATACTGTAAATGTTACAATCCTTCATTAAAAAAACGAATTTCGGGTTTACATCCATTTTAGTTAACCACATGCCGACCGACACATGTAGATATATGTCGACAGAATGGCATGGACAGGCAAATGGGCGTACAGGTACGTCCCTATAAATTTGCTGCCACGTGGTCGCATGCATGCCAACGCCGTGAGCTCTGTGATTGTGCCTGCGGGACCCGTGGACTCGATGTCCGCCGGTGTTCCGCGATCGTGTCATGGAGCTGAAGAACGGGGGGATGTCAGTGTAAACACAACATCTCCCCGTTCTTCCTAGTGACATGTCACTGATCGTCTCTTCCCTCTCATTGGAAGCAGGGATCAGTGACATGTCACTCATAGCCACGACCCCTAACAGTTAGAATCACTCCCTAGGACACACTTAACCCCTTCCTAGCCCCCTAGTGTTAACCCCTCACTGCCAGTCACATTTACACATTAATCAATGCATTTTTAACCGCACTGATCACTGTATAAATGTGAATGGTCCCAAAATAGCACCAAAAGTGTCCGATGTGTCCCCATAATGTTGCAGTCACGATAAAAATTGCAGATCGCCGCCATAACTAGTAAAAATAAAATTATTAATAAAAATGCCATAAATCTATCCCTATTTTGTAGACGCTATAACTTTTGCGCAAACCAATCAATAAACGCTTATTGTGATTTTTTTTTTACCAAAAATATGTAGAAGAATACGTATCGGCCTAAACTGAGGAAAACATTTTTTTTTATATATTTTTGGGGGATATAAATTATAGCAAAAGTAAAAAATATTGCTTTTTTTTCGAAGTTGTCGTTTCTTTATAGCGCAAAAAATAAAAACTGTAGAGGTGATCAAATACCACCAAAAGAAAGCTCTATTTGTGGGAAAAAAAGGAAGTAAATTTTGTTTGGGAGCCACGTCGCACGACCGTGCAATTGTCAGTTAAAGCAACGCAGTGCCGAATCGCAAAAAGTACTCTGGTTTTTGGACAGCCAAATGGTCCGGGGCTGAAGTGGTTAAACGCATAGCTTTAATAGGCAGAAAATCCTTCACTGACTGCCACTCTGATTTACTTTTTACATTGTTACTAGGTGCCTGACATCCCTAAAAACAGAGACAAATACGTACCACATTCATACGTCTTTACTACTGTCATTTTTGTGTTTTGTCCAAAGCATTTAACATCAGTGACCTAACTGTAGGTTGGCTATAAATATTAGTGACAAATCCTTAAGGACTGTATGAGAGAGAATAATATTAAACATATATACTGTAAAAACACTGCTGCTTGTACAAATTGTTCTAATGACAAATTAAAATTGGGTGGGGGGGGGGGGTTTCTTCTGATTTTATTTTTTATCCATCTAACAGCAATAAATGAGAGGAATGGTGGTCACTAAGGCAAGAAGGCTTAATTACCAATAATGCCAGAGTTATCATATCCTCTCCATTCAAAGAAATCAGACTTTTGGCTGGAGTTGGGCTTCAACATATGTAAAATAATTTCTAATATTTAATGTTATAAGTCTTGTATTTCTACTGGGGAAGATGTTTTTACATTTCACTTGTACTGAGATGGGCAGGAAAAAAAATGGTGTCTTGATATAACAGCTCTGTGAGTGTCATTATAGGGTTTAGGGGATGGAACTCATTACACAGTAATATCATCCAGTTATATGGCAGCTATCTGACTGGTCTTTATATGTGAATTCTAACACACTCTCAGTTTTTTTTAAATCTAAACATCCTATTTACTTGAGTGTATTCCTTGCAATATGGTAAAAATAAAAAAAACTTTGGCAATTGGCCCCTGCTGCTGTCAATCAAATGCAGTGAGGAGGAAGTGAGGGGTGGGGATAAGCCCTGACGTGTGTGTCTATGGAATGGTTCTCCATAGACACACAGCTCGGGAGTGAGCAGGCACCGTGTGCTCCCAAAGCAAGCTGTTTGCTATAGGGACACACAAAGAAGAGGAGGAGCCAATATCGCCAGTGGGGAACCTGAGAAGAAGAGGATCAGGGCAAATACCATTTCACAGAGCAGGTAAATATAACATGTTTGTTATTTTAAATTAACAAAAAAATGTAACTTTAATGTAACCTTGACCTTAAAGCGGAGTTCCTCTCAAAAGTGGAACTTCCGCTCATTTGTCTCCTCCCCCCCCCTCCCCATTTGGCACCTTTCAGGGGAGCGGATACAGGATACCTGTCTTTGACAGGTATCCTGTCCCCACTTCCGGGATTCCGGGCTGTGGCGCATTACATCAGCAGCTCGGCTCCCTCCTCCGCCCTCCTCCTTCTTCCGCCGCCGGGCCAGTAGGAGAGCGCAGCAGTGCCTCGCGCATGCGCAGAAGGGACCCGGCATGAAGCCGCAATGATACACTGCCGGGTTACCTTCTGCATGGAAACATCAGCTGCGGTGCCAACATTGTTTGACTCCAGGACAGATAAGTGTCCTATTCTTAAAATTCAGCAACCTGGTAAACACTCCCCATTACATATTTTGCTGGATATGTGGGCACAAACACTTACATTATTGACTTTACAATGCCGCTTGCTCCAGCACTTTTTTTTTTTTACTTTTATCAGGAAACGCATGTCCTGAGTACTTTCCATTCACTATTTACAAGGGAGAATGATGCAAGCTTCTACCAATCACTCACTTAGAGGATGGAGAAGGAGGGAGCAAGGGAGTGGGATCTGTTGGGATCTTGCACATAGGGGCCTTAAAAGGGAATACAACCACCACCAGGAAGCAGGAAATAGGGAAGAGAGTATCTCAAAATATGAAATTGAAAACAACCATAGGCTTCAGAAAAAGGAGAATGCAAGCATGGTAAGCACTGCAGTACTATAAGCTTTTTTTGGGAGTAATAACACTTTAAAGTGTATCTTTTTGTTTTTTCATTATTTTCATCTGGTAATGCTGCAAAGTAACACACCTCCTGTTCTACCATGACAACAATTGCTCACTGTAGGGTATTCATTAAGGAAAAACATTATCCCACTGGCATAACTGCTTCTGATTTGGACTGCAGAATGCCACCCATCTCCTAATCCCTCTTACATAGGGTAGAGTTGTTCTGTCATTCACAATGCGATTTGTGGCAGCACAAATATATGACACTTTATCATGTCAAATTACTATTTATATTCATCCTAATGCACATGACAACACATCTGTGACACACATTCCTTGCAAAGCACCGTAACACTATGAAGTTGATTTGCAAAATCTGGCCTAGCTGTGCATGGTAACCAATCAGCTTCTAACACCTGCTTGTTCAATTAAGTTTTGACCAAAAAAAAAAATGGAAGCTGATTGTTTTTTTTATGCAGAGCTGTACCAAGATTTGCACTCTCCAATTTTAGTAAATCAACCCCATTATCTGTGCTTTTATTTAGAAAAATTGGTGGATGTCCATTTTTCTGTGCATTCTGGTTTATTGGCAGCCCTTTCAAAGTTAAAGTACTAGGCTGGGAGCTTTATGTGCAACATATATGGAAGGCCTACTTGACTGAGTTTGCAAGTTTAGTCTGTAATTAGTGAAGGGTTAACTTATTGTGTTTGTTTTAATAGAAAAATAGCCTTTCCTTATTGGTGGATTGTAAGGTGTGCCAAGGTGTGACAGGCTGTCGCCCTAGTGGTCTGATAGGGGAAGGCATTGCCTCTAAGGATTAGTTGGAGCAGGGACAGCATTGGACAAGCTTCTCCCACCCAATCTCTCCTTAATGCTTTCTGTTGGCTTGTTCTTTATTCAATCATTTTTTTTCTCTCCTCCTATGCTAGCGCATTTGGTTGGTAGTAGGGGGTTTTGGTTTTCATAACAGGTGTCTTTTCGGGGGACTGGTGACATCATAGCAGCCAGCAGAGATCTCAGAGTTTTTTTAAGGTGGGGATGATTAAAAGTTTTTGGAGAATAATGGGTTGGGCCCATTTCAGGTATAGTTGTACCTTCCCTACTAAGTGTCGTTAGTAATATGGTATTGGTTAGTGGGCTGTATCGGGTGGTACAGTGGTCAGCAATTGCCCCCGAGGTGATGTAATTGTGGCTGGAGGCCTTGATATGCATGTTGGTGGCAGATAAAGCCTGTTCTATCACATGTGCCTTCAAAAACATTAGATGATGAATGTGCATACACAGGACAACCCTGGAGTTCTGCCAGGATCAATAGGTATTTTTTGGCCTTAGCAGAGATATAATAAAACTCCTTCAATAGTATATTTAACAGACAAAATGGGGCCAAATGAGAGAAGTTCATTGTTAGGGTTTGCATACACTTTAATTCCACTAAGCAAATGTAAATGGTATATTGGCTAAGGGCCCCCATTGCTTAGAAGAGTGGGAAGGAAGAGGACACCTTTGTGTTCTTTTATTCCTAAAGCTCTCTTTTACTGTCGTGGTAGCTCTCTTGCATCAGCAGATGGAGTTTTCAAAAGGAAAAGCATTATTTATTTTTATATCACTGTCATATTACATATTCCATCCCTACTTGGTTCTTGTATTCCTACATAAACTCTGCTGTGAATAGAATGATAATTAAAATGTCCCCATGGGCAATTTGATGGTTATTACTGGGGTACATTACTTTAATTTGAACAGTATTTACAGATACAAAGCAGTAGCTCATTATCTACATTGTAGTTATCAGAATGACTGTTATTATCTCTGACCCGCTAACCTCTATGTATTGTAAGAATTGAGATGTGTAGGGGACAGATTGCTGTGGCCTCCCACTATTTAATATAATGTAGTCATGTTTTCTTTTTTTTTTTTCTTTTTTTTACTTTTCATGGTATTGTGAAGGCTTTAGGCAATTTTTTTATTTATTTGTGCAGCACTGCAAAAAAGATTGGCAGAGCAACAAATGAACAACACAAGAGAAAATAGCTAGTTTTAGCAGACATATAAACTGTAGTCTTCCAAGAACTACAAATTACAATTAGAGTGATCATCTAGTAAATTGTTAATAATGTTATATATGTAGCAAGGTCTCCGGCCTTGTTCAGTCTAATGAGAACCTCCAGGGCCAGAGATAGCTGACATCCTTCTGTATGTGGTGGATTGTGAGGCATAGTGGGTGCAAGGTGGATAAAATTATTGGGTGCCAGACACTTCTTGAATGCAAAAGAGATATTTATTTCTCTTACCAACTTTTATGGGGGAAAGAGGGTTAGGACCAGGATACCCTTGAAAAGTTGCAAGTTCAATTAGCATACTCTAAGACTTCAATAGGAGGACAGCAGTGCAGGAAAAGGCCTCCAGCAAGAAGACACATCTGCACATGCAGGAATGCTGTCCCCTATGGCAACAATCTTTAACAGTTCCTAACACAAACATAACAGTTCTTTCACCTTCACTACAAATTCTCCTTGTAGTCCTTCATCCCACTGAGCTCCCAGTCTCTCACTAGACCCACTGATTCACTGCCGCTGAATCCCTTGAGGTCCTCCAATCTTCACGGTGGTATCTTCCTCAAGCGTTACCCCCGCCTCTCTGCTGGGTCCTTAACTTGACACTCCTGATACTTCTCAAGCTTCACCCCTGACCTATTCGGTCCCTGGCTTGACACACAAGGCTGCTCTGCAAGTGTCACCTACGCTGGCTGGGTCCCTGACTTGATCACCGTCTGAAGTTTCCTGATTCTCCACCGTGCCCATTCGGTGAGAATATTGCTCCAGTACTTGCGTCAGTTACTCACTGTTGTCCCTGGTAATAAGGTGGATGGTCCCTTAGTGGTGACAGCTTCCCCTCAACCTCCGACCATGACAGGTTCTCCGGCCGTTGACTGTTTGACTGCAAGCCACAATCCCAAACCTGCACTACTCTCTCTTGCTTCTGGATAGGCCCTCAGATAGCCCAGCAGCCAGATGTCAGGGGATAGGCCCAATCTCCAGCCTTGCAGCCCGGGGCAACACGACACACTTCCACCCAGACAAATGTCCAGGTGGCACAGAACATAGATCACCTGATATATCAGCAGGCCAAGTGATTCAAGAAAACCCCTGCCCATAGGCTGAGATGCCCCATATACCCATAACATGACCTTGATTTGCCCTACTCCTATCTAGTACCACCAAGTACCCGGCCACCTAGTGGAAGAAGAGAAAAGTGCAACAAGGCCAAGCTTAGGGAGAAATCAATAGATCTCTAACAATTGACCAGGATAACTACTCCTGGCAAGTAAATTTGTGAGGAGCTCCCTGCCTAAACTCCAGGGTGCTACATATATAGGTGGTAAATTTGCTTTTATCTATAATTTATATATATGATGTAGCTTCAGCTGCCCACAGTTAAAATGGATGCAGCCAGACAACGTGGAGGGAGATTTCTGCAGCATATTTGGCAAGTACAGAATCAAAATATATATAAAATAATATGCAAAGTGGTTGGAGGGAAGCTTCAGAATGGCAAAGATGTTTTTTTACAAATTATGTGAGCAGACAGCAGTTCCTCTTTAATGGACAGTTTGGAGTCTTGGACCAATGTTAAAGTACCATTGGCCCAAGCTGTCCAATAAAAATGCTGCAGTGGAGGCACGCCTCTCTCTGCAGTGTCATCCCTTCCAGCCCAGCCCTCTTAACTAGAAGGAAAAAACATGGGTTTATGGGTATAGGATTTATCCACAATCCCATGTTTTTCTCACACACTTAGGAAGGAGAATGATAATCTGCTGATGAAAAGGTACTGTTGTAATCAAGCTAAAATCTGGCTGCAATGGTGATGCAATTAACCACTTTCCGACCGGTCATGCCGATATACGTTGGCAAAGTGGCTCATTCCTGCGTATGGGTACATCGGCTCCTTTAAGAGCCATAGCAGGCACGCCAGTTGCACGGCGGGGAACCTAATGCGCGTGGCCGGCGGGAGCAATCGCCGCCAGCAATCCCACTACCGTGTGCATGAGAGCCACTCCTTTTTCTGACAGGAGAGAAGAGACAGATCTGCTGTTCGTAGTAATTACAAACAGCGATATGTCTCCTTCCCCAGTCAGTTCCATCACCCCACAGTAAGAAACACTAACTAGGGAACATATTGCCCCCTAGTGTTAACCTCTTCCCTGCCAGTGACATTTACACAGTAATCAATGCCTTTTTATAGCACTAATCACTGTATAAATGTCAATGGTCCCAAAAAGGTGTCAAAAGTGTCCGATCTGTCTGCCGCAATGTCGCAGTACCACTGAAAATCGCAGATCACTGCCCTTACTAGTAAAAATGCCATAAAAATGCCATAAATATATCCCCTAGATTGTAGACGATATAACTTTTGCGCAACCCAATCAATATACGCTTATTGCTATTTTTTTTACCGGAAATATGTAGAAGAATACATATTGGCCTAAAATGATGAAGAAATGTGTTTTTTTTTAAACATTTTTGGGGATATTTATTATAGCAAAAAGTTAAAAATTATGTTTTTTTTTCAAAATGTACGCTTTTTTTTGTTTATAGAGCAGAGGTGATTAAATGCCACCAAAAGAAATCTCTATTTGTGGGGGAAAAAAAGACATACATTTTATTTGGGTAAAGCATCGCATGACTGCGCAATTGTCAGTTAAAACAACGCAGTGCCATATCGCAAAAAATGGCCTGGTCATTAAACAGGAAAATCATCTGGGGCTGAAGTGGTTAAGCAGATTCAAGTCTCCTTCAGACAAGTGCAGATACCTGCATTTTTTTTATACCTGTCACTGCTAAGGCACAAAAAAAAAACTTGTTGTCTGCTATGTTTCCTATTCACACCACAACACTGGTGTCGTGCATTTTATTTATTTATTTATTTTTTGTGTAAAAATATGCAGCATGAATTTTTTTGCAATGGCACAAAGAAAACAATTGTTTTCTACAGCCTTGGCCAAACGTTTTGAGAATGACACAAATATAAATTTTCACAAAGTCTGCTGCCTTGCAGTGTGTATGATGGCAATTTGCATACAGTGGTGTGAAAAAGTGTTTGCCCCCTTCCTCATTTCCTGTTCCTTTGCATGTTTGTCACACTTAAGTGTTTCGGAACATCAAACCAATTTAAACAATAGTCAAGGACAACACAAGTAAACACAAAATGCAATTTGTAAATGAAGGTGTTTATTATTAAAGGTGAAAAAAAATCCAAACCATCATGGCCCTGTGTGAAAAAGTGATTGCCCCCTAAACCTAATAACTGGTTGGGCCACCCTTAGCAGCAACAACTGCAACCAAGCGTTTGCGATAACGTGCAATGAGGCTTTTACAGCGTCCTGGAGGAATTTTGGCCCACTCATCTTTGCAGAATTGTCCTAATTCAGTTACATTAGAGGGTTTTCGAGCATGAACGCCCTTTTTAAGGTCATACCACAACATCTCAATAGGATTCAGGTCTGGACTTTGGCTAGGCCACTCCAAAGTCTTTATTTTGTTTTTCTTCAGCCATTCGGTGGTGGACTTGCTGGTGTGTTTAGGATCATTGTCCTGCTGCAGAACCCAAGTTCGTTTCAGCTTGAGTACACGAACAGATGGTCGGACATTCTCCTTCAGGATCTCTTGGTAGACAGCAGAATTCATAGTTCCTTTTATCACGGCAAGTCTTCCAGGTCCTGAAGCAGCAAAACAGCCCCAGACCATCACACTACCACCACCATATTTTACTGTTGGTATAATGTTCTTTTTCTGAAATGCAGTGTTCCTTCTACGCCAGATATACTTGGACACACACCTTCCAAAGAGTTCCACTTTTGTCTCATCGGTCCACAGAATGTTGTCCCAAAAGTCTTGGGGATCATCAAGATGTGTTGTGGAGAAATTGAGACGAGCTTTGATGTTCTTTTTGCTCAGCAGTGGTTTTCTCCTTGGAACTCTGCCATGCAGGCCATTTTTGCCCAGTCTTTTCCTGATGGTGGAGGCATGAACGCTGACCTTAACTGAGGCAAGTGAGGCCTGCAGTTCCTTGGACGTTGTTGTGGGGTCTTTTGTGACCTCTTGGATGAGTCGTCGCTGCGCTCTTGGGGTAATTTTGGGCGGCCGGCCACTCCTGGGAAGGTTCACCACTGTTCCATGTCTTCGCCATTTGTGGATAATGGCTCTCACTGTGGTTCGCTGGATTCCCAAAGCTTTGGAAATGGCTTTATAACCCTTTCCAGACTGATAGATCTCAATTACTTTCTTTCTCAATTGTTCCTGAATTTCTTTGGGTCTCGGCATGATGTGTAGCTTTTAAGGATCTTCTGGTGGACCTTACTATGTCAAGCAGCTCCTATTTAAGTGATGCCTTGATTGTGAACAGGTGTGGCAATAATCAGGCCTGGGTGTGGCTAGAGAAATTGAACTCAGGTGTGGACAACCACAGTTATAGTATGTTTTAACAAGGGGGGCAATCACTTTTTCACACAGGGCCATGATGGTTTGGATTTTTTTTCACCTTTAATAATAAACACCTTCATTTACAAATTGCATTTTGTGTTTACTTGTGTTGTCCTTGACTATTGTTTAAATTGGTTTGATGTCCCGAAACACTTAAGTATGACAAACATGCAAAGGAACAGGAAATGAGGAAGGGGGCAAACACTTTTTCACACCACTGTATACTCCAAAATGTTATGAAGAGCGATCAGATGAATTGCAATTAATTCTAAAGTCCCTCTTTGATATGAAAATGAACAGTCATGCTTGCCAGCAGTGGATGTTATCAATACTTTATATCAACCAATCCCCCCCCCCCCCAATCCCTAGTAGTGTACTGATAGTAATGACCTGACAACTGTCCCACTTCCTCTCTCCTATAAGGACTTACTTTATAAAAAATATGGTTATGGGGTCCCATGATTTGTAGGTACTCCCCTGAGTGTATGTCAATCCTTAGGTAGGGCTGGGAGGAATGAGAGTCCCTATGGATTTTTTTCTGTTATCTGGGGCTCCATTAGAAGGGCTTCCCCTCGCTTATGCAGGCCATACATGGTCGAATTTTGAACAAATTTTCTGTTGAAAAACAGAAAGTTCGTTTTTTTTGTGATCCGATGGTGCCACCATTGATTTTCGAAATTCGGCCGACCAAGCCTTCAATTTCACCTCATGTTGCTACAGAAAATAATTTTCTTAGCTGGGAATCTTCTTTTCTCTCCGTAAATTTTCTTTTCTTATTACATTTCTCGCACGATTATCCCATCATTGATTAGAAAATCGGTCGTTTTTCAAAAAATTTCCAACATGTCCGATTCCTCAAATTTGATTTCCGAACGAAAATCGGCAGTTGCTGCAGCCCACTAATGGTGCGAAATTCATACGAAAATTCTTAGATAGATTAGATAGATTTTCGAAAGAAAATTCTTTCGAAATTCGAACCGTGTATGGCCGGCATTACTGTCCTGGTGGCAACATTTTCACTAGACAGGAAGTGAGGTATAATCAACAACAGAAGCACAGGCAGCAATATAAAGCTGGCTGGGGTTTTAGCCTCCCCCTATTAAATTAAATAATTTTTGTTTTTGTCTGTGTTACCTTTGGAGAGTCACTCTAACTTCCTGTCTGGTAAATGTTGTCATGAGAGCAGGAAGTGAGGGTAATTCTCTTTAACAGATAGCAGTGAAAACGGCTTTAACATTTTCCACACTTTATCCCCGAAAAGTTGTGACTAGACATACACTATAAATGTCAATTTATGAGAAATAGAAGCTCCCAATAGTTAAGTAATGAATACTTTGCTTGAAAAAATATAGGTTTCACACTTATGCACAATGTAATCCAAGATACACAAATATTTGAAATGACCTATTCCCTCCCTCGAGTATAAGAAAGGTCCTTAAAGCGTTTGTTACCCCAACACTTCATATTCCTGATATGTGCTTGCTGTACCATGTACTTGTATGAGAAAGTCTCCTGTTCTCTTTGTATTGCTTCCTTTAAGTAAAATCCCTGGTGTTCCTGCAAGTCCCTCTGCTTTCCTAATAAAAACTCACCACACTAAACAGGAGAGCACACCATGGTCAGTTCTCTAGCTGTGTTGGGAACTCAGTGTACTCTCATCCAATGATCAGACTTGTCCTGACACCCCCCGCTGCACAGCCATTCACTGGGAAGCTCAGTGTGCTGTCCCCCCCCCAGCTCCTATGCAGCTGAGAATAGATGGAATGTGATCATTTTTATAAAAAGGTATTTATAATGTTTTTGTTGTATCTATATTTGTATGTATTTACAAAAACGTTTTCCCTTTAATTTCCATTTTAAACTGATTGGGTTGTTTTACAGGGTGATTGTTTACAAATGTCTCTTTGAAGAAATCACATATTAAAAAAGTCCAAACCATTTGGGTTGGCTGGATAGCTTGTAAAATTGTGGCCAAAGATAATGCACTTACGCTTACATTTACCCACAGTAGTAAGTAACGTAAAATGAAACTCAACTCAAGATGTGAAAATAAGCTATGTTATAGGAAACATTGAAATAGTGATTGTACCTAAGCATAACAAGGAGAAATATACCTTTTGTCTGGAATTGATCCTACAAATAGGATTGTGATTATGTGGGGGGTGCCATCAAAATATGTGGGGGTGCCTAGCTGTATATAATAGCTGTAGCCTCATAGCTGTATATCTGCAGTGATAGGAGATAGTTTTAGAAGATTTGGGGGTGATATTCGGTAACACCATGGTGAACAAAGAGCAAGCCAAGCCCTACTCCTCTACCAAAATGGCCACCCCCCCACACAGACACCGAGTGCAGCACAAGATGTCATAGGTCATAATGATCTGCTGAAGAGAGACCACATGCAATACTGGTGATTAGGCACAAGCTTACAATTGTCATTTAGAGAGACTATTCTGATTTTCTTCTCACTTCACACCCATTTTGCTCCAATGCATAGACTTCTATAAATAAAATATACTATCTAACTACCAAAATTGTTATACTACACAAAAACTTTCATCTAGCCTATACATCATTGAATGTATTGATTTTTAATTTTTTTTGTGTATCAATACTTTCTGGACCATATATCTGGAGGTGTAGCAAGAGTGTTTCCCCGATATACTTGCTGAAAGGTGCCACTTTTTCTCATCTCAGAATGTTGGAAGGTTTGCTAGACCTTTGTCCTCTGCCCACTCTCTTTTGAGCAAAGGTTCAGTTCAGCTCCTCTTTATTAATTCATAAAACATAGTGACAACATAAATAAAGCTTCATTTGAATAAATAATCAGACAACAGACTGATAGGAAAACAATGGCAAATTTCCCTACCCCATCCCCACTTCATGTGTCTTTTCCATATCTTGTTAGTTTTTCACCTTACCCACTGTCCACAATATTCACAAAATAAACCTGACATATATAATTATGGTATATGACAGTCAACAATGGTGTTTCAGTGGATGTTGTCCTGTTCATGTATTAATGTACAATTCAATTCACTGGTCACATTCAATGCATAAACACACTGTTTATATTAGTTTAAGAAGGGGTGTGCTGCCAACAAAGCAAAGTGATGCAACTACCTTGGCGGGGATGGCACTAAGACTTGAGTACTATGATCTATGTTGAGGGTATTTAGGCCCTCAACTAAAATGGCGGAATTGTAACTTCCTGATGATGGCCAATCTGATAGGCCGAAATGCATTGAGTCACATGATCGTGACAACTTCAACTTCCGCCCATACCCAGAAATCGAGCCCTTCACTGCATGAACTGATCAGGCAGATTTCACGGATGATATTTTTACCTGCTGTTCACTCCGGGTGCCAGGATATCAGGCACTCATACATGTGAGTTGAATATCTTACATTTTTTTTGGAATAAAAGTTCTTTTTAAACGGTACTGCGCAATGAGGTTTTCTCTATTGCATCCATCTATATGAGAAACGTTCATTATGGTCAACCAACGGTCCAGAGGATATCTACAGGGGTCGCCACACACACGCATTTGACCTAACTAGCGATAGTTGGTCCAATCCCAAGGGTGAGTGCACATCTACTAGGGGGAAACCCTATTTAAGCACATATATGAGTTTTTCATCATTGTTCCACAAGCACCAGCACTTTTTACTGGGGACTGTTTTAGTTATTGTTTGTTTACAGCATTTTCCATTTATTTTTCTGTATGTAGCAATATATTGCCTATAGCATTTAGAGCGGTATATTTATTTTCTACTAAGACTTGAGTGTCCATACTGGAGACCAATGGTACTGTACAGGGTCCAGCCACCTGTGTCTTAACAACTAATAATGCTGTGTGACTCAGTTGTCAACTAGTGACCAATGGTTGCCAGAATGCTAGCAGCCAAAACACACACTGTCATTAGTTGCTGAGCCAGCATCCTAGCAACCAAAGGCAAAATGGGCCAAAATTGGGCTGGCATCCAGAATGTCCATGGGACACAGCATAGCAGGAATTGTACTGACTTTTGAATGTTTCACGGAGGGGGTGGCTCTGGTGGCCAGTTACCTAGGCACCCTCATGGGTATCAGCCAGTCTTACATATGACAATGGCACTCTGATGAAGGAATGAAAATATGAAAATTTCATTCTAACCTTGTTTAGAACCATGCTTATGTCTTATAAAAATGACCATATTTTTTATTTTAAAAGCTGTCATTTGTAAGTAATTATAACCATGCTGTTTGGTTATTTTACTGCTTAACAGTCAGAGCAAGGGAACTGTATCTGAGCATATACACAAGAAACACATTAATCACTATATCCTGGAATAGCTTGCTGTGTTCCCTGATTGTAGCTTTCATACATGATACATGAACTTTGCTTCCTATTTCCATTCCTTCCAGCACCCTATGTGTGTGTGCAGAATTAACACAAAAACAGCGGGGGATGATGAAGAAGATCTAGATAAATTAATCCTTAAGAAGTACTGAAATTGCAAGTAGATGACAGGTGTGATAATATGCTGAATTTAGACAATCATTAAAGTCAGGTTGCTTGCATTAAAGAGAATCATTTACATTTGGGCATTTTCAAAAATGTGAAGCTTCCTCTGAAAGCAAACTTGTTATGAGAGAAACAGGGTGCAGCTGTTGTTGAATCCTTCTTCTAAAAATATGTCAGTTGCCTGACAATCATGGTGACCCACTTGACAGGTAATACTGATGTGTCTGATCCATATATGTTCTAAAGCCTGGTATACACGATCAGATTATCGGATGAATCTTCGTCAGTTTCTTGTTGCATGCTCATATTGAGGTTACTCAACATACGAAAATTCTCGTTTGACTAAATTCAACTTTAGAAGTGATGCAATGTGTTAAATTGTTTTGTGTTGCATGCGTAAGAGCATGCATAGTCTTGCTCTTACGATTTTTTTCAGACGAAAACTTTACTAATCAAACAAAAATTGGACGCTTTGTTCACATCTGACCAAAAAAATGTATAGCCTGCACATCCAGTTTTTGTCATCTAAAAATTCTGAATCGGCTGTCAAAAGCACCGTACAAGCGATCTAAAAATCGTCAGATCATTCATCAGACGAAATTTTACTTCCGATTTTCTGTTTGTGTGTACGGGCCTTAAAGTGGTTGTAAAGGTTTTATAAAAATAACAAACATGTCATACTTACCTCCACTGTGCAGCTCGTTTTGCACAGAGTGGCTCCGATCCTCCTGTTATGGGGTCCCACGGCAGCTATCTCGGCTCCTCCCCGCAATAGCTAACCCCCTCGGGAAGCTCTCTCCCAAGGGGGTTACCTTGCAGGTGTGCTCCCATCTCATACACTCTGGGTCCATAGACACAGAGTGTATGTCTCGGTCCTGCCCCCCGGCAGCCACGTCATTTGGATTTGATTGACAGCAGCACAAGCCAACGGCTGCGCTGCTATCAATCTATAAGATGAAGAGCTGAGAGGACGGGGCCAAGAAGAGCCGAGAAGCCAGTGCGTTCTCGATGTGGGACTTTCGAGGGATCAGGTAAGTAAACCGGGGGGCTGGGGGGCCTGTAACTATCAGATGTTTTTTCACCTTAATGCATAGATGCATTAAGGTAAAAAAAAAAACGGAAGGTTTACAACCCCTTTAAGTCCGTGACTCAGGACTGTTAAAGTCAACAAATCAGTAATACAGCTAGCCAGATTGAAAAAGGAGGTCAGTATCAGTGGCAGCTCACATATTTTTCCCGGGGCAGGTTTGCTTCAAGGGCTCATTCATAAGTGCTTCAGGGACTGCTGCTCCTCTAAAAAGCTTTTAATGCTTGGATCGCATTTAGAGATGTTTGACCCTACAATTGTCATGCTACCTTGCCGCAACCGCATGTATTGCATGAAGTTGTGGCATGGCCCCACATAACTCCATTAGTTTCATTCAGTTGGTCCACTGTCCAGCATCATGTGTGTTAGTGTCGAGTTGGGCGGGGGTGGATGGTAAAACCGCAGCTTGTTTTAACTGCCCCCTGCCCCCTATTTGAACAGTCTTAATACATTCAACTTCACAGCCTTATGTGCCAACTTACTTCCTGTGCTTGAGCTTATCAGTGCTACGTGAGTGTTACAAGTCACATGAGAGCCGACAGTGTCTGCCTGATCAAATACCTAACCTCACATTCTGTATCCTAAGGCCCCTTTCACATGGGTGCCTCCGTGTAGTGGATTCTGCTTGCTTGGGGGGGATCGCTCCGGTGATCTCTGCTGAGCAGACAGGTCAGGACAGACAAATGACAGGTCCGTGTCCTCTTTGCACACAGTCATGCTCTCCTCTATGGGGAAATCGGATGGAAATGGAAATCTTTTTCCATCCAATCCGCCAGACAAATTGAATATAGGACCACCATTTTTGTGGGCAGGATCGGATGGTGACGGGTATTAGTGGACATGTGTCTGCTGACATTCACTGCTCCATAGGTGAAACTGGAGAGTCCGATGTGGAAGGCTTCTTGTTATGTAGAATAAATATTAACTGAGAGGATTAAGGAGTTGTCACAAGAGTAATGCCCCGTACAAACGAGCGGATTTTCCGTCTGAAAAATCTTGGATGGTTATTCAGATGGAATTCCGCTCAAGCTTGGCTTGCATACACGCGGTCACACAAAAGTTTGCTGAACTTTCGAACGTCATGAACGCGGTGACGTACAACACTACGACGAGCCGAGAAAATTAAGTTCAATGCTTCCGAGCATGTGCCGAATTGTTTCCGAGCATGCGTAGGAATTTTGTGCGTCGGAATTGCTACAGACGATCGGAATTTCCGATCGAAAAATTGAGAACATGCTCTCAATCTTTTGCTGGCTGTAATTCAGCCAGCAAAAGTCAGACGGAGCCTACACACGGTCGCATTTTCTGACCAAAAGCTCTCATCTGTCTTTTGCTGGCCGAATTTCCGATCGTGTATACGCGGCATACGTGTCCCCATTGGAAGATCTCTCTATTCCTGTTCTGGGGGCAACTCAAAATTTACCCTTAAATCAATACACAGTGAATAAGGTGATCAGGACAATATAAGAGAAAAAAAGGAGTAAAGGCGCGCCCCGGTATCCAATAAGGTAAGTATATTTGTATTTTATTTGGAGTTTTAGCAAAAAAAAATGCCAATGCCAATGCTTAATCAGGGCTGCTAGTAGAAATAGTTGTGGAATGGTCCTGTTGGAGGGTGCCTTTGGCACATAAATCTGGACTGTTAGATGTCCACAGCGCTGGCTGTGCGTTCAGAGGCAGCAATCGGCTTCTGCTGTGAATTGCATATATACGTGATCTGACGCACAGCTGCTGCCCTGTAGGAGTAAAACTGTTATAGGGCAGTCGGCAAGCAGTTAAAGAAGTATTAAACCCAAAAATAAAAATGTATAATTTTGCAGCTTACCAATCCTTAAATGTGGTGATTCCATTAGTTTTCTTTTTTAAGCTTTTTTTTTTTTTACCTAGCTGTCTGGACAGTAATGTTCTTCCTCTCTTTGTATGTCTCCAATCTGGATGAAGGAGAAATGGAGACACCTTTGGACAGCAGCATTGTCAGTCTGGGGAGAGGGTAGTGTTCGATACACTAGCAGATTTAGATGGACACAGCAGTTACATCAACAGTTTATCGACAAAAAAGGATAGGAGGTCTTTTTTCACATGCACCACCTCCCCATGTTTGAAATATTGAAAACGGAAAACGATTCCCTTTTCAACAGCTGTTTTATCCTTTTTAGGATAAAGGTTTTACAGGAAAAAATAAAAGATGATCATAGTAAGCACCCCTGTCAGTGTGTAAAACGTTTAAACCCTCTAACTGCCATTTTTGCTGGGCAGCCCCCCTAAGGGTTATTTACGAAAGGCAAATCCACTTTGCACTACAAGTGCAAACTACAAATGCAAAGTGCACTTGAAATTGCACTGAAAGTGCACTTGGAAGTGCAGTCACTGTAGATCCGAGGGGGACATGCAAGGAAAATAATGCACATGATTGGATAATAAAATCAGCAGAGCCCTCATTTCAGATCTACCCCTCAGATTTACAGCGACTGCACTTCCAAGTGCACTTTCAGTGCAATTTCAAGTTCACTTTGCACTTGCAGTTTGCACTTGTAGTGCAAAGTGGATTTGCCTTTCGTAAATAACCCCCTTAAGCCCCATACACACGGTAGGATTTTCCGATGGATTCTGTCCTATCGGACAATGTTGTCGGAAAATCAGACCGTGTGTAGGCACCATCGGACAGTTTCCATCAGATTGTCTGACGGACAAAGTCCTATCTCCTGCTGGATAGATTTTTTGACAACAAAGTCCGATCACACCAAATTCGATCGTGTGTAGCGAATTCCGACCGGACAAAGTGCTACGCATGCTCAGATCACATTACAAGACCAAAGCTATTGGCTACTAGCCTCTACGTAGTCCCGTCGTAGGCAACAAACGTCACCACGTTCAGAATGATCGGATTTTCCGACAACTTTGTCCGACCGTGTGTACGCAAAACCAACATCAGACAAAGTATGACGGACATGGTCTGACGGACCTGGTCCTCGGATAATCCGTGCGTGTGTATGGGGCTTTAGTCTGTAAGGCTTCATTCTCATGAGGCGGATCCGCTGCCTCGGAGTCCGCCTCTGTCCGCCAGCTCAGCGGGAGATCTCTCCGTTGATCTCCGCTGAGCCGGCAGATTTCAGGGCCCTCTCTGAGTAAGCACTGATTCCAGTGCGAAACGCGTCAGGATTTTTGTACCCCCCTTTGCTGTGGATTCTTTGATGTGACCTTCGTTTTTCAATAAAAGCACAGGATTTTATTTTTTTCCGGTGTGCGGCTATCCAGAGTTTTTCTTGCTATTACCGGGGAGGGGCTTGCGTGCCGCTGGTTACTATGGAGAGATCGGACAAAAATGGACAGCATGTCCGTTTTCATCAGATCTCACCTGATCCGATCTGCCAGCGACGGATGTGAACGTAGGGGCATTCGTCTGATTTTAGCAGATCGGACCGGGTCGGATTTCAGCGGACATCCGTCGCTCCATAGACTAGCATGGAGCGCCCATTCAGGTCCGCCGACAAAACTGACAGGCGGACCAGAATGTACAGTGTGAAAGGGGCCTAAAAGGAAGTGGCAAGATCTAAAGATGAAAATAAAAGAAAACAAGCAGAAAAAAAAGAAAACAACAAATGCAGCAACCAAATCCTAAAATATGTAAGCCACAATATAATACATTTTTGTTTTTGGGATTTAATATAACTTTAAGCAGTACATTTTATTTTTATTTTTCACAGAAGGTTTTCTGAAATGCATTTGGGATTACGTTATGTGGTCAATTTAGATGCAAATCGTGCTTGTCAGAGTTTCTAAGAATAGTGGCTGATTTTTTTTCCCCATAATGATAACACTAATGGGTTTAACCAGGCACGGCAAACGATGTAGGTAAGTACAAAATATATATCTAAGTAAATAAAATAAAACAAGTTCTCTGAAAAGCAGACCCAGCAGACATGTGACGAAAAAAAAAAAAAAACATTTGTGACCCAGATTTTTTTGCAGTATGCTGAACAGCACATCTGGTCCCCAGTGATGGAGAGCCTCCTCTTACACTGGCTTTAATTGAAACTGGTGTGAACCTCTCAATATGCGCAGCACAATTTAAGCACAATGCGTGATTTGCTGCTTGAAAACAGCATTAATATTTAACTAGTATGCTGTCACATTTTCATAGTGCGCAGTTTCTTTCTTTTAATGCAAGTTACCAGTGAAGCTATTCTTAAAACAAAGGGACACAAATATATACAGTAAAACATAAGCTGTATATGGTCTGCGTTTTCTAATTCCGGGGTTTCTGCTCAATCCTAATTAACAAGCAGTTGAGGGTATATTCAGCTGTTTAAGGAAAAAAAAAAAAAAAAACAGCAGTACAGATCTCGCCAATGTCAGCAGCTGCTACATCAGAACACTCCAGGGCTTCTACTCCTACCTGTCTCATTGAATTGATCATTGCTGGGTTTCCATTGTTTAGCAAAGTTCACTGCGCTTAGCCCAAAACTTTCAAATAGACTTACTGGACAGTGATTTTGCTAAAAACAATAGCAAACATATAATGAGGGTGATAGAGCACGATATGTTAAAAAGGCTCTACGTAGGGAAATAGTTACCTACAATAACCTTTTGTTCCTCCTTTTGGAAAAGCGATAAATGAAAGTTTCAGTGGAAGAAACACTTCTGTCTAATAGAAAAGCAGAATTATAATGTAATAAAGATAACTATATATAAGCAGGAATGTTTTTACCTCTTTTGCTTGCCATCGGCTGTATTTAGACATACTGCTGGTACACCTAAATCATGATGCCCTTTTGTACAGGCTGTGCCCCTTGTGCCACGCAATTGTTTTAGTAGAAACAACGGATTGCTGAATGTGCTGTAGGAGGACGAATTCTGTCTGCTCTATATTTAATGCTACTTTTTAACTGTATAGAGTAACAAATAAAAAAAAAGGAGCAATAAGTTCATGTTTTAGGAAGTATACCAAGTCCTCTGACTCCTCTCAACATTCCCTACACGTAGGGGTAAAACAAGAAATCACTAGGTGCCGGAGCAACATTTTGATGGAGCCCCAAAACGTTAGTAGGTGGACTAGATCACCTAAACAGTTTGAAATATTACCAATACTATAATAATACTATAATAATAATCCACAGTAGTGCACGAAAAGTCAAACTTCCTGTGACAAAGTTTTATTCGACGAAAGGGCGGTGTGGCTGCACGGTAGGGTGTCACATTAGGAAGTAATAGCGGCCGCTCCGATCCATCACAGGTGGTGTGACCGATGTACTGTGATGCCTGATGATAATTTTATTTGGGCTTGTTTGGTTTATTTTAAATGTAAGTGCAATTATTTTAAATAAAATCAGATACCTTAAGATTTTACACTAGTGGAGGTGTGTTTTCTATTTCCCTGTACATGTGGCTATCCATATCTGATCTGGATGGTGATTGGAACGCCAAGGTGGTACACATACCAACATTTAGGCATTATTTGCCAGTCATGAGAATGAATGGGAATATTATCTGGTGAGTGTTATTCTCAAGGGAGAGGAACCTGCACATTCACTTTGGTGGTGGATACTCCGTGTATGACTAATGCCGCGTACACACGATCGGAATTCTCTTCGGAAAAAACTCTGACAGTTTTTCCGACGGAATTCCGCTCAAGCTGTGTTGCCTACACACGGTCACACCAAATTCCGATGGTCAATAACACAGCGGCATAAAACACGTTCGACAGCACTATAAAAGGGAAGTTTAATGCTTCCGAGCATGCGTCGAATTGTTTCCGAGCATGCGTTGGAATTTTGCGTGTCGGCATTGCATACACACGATCGGAAAATCCGATAGAAAGGTTTTCTGTCGGAAAAATTGAGAACAGGTTCTCAATTCAAAGTCCGTCCGAAATTCCGACAGAAAAAGACCATTGGGCATACACACGGTCGGAAAATCCGATGAAAAGCTCCCATCGGACTGTTTCCATCGGAAATTCCGACCGTGTGTACGTCGCATTACAGTCAGAAGAAGTGAAGCACTATTTCATTACACTTTTTTGGACATTTATTTTGGCATTTTGGATGGACTTTGGTTATATTTATATATCTTGAATCATTTTATTAGAGTGTTCACTTGCTGACATGTTTTTATGAAACAATTTTGATTTTTTTTTTTGTGCACTACTGTGAATTATTATTTGATTAGCATTGGTAATATTTCACCCTGTTCATGTACTTTTCATATTTATTAAGTAGCAGCATTCATTGGTAGTTGTTAAGAATTGATATTTTTTTGAGCGCAGTGCACATGTTTATATAAGTGGATTATATTGCACCCCCTTAACACCGATTATCAGATGTGGACAGTTTGTAATGCACCCCCACAAAACTGTTTATACTCCATAACAATGGTGACCACTGCAACTGAACAATTGCATGTAGCAGTCAGGCATTAAGAATAGATCAATTTGTAATCCCTGGTGACAGGAAAGGCTACCCAGAGTCACCTACTGTGCCAAGCATATGCTGCATACCAAAGAAGAGCAGCTCCTCTTTCATGGTGAACCTGATCTTAGTTGCCCAAGGTGGGTATATGAGTGCATGGAAAAATGTGCTTCCTACTTACTGAATAGGGTTGCACCGATACCACTTTTTTAAGACCGAGTACAAGTACTGATACTTTTTTCAAGTACTCACCGATACTGATTACCAATACTTTTTTTAATGTCATGTGACAGTTTTCAAAGCACAATACAGACTAATGATATCTTTGCAGCACTGATAGGTGGCACTGACTGAGGGGCACTGATATGCTGGCTCTGATAGGTGGCATTTATGGGCACTGATAGGTGGAACTGATGGGCAGGCAGTGGCAATGAAATGCAGCACTGATTGCATTGGCAATTGCTGGCAGCTTGGCATGATAAATGAACGATGAGAGACAATCAATAACAGTTTAAACTTTCTCCAATATACAAGTGCTACAATGCCCATCTTGGTACACCCTGCACTCAGCCCCAGTAAGCAGCAGTCAGAAAGCAGCAGTGGACATCTTGTTACACCCAGCCCATATAGTTAGTGAACTATATGGGCTGGGTGTAACAAGATGTCCGCTGCCACCTTGTGACTGCTGCTTACTGAGGCCGAGTGCAGGGTGTACCAAGATGGGCGTCTCACTGTTCAATCTCTGACAGAGACCGAGGGCTGTCAATTCTGTTAACGAATGTGATGGCCCGGATCACCGATGCAGCGACCAACACCCCTGCTCTGCTTACCTCCTGCTGCTGCCAGCCTGCTAGTACTCGCTCTCCACTGCCAGGACTGGCTCTCCGCTCCACCCACTGATTTCCTGGATCCGCCTCTTCATGCAAAAGTTACGGCTCAGGCATCAGGAGCATTTGCCCCAGTACAATTACTTCGGCAAATACTCGGTATCCGCACCAAGACTAGTATTGGCGCCGATACTATTATCGGTATCGGTGCAACCCTATTACTGAGTAAGAGTCAGCAATCTTTAAGTGTGGCTTCACACTGCTGCATTGCGATTTGGTCACAGCGCAGATGCACTGCAATGTACCCATGTTTTTTGTGCAGGATACCCAGGGTTTTCCTATAGACTCACATTTGGATCACACATTTTTTTGTGCGTTTTCTGTGCACTAAAAGTTTTTGTGCACCAAAAGTCTGTTCATCTTTGCTGCATCTTTGGTGCGCTTTCATAAAACACACCAAAAGCACACAATCTATTAGAAGTCTATGATAAACAGTGGGTAACCCACACAAAAACTGCATGTATACTGTGCTGCACCCATGCTGTGACCAAATGTTAGAGCTACAATTTGAAACCGCCCTAAGAGTAAGGTGGCTGAGTGATAAAATGTATTTACCTTTTTTGAAACAGAAGGGGCCCTCCTGTCCCTGGATCCCATAGCAGCCGTATGCACTGCCAAGAAAAATGAAGGTATTTAAACTTATTGTATTTAAAGATACATTTAATTATTTTATAAACATATATAAGTATTTGATACGTTTTATAAGTATATGTGAATCCTAACCTTGTAAAACAACCCATTTCATTTCAAATAGAAATGAAAGGCAAAGGGTTTGTGTATATTAAAAATATATTTTTTTTCTTTTTTTTTTAACCACTTCAGCCCCGGACCAATTGGCAGCCAAAGGACCAGGCCCCTTTTTGCAATTCGGCACTGCGTCGCTTTAACTAACAATTGCGCGGTCATGCGACGTGGCTCCAAAACAAAATTGGCGTCCTTTTTTTCCCACAAATAGAGCTTTCTTTTGGTGGTATTTGATCGCCCCTGCGGTTTTTATTTTTTGCGCTATAAACAAAAATAGAGCGACAATTTTGATAAAAATGCAATATTTTTTTACTTTTTGCTATAATAAATATCCCCAAAAAATATATAAAAAAAAAATTTTTTCCCTCAGTTTAGGCCGATACGTATTCTTCTACATATTTTTGGTAAAAAAAATCGCAATTAGCGATTATTGATTAGTTTGCGCAAAAGTTATAGCGTTTACAAAATAGGGGATAGTTTTATAGCATTTTTATTAATATTTTTTTTTTTTTATTAGTAATGGTGGCGATCAGCGATTTTTATTGTGACTGCGACATTTTGGCGGACACATCGGACATTTTTGACACATTTTTGGGACATTTGTCATTTATATAGAATTCAGTGCTATTTAAATAGCACTGATTCCTATGTAAATGACAGTTGTAGTGAAGGGGTTAACCACTAGGGGGCGGGGATGAGTCAGTGTGACGTGTTGTGTTTATTTTACTGTAGGGGGGCGTGGCTGTACGTGTGACGTCATTGATCGGCGTTCCCGGTGACAGGGAACCGCCGATCACTGACAGTCAGTGTAGGAAGCGCGGGGAGAGGTTTGTTTACATAGACCTCTCCCCGTTCTTCAGCTCCGTAACCCGATCGCGGGATACCAGCGGCGATCGGGTCCGCTGGTCCCGCGGCCGGGGTCACGGAGCTCCCGACCGGGTCGCGAGCGCGCCGCTAGCGGCGCGCGCGCAACCACGGGCAGGCACATGCACGATCACGTACAGGTACGTGATTCTGCCTGCCCGTGCCATTCTGCTGACGTATATATGCAGTGGCCGGTCGGGAAGCGGTTAAGTGATCACATGACCTCTGTTCTCAGCTGCATAAGGGGCTTAGAGATGGGTGGTGGAGACTGCTGAGGGGGCGTCAGCAGGAGGCAGAGAAACAGCAATACACTGATTTTCCCAGAGATTAGCTGTGCAGGGGGGTATGCCAGCACAAGTCTGATCATTGGAGGATATGCAGGCTGTGCTCCCAGCACAGTCAGAAAACTGACCACACTGAGATGTATGTGTTTCTATGCCTAGTGTGGTCAGTTTGAAATAGAAAAGCAGGGGGACTAGCAGGATCACCCAATAGTTTACACAATGTAAGCAATACAGAAAGAACAGTATACTCTTTAACACGTGTACATGGTAAAACAGACACATATATATAGGAATATGAAATATTGGGGTAATATACTGTACCTTTTAAAGAAAAAGCCTCATCTTGCGTTTAATAATGTGTTTATATAGTATTTTTTTTCCATCTTCCTATGTATTTTAGGCTATTGGTGAGTTGACAGGATCCCTCTCTCCTCTCAAGGCACCCCTGTCCTCTCAGAGCTACCAGTCCTTATTAGATAGAGCAGCATTTACGTCATTCTGCCTCTTCCCTGTCAGTCCAGTCTGCCATTAAGTCTGCCATTACCCCCCCCCCCCCCCCACATCATCACACAGACTGGACTCACAGTACTCAAGGCTGGACTTAGAGCCCATGAGGAATGCCTACTCTTTTGTCACCATGAAATAAGGGGAAGTACAGATAGGGGTTGATTTACTAAAGGCAAAAAGAATGTGCAATTTAATAGATGAGCAGAAGCTCTGCTGACTTCCGATATCCAATCATGTGCAAGCCAAACAGCACTTTTTTTTATTTTTTATTTCCTTGCATGTGATTGGGTACTCTTTGCAAAGTGAAGCTTTACCTCATTTACTAAGCTCTGGAGCAACTGCACTTGCAGAGGGCAAGTACACAATGGGCTTTATTTACTAAAGCTGGAAAGGGCAAACTCAGGCTAATTTCTGCATAGAAACCAATGAGCTTCTAACCCCAGCTTGTTCAATTAAGCTTTGGTAATAAAACCTGGAAGCTCATTGGTTTCTATGCAGAAGTAAGCCCGATTTTGCACTCTCCTGCTTTAGTAAATAAACCCCATTGTGTACTTAAAAGTGGGGTATGCCTGTATTTGCCTTTAGTAACTCAACCCCTTATGCTCCGTACACACGGTCAGACATTCTGACCACAAAATTCGTCAATTTTTTTCCGACGGATTTTGTCCGAAACTTGTGTGTTGCACACACACGGTCGGACAAAGTTGTCGGAAAATCCGATCGTTCCGAACGAGGCGACGTAGAAAACGTACGATGGGACTACGTAGAGGCCATTAGCCAATAGCTTTCGTCTCCAAATTTCTTCTGAGCATGGGTGGCACTTTGTGCATCGGAATTCTCTACACACGATCAGAAAAAGTCTGATCGGATTTTGTTGTTGGAAAATTTTAGACCCTGCTCTCAAATATTTTCCGATGGAAAAAGCCCGCTAGAGCCCACACACGATCGGATTTTCCGACACCATAATCCGATCGCACTTTTCCCATCGGAATTTCCGACCGTGTGTACGGGGAATTAGAGTCATTAGGTTGGCTAGAAGACTGCAGATGGGTATTCAGAAGCTGTTGAGAATTAAGAGAAGCTGCTAAAGCAGAAGTAGCTATTCATAGATAGAGTTATTTTAGTAAAAGGCTAGAAAAGGTCATACTGCCTAGGCGTACTTAGAAGTTCCACTTAGTAACAGAGCTTGGATTGTTATGCACTGAATACATTCTTAATGTAGAACCTTGTCCATTTGTGTATTTTATTTTTTATAAAGGTTTTTATTTGATCCAGAGATTCTGCAGAGTGACATATACCAGATTAAATATTATTGTCAACCATTTATTACATGTATACAAATATACTACTAAATATATAAACTTGCGCTGTGAGTGTCACAAATAAATGTTTTTAAGTATAACCTAAAGTGAAAACAAGCAATACAAATAGTGACAATAAGTGCAGCTGCTGTACACAAAGTGCTAACCACTTGATCAAAGTAATAATATAGATATTACAGCGCTAGCAAACATAACATTGATACAAAGAAAAACAAAAAAAACGCTACATTAATAGCAAAAATGAAAGTCCATATAAAGTGACTGATATGCTCGAAACAAACAAAAGTGCGAAAAGTGCTCCAGAGTTTTCAAGGTGTACCGCAACACCCCCCCCCCCCCTGTGTCCCCACTCACCAATTGTAGTAGACCCTCAGCTTTTCAGTCTGGGGGTCACTTCAGGCTTAATAGTGATGGCCAGGAATGGCAACTTGAACATCACATCATCCAATAAATTTCTTTAGTTGAAGATACTCGGCCAGGATAAAAGATAACCAAAAAATTGAAGAAAAGGGACTAATAGTGAAGTATTGTTTACAAAAGGAGTTTAATGCACATACAAATTGTACTTACAAGAGGTAAGATAAAACCAGGCATGTCAAACATGGAGCTGAAGATCCAAAAACGCTGTTCATGGCGTGCGTTCCACAATACCGGAAATGACGTCAATAGGAACCGGAAATTTGTGTATTATTTGTTATAAAGGTTTTTATTTGATCCAGAGATTCTGCAGAGTGACAGATACCAGATTAAATATTATTGTCAACCATTTACAGGGGGTCCCTGACTTACGAACGCCCGACCTACGAACATCCCCTACTTACGAACCGGGCGATGCGGGGACCCTCCGCCATTTTCTGCCGTCCTCCGGCCGTTCTGCACATGCGCGGCCAGACGGAGCCTCGGAATATGACGGCAAACTTCGGAAATGTCCTTAATTTGCAGCGCATGCACAGAACGGCATTAGACGGAAAATCGGAAATGTCCGTAATTGTCCGTAATTGTCGGTCTGCACATGCGCAGCCGACTTACGAACCAAATTCCGACATAAGAACAGGCGGCCAGTCCCTAACGAGTTCATAACTCGGGGACCCCCTGTATTACAGTATATGGGGGCAAGAGGAAACTGACCTTTAACCACTTCAACTCTTCAATTTTTTTGCGATACGGCACTGCGTTACTTTAACTGACAATTTAGGCCAATATGTATTTGTAAAAAAAATCCCAATAAGCGTATATTGATTGGTTTTCACAAAAGTTAAAGCATATACAAACTATGGGATATTTTAATGGAATTTTTATTTATTTATTACTAGTAATGACAGCGATTACAGACTTATAGCGGGACTGCGACATTGCAGCTGACACATCGCACACTAAGTAACACTTTTGATACTTTTTTGGGGACCAGTGACACCAATACAGTGATCAGTGCTAACAAATATGCACTGTCACTGTACTAGACACTCGCAGGGAAGGGGTTAACATCAGGAGCGATCAAAGGGAAAAATGTGTTCCTAGGGAGTGCTTTGTAACTGTGTGGGAGGTGCTTTAACTGTAAAAAGACAGATATCCGTGTTCCTGCTTAGCAGAAACACAGGATCTCTGTCTTCCCTACTAACAGAACGGCAATCTGCCTTATTTAAATAGGCAGACTGCCATTCTGCCTCTGTCGAAAACCATCAGTGGGTCCCGGCAGACATCAGGTACGCCGGACTCGCTGATTGGGTCCCACTGTGTCCAATCACAACGGGAGCAGGTTGCCGGCGACGCAGACCCGGAAGTGCGAAATCATGTATCTGTACGTGATTCCGCACAGAGGAGCCGCTGCCCCAAAGTACATATATGTGTTGCCGTCGGCAAAAAGTTAACAAGGAGTGCTTTTATTAGCAATGTGTGGTTGTGGGTCTATAAGGGAGATATTTTGCTTGTTCCAACTTAAAAGCCAAGAACAATAGAGAATATATTACAGCTTACCTGTCCTTAGATATGGTGGCTTTTATGGTTTTGTTTAACTTGGTGACCCTGCTAGCAGCACACTTCCTGGACTACAGAGACTTGCACTAATTGAATGGTATTTATTGAGGTGAAACTATAAAACAACTCCCACCCTCTTCTTCTCCACAAAATAAGTGCTGTAGTACACAGGGATAGTTGGAAACATTGTAACTGATAAAAATGCAACACAGGCAAAGAGCACAGAAAGTTAAAAGCTCAGTAGATTTCTGGCAACATCAAAGGGTATTTTTTTGTACTTGAACAAGATATACAGATATAACAAAATGATTTTAATGGTATATATAACAGACCAAATGGGAGAAAAAACAAGAAGATCTTTCAGGGTTTAATGCACTTTAGGTCTTAAAACAACACTTCACAAAGATCCCAATATTCTTTTGTTAGGTGCTACCTAAACCTCTACATGTTTATTTAATAAATCAAAGTACAGAATCCCATTGTAACCAATGTGTGATTACCTGTAATTGGATACGTTGCTATGGCTCATTACGAAATAAAGGTTTAGGTGTACCTCTTGCATTTCTAGGAGAGGCCTAAATTATATAGCTTAGATGTTTGCATGCAAACAGTTTTTCTTTCTTTGTTACTTCAGGTCTACTGTGCACCTTCATCTGCAGTGACAATCATATTGTATGTTGGCATCCAGTCAGCCTTCCAATAGCTTTCCAAGCTCTCATTAGTTCCAGCTGCAGTAAAAAACATATTATGGCCCATGGCAGGACTGAATTGGATGCTAAAAAAAATATTAGCTTACCTTAGCTTTCCCTCTCATGAAAATTAGGTTTTCAGTATGCTGTGTGTGTAGCTCTACTGTATAGCTAAAAGGTCTGCTCCGAAAATGGCCTTCCACGGAAACAGGACATTTTCTGTAATTCCATCCTGGCTTTGTGCAATGAGACCAAAACTAGACATTGTGCGCATTGCTTGACTCAAAATACCCACACATGCAGTAATGACATAGCACCATACAGCTTCTCGAAAATGCATTTTTAAGCTTCAGTACTTCTATTACTTTACAAAATATTGAGGTTTTATTCAGAATTTAGATAACCACTAGGGTCAGCACAAGGGTTTAAATCCCAAGGATGGCACATGTTTCCATTTTACTTACATGGGTTTCCCGGAAACCCACATTCTGTGAGTACTTACACTGTTCAAAACCCACTGGGTGGATGATCTGCTGCGAGTGTCAATGTATTCCTTATGACACCCGAAACGCAGATCAAAAACACAGTATGTTTGTCTGCAGTATATTGGATGGTACTGCAGTACTATGCGATTTGATGCAGTGTGTTTGTGAAAAGTAGTGCATGCACTACTTTTGGTACAATTCAGTGTGATTTCAGCCCATTCAAATGAGAGGGCTGATAATCACACCACACTAAATGTGCACAGGAATGCGGACCAGGTTCCTGTGCGATTTAAATGCGAAACGGTCCTGAATGCATTTATAGTACTGTGTACATTGTCAGTGCTATATAAATACCTGACTAAGTAGATGAGCTTGCAAGCATGAATTCTGAGTGCTTGATGAGAGCACCCTGTAACACAATGCTTCTGCACTGTATAAGTAAAGCTGGCCATAGATGGTGTGATTTTCTCCCGTACATGCAGGAAAGAAAATCGCTGGTATCCACCATCAACACAGTCAGTATTGATGAGGGAATCCCTTTTGCAGAGGGGGGGGCATGGGGGGGCACAGGGGGGTGTTTAGCAAAAAAAGTATTTTCACAATGATAGAACATTTGTGGTATTTCTAGACATACTGGTATTTGGGCAGCTTTGTATTGCTTAAAATCAGACTGAAGGGTTCAAGTTCTCTGACTTATAAGTAGGGGTAGACCTGATGCTGTAAAGAACCAGAGGCACAGTTCTGGCCATTGTTTCTTTACTGACCCATCCTCCTTTTCCTGCATTAATTTAGCTAGCCTGTCTTTAATGATTCCATTATATTTTTCTACCTTCCCTGAACCCTGAGGATGATAGGTGGGTGTGAAAGGACTGCTCAATTCACAAGTACTTGCATATAATTTGCATGATCTGTCCAGTGAAATGTGTTCCTCTGTCACTTTCAATGGTTTCAGGGACTCCAAAACGGCATATGATTTCAGAAAGGAGCTTCCTTGCTGTTGTCTTGGCATTTGCATTAGTTGCCGGCCAGGCTTCTACCCAGCCCGAAAACATGTCTACGCACACCAAAAGATATTGGTATTGGCCTGATTTTGGCAATTGGATGTAAACAATCTGAAGCCTTTGGAAAGGGAAAGGGGGCTTTTCCAAATGTCTTTGTGTTACTTTGGTCGGTTTTCCTTGGTTATTTTTAGCACAGATTATGCATCCCTCAACAAAGACTTGACATGAGTTTCTGGAGTATTAAATAAACCAACCAGCCTTTTTAATGTTTCTCTCCATTGTCTTAGGGCCTACATGATCTGGACCATGGGCTAGTTGCATGATCATCTTCTCCGTTAGAGGTGGGACAAATATTGCATTTTCCTTGTGCAAGAGCCTATCTTGGTCTTTCTTTGTTCCGTCCCTTTCCATGATTTCATACCAATCATCAGGTGCAGATTCTTGCAATTTCTCAATCAGTTATTTTGCTTTCTGTATTTGTTCTCTTCTTTCCTCTAATCTTTTACGGGCTTCTTCTTCCTTTACCTTATAAAGTTTTTCACATAAACTACATTTGAAATCACATTAAACAGTATATTACTAATTTCTTATGTTCAGAACTCTCCGGCTTCACATACAGGCACAATCTTTTTAAGGGAATATCTGCAAACAGCCTGTTTCTCTCTTACACAAACACACAACGTTACACAGCAATGGGGGGAATGTCTCTTCACTTCTTCCCTCTCCTACGCAGAGACACACAACCGCAAGAGGAGGAGGTGAGGAATCTGCAGAATCAAGCAGGCTTCTCATCTCCAAGTCCCAAATGATTTCTCACACAGGATGACTCTCAAACATCAGTAGCAAAACTTATTTTACAACTCAGCCATACTTAGCATTATCTTTCTGCTGGTATTGGATCTGGTCTATTTTTAGTCCAGCCTATAATAGTTTTGGTGTCATTTCTTAACCACTGTCCATATCTGTCTGTTATTTCTGTCAAAGGACTTAGTTTACTTGTGCCATTTCTACCTCTTCCAGCTTGAGAGGTCCATGGGAGTGCCGTGCTCCCAACCTAGAGTCCTTACTCTCGATTCTCTAATTACAATTTTGGGTCATCACCCAATTGTTTCCCCCAGGCCACACACAGTAGCCATCAAATGGCACTTTGTTACACTTGGCCACACAGGCTCTGTACTACAGTCTTCTGCACAGGTCTATTGACACCCCAGACATAAAAACAAAAACATTAACAATGATAATTATTATCGGCTCTATTATTTCTTCAACAAGTGAAGTAGAGGAGTTGTTCGGTTCAAACTCTTTAACATCAACATTACTATAGTTTACACTATTTTTTATTTTAATCTCACCATCTCATCAACAGCATAAGAGTCCTCCAAGCCAATAGATTCCAGATACCAATGACAACTTGTCATGGCAGGTAGAATAAAGAACAAAGGTTTCTTACTGTGCCCACTGGTCTGCCCACCATGGGTTTCGTTTCTCTGTGATTAGAAGTCCACTGGACTGGATCTGAGTCATGGCACCAGATGTTAAATCAGTTTAGGGAGTCTTAAAACAAAACCTTTCAAATGTGACCGTGAGTCCAAATCGATAAAAAAAGAAAAAGGTGCTATTTATTCCATACACTGTAGTGGAGAAAATACACAAAACAGAGTAACTCAGCTAATGAAGTGAGCGAAAGTTGAAGTGCTTTTCTATTGTTAAAATTACAGACTATACAATTTATAGTTATGAATATGCAGAAGATATGGGTGTGTGTTAAGTGTATTCTAGGCGTCATTGTAAGCTTAGTCCAATCAGGGTCCATATCTTCTTAGTAGCAAGTTAACAGTAAAATGGGTAGTAACATCATGTGACTGGCAAAAAAAGAGATTTCAGCAGTATTTGGTCAGTTCAGACTGGTTTGATACAGAAGCCTATTTTGAGCAGCCTTTTGAGCTTTTATCAATGGTTTATGTCGTCACAGGCGTTCTTTAGTTTAGTTTCTTGTGAAAAAGAAACAAGCCATCTAAGAAGGAAAAAAAAAGAAACCAAGCATATGCTATGATATTTTAGTGACAAAAGCAAGTATTGGGTGCTCTCAGCAAGGAACTAAAGGCTACATTTTCAGTTTTGACTGGAGTGTGCCTTTAAAAAACAGACACAGCCTCTGTGGAACAGATCCCAGTAGTTAAGGAATTGTTGTTTAAAGTTGAAAGATGAGCAAAGTAAAAAAAAAAAAAGATATATTTGATGCAATCTGTCTCTAGCAGTAAAGTAGATCTATGGTCACAACATACACTTTCATTTTATAACATCAGCATTGTACTAAAAATGTATAAAATGTTGATTTATAACAATCCAATATTACTTGATAAATCTCCTTTCATGTGGTGAGTGCTGCATGTCTGCTGACCATCTCTTTCCGCAACCTCCTGGATTCCCTGCATGCTTCTCCTCTGCTGTTTAATCTCAAATTCTATTTATCTCATGGTACCCTGCTGCCTGCATTCCTGTACTGGCTCTGCCTCCTGAAACTCCTCCTCTCAGCACCTCTGTAGTTCAGAAACAGGCTTTGTGAAATGTGTGACAGCAATGCCTACTCATAGGGCATAGTGCATACGTCTCACAGAATTAAAAAAAAAAAAATAGATTAATAATCTTAAAAACAAATTGTTTTAACTTACCTGAAATCGCTGTTGCTAGGCAGTCTTCCTAATCTGCCTCTTCCTATTCCATGGCGCTTTCTCCTCATGCGGACATGTGTGTGTCCCAAAAAACAATGGGGCCATTCACAAAGCGTTGCGCGACTCGCGCATGCACAGTAGGAAACGGGCAGTGAAGCCGCAAGGCTCCACTGCCTGTTTCCCTTCGTTAAGATGGAGGTGGGCAGCCGACATCGCGGGATCGCTGGACAGGTAAGTGTCCTTATTAAAAGTCAGCAGCTACAGTGTTTGTAGATGCTGACTTTAAAAAAAACAAATTATTGGCCGGAACGCCCCTTTAAGGAAGTAAATGTGTGGGGATCTTCACAAAGTAAGTTTACAAACTTTAAGATTGTTCACATTAATAAGAGTAAGCTAGAAATAATTTAAACTTTATGTGGAAATTATTTTAAAATGTTACTATAGATACGCTTTAACACAGATAAAAGGATAAGTAACGTTTTTATTTTCCTGAATCATACTTACCTTGGTGGCGCCTCTGCACTGAGAACCAATCGATCGAACACAGCCGATCCCTCGGTTTTCAGAGCTCTTTGAGCAGAGATCTGCAGACTGTCAGTCACAGCTCTCTGCTCTTCCCCCTCCTTGCTCATTGGAGTGCTGGGCTATGGAGGGGGCGGGGATGGCCATCTCTGGCTCTCAGTGACTCGCTGAGAGGCTGAGCCGGGTGTCAGTCCAGGCACCTGGCGGTTTCAGACTTTACTGTGGTGATAACGCCGTGCCTGGACTGAAGTCAGTGACATCAGCAGAGAGCGGACTTCAGCCCTCTCTCTGCTGAAAATGGGTCACAGAAGTGCAAAATGAATTGCACTCCTGTGATCCATAGGAGAAGTACAGCCAAACAAGCTTTGGCTATACTTCTCCTTTAACCGCTTCCCGACCGGTGTACGATGATGTACGTCGGCAGAATAGCATGGACAGGCATAAGGGCGTACAGGTACGTCCCTTTGAATTTGCCGCCGTGCCATCGTGTGTGCCCTGCCGGCGGCGCGCGCCGGTTGGGACCTCCGTGAGTATGTCCCAAAAATGTGTAAAAAATGACCGATGTGTCCACCATAATGTCGCAGTCACAATAAAAATCGCTGATCGCCACCATTACTAGTAAAAAAAAAAAATATTAATAAAAATGCCATAAAACTATCCCCTATTTTGTAAACGCTATAACTTTTATGCAAACCAATCAATAATCGCTTATTGCAATTTTTTTTTACCAAAAATATGTAGAAGAATACGTATCGGCCTAAACTGAGGAAAAACATTTTTTTTATATATTTTTTGGGGATATATATTATAACAAAAAGTAAAAAATAATGTGTTTTTTTCTAAATTGTCGCTCTTTTTTTGTTTATAGTACAAAAAAAAAACGCAGACGTGATCAAATACCACCAAAATAAGGCTCCTATTTGTGGGAAAAAAGGGCATCAATTTTCTTTGGGAGCCACGCTGCACGCCCGCGCAATTGTCAGTTAAAGCGATGCAGTGCCGAATCGCAAAAAAGTGCTCTGGTCTTAAGCCAGCAAAATGGTTCGGTCTGAAAGTGGTTAAGTATTTTCTTTATCAGGTTTTTTTTTTACTGTTAATTCTTCCAGTAGATCCATTTTTTTTCCATTTCCAGTAACACAGTGACAATGCTGTTCATTCTGCAGTGAAATTCCACAGAAGTGTTGTCACAGTTCATAACGGCTTAAAACATGAAACAAAGACCATTATCAAGTACCCTCATCAGTGCTATCATGGTCCCTCCTAATCCATGTCACTTTTGCTGAGAAATATGGTCTCCATATGTAAAAGTAACTAACCTTAAGTTATTCCATAACAAAATGGATTATTTTTCATAGATGCATTAGAGGCCACTCTCTGACTTGCTGCATACAAATTCAAGGGCACTCACGTCATATGCAGTAAAAATAAGTAGGTTAATCTTTACGGAACAGACATAATTTAGGTCCAGGGCTTGCTAGTGAGTGTCCCCAAGATATTTGCATCACAGGTATCAGCCTTCATGACAACAACATTATAAGTACTTCCTTGTAAGTACAAAAATATCACACATCACAGTTTACCAATCCTTAAATATAGTGGGTTGTACCAGTATTTTTACTTGGTGATTAGGCATTATTTTAGCACACCAACTTATCCAGAAAAAATGGCAGTTGGAAGGCTAAGGCAAACAATTCACCACTGAGGAACACTTGCAATTGGCAGCTTTTATTCATTTATGTAAGATATTTATTCCAAAAAGAAAAAAAAAACTTGTTTTAACTGCTTAGAAAGGGTTATCTGGAATTCAGCTTTAATTTGTTGGTTAAGTCAAGTTCCTAAATTTGCTAGTACTAGTAGCTAAAACTACCCTTTCCACAAGTTGACTATGCTGCTGTCCAAAGATGGCTCAATCGTTCCTCCATAGAGTAGAGACACCATAAGACAGGAATTTTGTTACTGATCAAATCATCTTGTAGGAAGGTGCAGCCTATTTTGTCCACTGCAGTTGGCGCTCAACCACAGCGGCTTTGCAGCGGGAGAGGAAGTCAAGAGGAACATGGTTCCTATATGGTTTCCCGGGTCACTGGAAGCAGCCACCTTGGGTCAGGCAGAGCCTATTTAGGGCCCTGGCTCCTAGACTTAGCGTGCATTTCATGTGTGGGTAGAGTAGGAACAGGTCAGCTGCCTGATAGGTACAGTAATTGGCGGCAGGGGGAGGTTCCAGTCAAGTAGAAAAAGGATAGAGACAAACCATCCTTTTGGAGATCTCGCCATTTGGGCACAAGCCAGGCCCCATTTCGCACCTCAAAAAAGACACTGTCGGTACATCCAAACCTGCTCTGCTACACATTGCTGATATTGCCTTGAGTGTTCCTGGATGGGTACCTTTTACGCTGGGATTGTTGTGAATTACTAGATTCTGCATTGATACAAGTTCCATTCTCTGCAATTGGAAAATAAAGGAAGACAAAGCCTAGAAAAAAAAAAGAAAACTAATGTAACCACCACATTTAGGGATTGGTAAACTGCAATTATATTTAAATTTTTGGCTTTAGATACACCTTAAATGCTTTTTCATATCCTAAAAAAATGATTATATTTCATAATATTTTAAGAGCATTTCAATATTATATTTGTTTTATCTGTTAAGAAATATTTAGCAGAATATACCATTAATTCCACAATATTTTGTGGAAATATTGTTTTGAATAAAGTTAATCCTCTTTAGTATTTTGGTAAATCTGTTTTAACCTCCACATGTTAGTTTTCTACTCCAGTCCATATGGAGGGTTAGCTTGTAATTAAAGTTTCTCCACAGATGGCACCATACAAGTCACCCACAGCAAAATACTACATTTCATCACTGCCATGACAAGCTCCAAATTAAATAGTCATTCATTTTCAATTATATTTAGAAATATTCTGTACTACACTAGAGCAAGGATTTCTTCCCTCTGTTCTTTTTGCTGATGGACAGCAAGTTTTATGATATTCAAAACTGGAGGATATGTAAACATTTGCTTTGAGTTGATGTGGTATTGCCTGCTGGTGCTAGTGACACAATGGCTGTCTGTAGAGAGGTCTTGTCATTAACAGAAAGCTCCAGTGTCTTGATACAAAGACATGTATTTGGAAACATGTAAAAAAAAAGTGCATAATGTCAGATTCCTAATTCCCAGAGTATTAAAACAGAAAACCTGTGTTACAAGACAGTGTTTTATATATTTTAACGTGAACAATTTGTAGGCAGAGATGGTACTGATGTCTAATTGTGTATTCGTAATAAACAGAGCACAGGTGGGAAAGTGATGCAAACGAAACCTATCAAACAAAGAGAAGCAGAAAGTAATTGTAAGAAGTGATCTGCATATAGAATATATTCACAGGTTTGGTCGCATACAGAATTTATTTTATTTCTGGGTAAAGTAATGTGTTCCAACATTTTCCCTTGTTGCCAGGACCAAGCTTGTAATAGACACATAAATCCTATATAATAATACAATTATTTTTTGTTCCTTTTTTGTGGCGATGACTGCAACAAGGATGTGTTAGTCATGTAGTATTGATGTATTGATTTAATAAGGTGCAACTTGCTGGCAGGTGTTAGTGCCCATAAATCATTACCCCCCCCAGTGATGTAATGGGTAGAGATAATCAGTGTTGGTCATCTTACTTTAAAAAAGTAATTTAGTTAAGTTACAAATGACTTCTCCCAAAAAGTAATTGCGTTAGTAACTCAGTTACTACATTGGAAAAGTAATTAGTTACTCAGCAAAGTAACTGACTTTTTTTTTTAAATATTCTATACGTGTAACTAAGGGGCGGGTCTAGTATTACTGTAACCAAGGGGCGCATTTATTATTGTTATATATCGTGTAACCAAGGAGCTGCTCTATTATTACACTAACCAAGGGGCAGTTCTGTTATAACGTGTAAGCAAGGGGCGGGTCTATTATTATTATATCGTGTAAGGGGTGGATTTCTACAGAAGAGGGCGAATGTTAAATGAATGGGCAGAGCTCGATATATATAACAATAATAATAATAAATGCGCCCCTTGGTTACAGTAATACTAGACTCGCCCCTTAGTTACACGATAGACGCCCCTTGCAGAGTAGCACGAGCATCATAAGGGTGCGGCATCGCCTCGTACAATTACATGTTAACTGCGCCTGCGCTGTGTAGAGTTCACTCAGAGCTTTTTAGGTTCGGCAATTTTCGGAAGCTCCGTAGTCCTTTGTACTGCGCAAGCGCTGCACCTGTGCAGTACAGGGGGTCCTTATCCGGCGGGGGTTCTTTTTTGACAGGACACCGGAATTACACTACTGCCATCTAGTGACGGTAGATGTAATTGGGGTAACTAAGCCAAAGTAATGGGAACTGAGTTACCATGAGGGGAAAAGTAATCAGTTAGATTACTAGTTACCCTCTAAAGTAACTGAGTTACGTAACTCAGTTTATTTTAACTCAGTTACTTACATCACTGGAGATAATACCCCTTTATATGATAGCTGTGGGTGGGGCCCAGTGCACTTGGGGTATGGGAGCAGGATACCCCTAACCTGCAGAGAAGTAGTGCTGAGCTGAAACTACCAGGGTGGCGAGAGGGGACACTTAGGAGCAGACAAAAAAACCCTCTTAAACCTTGCCTAGCAGGTCCTGTGGCTTTCTTTAGAGTGGCCACTGGACCTATGGAGGGTCTCCTTTGTATGTGAGGAAGGAAACCCTGAATGAGTAACATCCTTTGTAAATAGACTAACATTTGGGGGCAATGGCTTTACTTCTTTGGGGGACCTTTAAAGGGGTTGAAACCCTCGTGTTTTTTCACCTTAATGCATCCTATTCATTAAGGTGAAAAAAACTTCTGGCAGTGACCGCCCCCCCAGCCCCCCCCCCCCTGTTTTACTTACCTGAGCCCATTCATTCCATCGGCAGAGGCGCTCTCCCTCTCTGCACGGGGTTGGTCCCGGCTCTTGATTGGATAGATTGATAGCAGCAGCAGCCATTGGCTCTCGCTGCTATCAATCAAATAAAAATGACGCAGGTGCCGGGGGGCGGGGCTATGTGTCTATGGACACAAATGCTGGACTCGGGAGTGCACCCGCACATTAACCCCCAGGGAGAGCACTTCTCCTAGGGGGTTAACTGATGCGAGGAGGAGCCGCGAGAGCCGATGAGGGACCCCAGAAGGGGAGGATCTGTGCAAAACGAGCTGCACAGTGGAGGTAAGTATGACACAATCACTTTTCTGTTCTGTTCTGCATTTGTGTGACCAGTGTGAGTAGTATTTGATGAGAAAAATTAGAGTGCTCAGCACTGTGAGCTGTTATTAGTGAGTCTAAACTGTCAATGTGCTGCAATGTTCCTGTAACTGAACAATTGTGCTGGACTGACATTTGTGCAGTGAAAATTCAACTTGTCTGGACAGTTATTTTCTCCAGGTGACAGCAGGCCTCAGGCCACAAATCTGTGTGAGAGTGGGCGTTAGGCCTGGAGAAGGTGACCCAGTTTCTCTGAAACAGGTGACTGGCTCATGTAAAAAGAAATGGGGAGAGTGCTGGGTCCACATGGCACCAACCAATGCAGGCCCGCCTTACAAATCCAATCCAATGTTTGGGTTGGTGTCCTTTTGCTGATACCCCCCTTTCCATTTTTCTTTTCCAGAATTTGAGCTTACCACGTCCCAGGTTTCTAAGGATTTTTTTGTTTCATTTCTGCTGTGGCTTGGTATCCTCATAACTTTTTCCGTCTTATTTTTCAAAGCAACAGCAGGGCTTGCTTTTTGACTACTGTTTAAAAGTAGCTTGGCTTTTGCAGGGAATCCATTAAAGTACTGCGTCCAGTTAGATCTTTTAATTTTACCAAACATGTAATTTTCCCCATTAAAAAACAGAAAATGAGGGGAATACAAGGGAAAAACTCAAGAAGCACATGTATTGGAAAAATTATGAAAAATCCTAATTTCCTGTAATTATTTTTATTTATTTTTATAATGACTACGTAGAGGCTAGTAGCCAATAGCTTTGGTCTTGTAATCTGAGCATGCGTGGCACTTTGTTCCGACCGTGTGTACGGGGCATTAGAGTACTGTATTCCACTAGGAACCAGCAAAAGCAACTGTGGAAACCACTGAGATCAAACTAGAAAATTAGGACTCAGATTCACAAAATGAACATCAAATTGCCCAGTTGTGAACTTTTCCAAACCTATAATATAAAGTAGTTATTAATGCTTAGAGAAATGTCAACTCCAATGGCCGTTTTGTGAGAGTCTACGAATATGCTATACTCTACCTCATTTTTAGGAGATCCTAGATTTAAAACAGCTTTCTCTCAGCCTAATGTATTAAATTGGTGGAGAGCTCATAATGTGACTATTTCATACTCTAAAATTTTCAAGAGGACTCTGCTTTTGTGACATCTCCTCCTTTTTCGCTATCTGCAAGTTAGACATTTTTATATTACTCATTATGCTTTCTCTCCATTCTCCCCTTATATGATTTATGAAACAAATCTGTCATGACAGTTCTCAGGGGTAAGAATTAAATTCCATACTTTAAAATTCCATTTCCGATGCTGACTCCAAAAAAAAAAAATCACCATATCATCTGTTGGGAGGAGGAGTTTGTAGAGCAGTTCTCAGTTCAAGAGCGGGTGACCATGTGGTATATCTTACGAAAGTGCACCAAGTCACTTATAGTTAGAGAAACAACACTCAAAGCTTTCACAAGGTGGTAATATACCCTGTTTAAATTACACTCCATCTGCCCCAAGCCCCTTAGACCTGTTTATGTGGTTGTCTTCTACCTAGTTTTTTTCTCCATATATTTTGAAAATGTGAGAATCTAGTTCCTGCATGGTGGGAGGTATTTATTTTGTCCACCACATTGGTTACCAGGTAACCTGACCTAGGCAAACTGCTTATTATGTACTAATATTCCTGACCGCCCATATTTTTCAGGGAAGCTCATTTACACAGTTTGTCCTGTCGTGTAATGGTCTATTTTATTCAACTGGAAACCTGCAGAAGTTCCCTTTATGAAAGTGGTTTCTAGAGTACATGCTATTAAGCTAATGGAAAAAAAAATATTTCACACTATCCATGACTTCTAATTTAGTTTTGATGATAAATGGGCCCCTGGTTCTTATATTGTCTTTTTGCCATAGAATCATCACTATCGTCTATGATTCCTGTCATTCGATTTATATTAAGCCTCAATTCTTATCATATACCACCTTTCTTTATGCAAATTGTGTAACTATATGATGATTTTCACATTGCATGAGCTTAACTGTAGTACCTTTTATGTTTTTCTTTTGAACTGTATTATTTTTGTTTTTACCACATCTGTCATCTATGTTATTTAACAGGACTCAGTTATATTTTTGTATACATTTAGTACAGTATAGGCCGTGTGTCATTTCTTTGTTATCTTTACTCGATAAAATCTTGTAAACAATATGTAATACTCAAAATTATAAGCAGGTGGATATGAGTGGAGGCATACAGGTCTGGAATCGCTTACATACAGTAGTATAAGACCGATAAGTACAGTTTTTTTATAGACAATTTTTATGCATAACTTATAGTAAATTAATTAGTCATGTAATCCTGATTATCTGTTTACTAAAGAAGCCATTTGTATAACGGATGAGTCAATGAACTGAGAAAAGCATGTAGATTATAAAATCATAGCTTCTGATTCTGATTTCTACTATCTATTGAAGATTCCATGTATTATATATATATCACTACAGGTTTTCTTGAAAAATAAAGCGTTCACAATGTTACCCATGGGCAGAGGAAAATAGTCAAATAATAAAACACTGAAAATAAGTTATTTAATCTCTGTAAAACCATTTTAACTGCTACCACAAGAATTAAATGTGCCGCAGCAGTTCAAAATGTGTGTTCAGTGAAAATGCATTGTAATGTCCCTTTAAGAGCTCCTGCTGCCTTTAGTACAGCAATCAACAATCTTTCACATTCTGCAATAACATCATGCTCTATAGTATTTCACCTGTGTGGCACTCACAATAATCCTAAACATTTTGCTGCTTATGCCAAGGCCAAGCTCTTTTTATTAACAAAAATCACATCATTGAAACAGTTTTTCTTTACAGCTATTTCAATCTTGTCTTGGACAGTGAAATGCAATCTTTGCCAAAACTGAAATATATCTAGGCTAACAACTCAGCTTTTCTTAAGAATTCACTCAATATCTTTGGTCTAAAATTCTGTTCAGAGCCAGGACTCCTCTGTCTGTGCCAGCTGAGAATCAGCACTTCAGTAGCCTGTAGGCAACCAGCATCCTAGTGAGACCAAGAAGGTTCACGTCTTCTTTGTCCTGTATTACTGTTCCGGGATCAGATTTCTGAAGTCTTTGCTTTATGCTTTTCTTCCAGTTGTGTTATGCAATTAGTGCAGTTAGAACAGTTATTTAGTGAGTTAAAACACCAAACAGTCTTTGTTTCATGGACTCAAGGAAAAAAATCCAAATAAAAGTGGTGGTTGTGGGAAGATATCAGTAAGGTCATCACTGCTCATCTTAATTTTGCTAAAGGTCCCATATATTCCACAGCACGCCTGGAACAATGTTCCATGGACATGAGAAAAAAAAATTTGAAGCAATTTGGTTAACAAACACGGAATTATGTTTAAAAACTCAAAACATTGCATAAGGCATTTTGGATTATCAACCAGATTTTGAAGCATGGTGGAGGAAATATAAAGGTGTGGAGATGGTTTCCTCACTAAAAACCTGTGTAGCTAGCAATAAATAAATTTCAAGATATTTTAGAAATTCTACCACACAATGTCATGGTTTCAATATTTGATGTAGGACCCACAAGGCATTTGAGGCAAGTACAAATAATGGATACCCATAACACATAATTCTTACCTTACGCACAAGGTATTTCATATGTTAAAATTATCAAGAAGTCCCAACATCAGTCCCGCTGAAATTATGTATTGTCATCTAAAGCAGGCCATTCTAATGCCTTGTACACACGGTCGGAAATTCCGACCACAAAATCCGTCCGTTTTTTTCCGACGGATTTTGTCCGAAACTGGTGTTGCCTACACACGGTCGGACAAAGTTGTCGGAAAATCCAATCGTTCGGAACGTGGTGACGTTCTTTGAGTATGACGGAACTACGTAGAGGCTAGTAGCCAATAGCTTTGGTCTCGTAATTTGATCTGAGCATGCATGGCACTTTGTCCGTCGGAATTCTCTACACACGATCGGAAAAAGTCAGATCTGATTTTGTTGTCAGAAAATTTGAGATCCTGCTCTCAAATTTTTTCTGTCGGAAATTCCGACAGAAAAAGTCCACTAGAGCGCACACACGATCGGATTTTCCGACAACATTATCTGATCAGACTTTTTCCATCTAAATATCCGACTGTGTGTATGGGGCATTACACCGAAACAAAACCAAAAAAAAAAGCTTTTTCTATACAAATAAGTCCACTTGCCTATTTAATTTTATTTATTGCTCTGCTTAGAAATCACAATTGCTGTTGACCTTCTTCTCCCTTCATTTACTTAAAGCGGTAGTAAACTGTTAAAAAAAAAACACCTGTAAGCATTGCATACTAGCACATTATCAAATTCTTACCTTTTATCAAAGCCCTCCAGTGGCAGGCTGTCACCATTGAGAGGCCTTCCATCTTCCCCCGGTTTTTCTTCCGGGTTTGCAGAGTCCAGCAGTATGAGTGGCCGAAGCCACGATGACGTTACTACCGCAAATGCATGTGGGAGCCCTCGGCTCCAGCAAGAAGCTCTGGAGCCGGACCTTCAGAGCACATGCACCGGTAACATCACAGGCTGCATCCACTGTGAATATCTCCTAAACGGTGCACGTAAGGCTTACCTGTAGGTAAAAATCACAAAGCGGTCTTTACTAGCGATTTAAAAAAAATCTTTCAGACAAGCCAAATGCTTGTGTTTAGTGAACCAGGGTGCCTGAGGGCAGTCAAATTGTGTCTGAAAATTCAAGCACCTTCTGATATCTATGGACACCTTCAAACTTAATAATAACACTAGACTGTGAAAATTAAAGACTATAATTTGCATATTTATTATACCTTAATGCATCAGTCTGCAGCAATTACAATGTTCACTTAATACTCAGGTCATGCATTTTCTTCTAAGCAGTTTCTTTTATTGGCTGTATCATAAAATGCTATTATTGCGTGCATATTGTGTGTGTTCTTGTAGGGTTCTTGTACAGAAATTACACATCAATATCATAGCAACCTGATACTTTGACCCATAGATGCACTTTCCTATATTAAGAGCACATGCCTCTGCTTATAAATCCATTAAATCATCCAGCAACATTGAAGAAGCCAAAGTGTTAGCTACTTGATAATGCCTAATTATTGTATGGTAATTTGTGTGTAAATGTGTAATGTTATGCAGAGAATGCTTATCTGTTATCAGCTCCAGGAATGTTACAGTATAATTTAAAAGTCATTGAAGTGAGCAGACCCATTACTTTTAGAGAGAGATTAATCTTCTTGACACTGTTCACATAAGCATGCACGAATATGCGTTCAAAGCACAGTATTTAATTCAGTCACTCATTATTATTGATTGGGCATCGCTGTTTTCATTGTGTTGGGAGTTATTTAAAGATTACTGTATTATTGATCATAAGACTGAAGATCTAAAACATTATTTCATCTTTATATGTAAAAAGGAAATACTTTTATACAGCAGTTTGTCTAATAGAGGCAATAAGTTAAAATCAATTGACCTTTAAAGTAAACCTGTCACAAAACCGTGTGACAAACTAAGTATGTGATTCTTTTTTTTTTTTAGTTTTGGATGGGTTGGGAATTGGTTAGATCCCATGGCAAATTTTTTATTGTGGCCCGTTTCCTTACTAGAAATATTCAACCCTCTATTTGTCCTGCTGACCATTGTCACTAATGCCGTGTACACACGACCGGACTTTTCGACCAAACTGGTCCGACGGAACGGAACGGACATTACGATCATGTGTGGGCTTCATCTGACCTCTTGGGTTGAAAAATCTGACAGACTTTAGAAATAAAACATGTTTCAAATCTTTCCAACAGACTCGAGTCCGATCGAAATATCCGTTCGTCTGTATGCTAGTCCGAAGGACAAAAAACGATGCAAGGGCAGCTATTGGCTACTGGCTATGAACTTCCTTATTCTAGTGCCTTTGTACGTCATCACATTCAAATGACAGACTTTCGAACGGACTTTAGTCCGTTCGTGTGTGCGCAAGTCCGGTCATTCGAAAGTCCGTCGTAAGTCCATCCGAAAGACCATCGGACCTTTGATGCCGAAAAGTCCGATCGTGTGTACACAGCATTAGAAAAAAAGTAAGAGGGAATCCAAGATTTTAGAGTTGTCACCAGAGCTAGAGGTGAGAGGTAAACTTTCAATGAGGGCAACAACTGCTGAAATTTGGAATTCCATTCCCCTCACTTTGGTCAGAGTACATCTTATTTCCTTTGTTTTCTCCATGACAGGACTTGAAGGGAAATCTCCTTATCAGGATAAAGAAAATAAATGACCCAATAGGGATTTTAACCTTTTTTCCACTCTTTCCAAAACTTAAAAAATGTTTTGGCTATACAGGCACTTTCAGTGAATTGAATAACAACCCAGTGATTAGCTTCAGGTGATACACAGAGATGAGCCACAAATCCTACTACATAAGTTGTATGTTTATCTACAGCCATCTCTTCTCTACATTTGATTAAAGTCCAGAATTAGCATTTCTGAGCTTCCAGAGGCAGCATATGGAGATCTGATGTGACACACCGAACATCTCAGAGAGGAGAGCTGAGTGGAAATGACACACCTCCTCTACATAGTCTCATACAGGAACATACACAGCTGAGGCTGTCAATCATCTGCTGTGTGCTGGAGGGGAGGCTGCCTCAGGATTATCTGGTGTGGGCATAGACTGTCAGAAGTTACTCACTCAGCTAGCAGAGCAATGAGAGAAGAGACAGATATCACACTGAAATAAGTGCTTTGAATAGAGGCAACTGCATACATGGTGTGTTCATTTTTTATTTCAGAGGTTTACAACCACTCTAAAGCCCCATACACACGGTCGGACTTTTTCATGGATTCTGTCCGATTGGACAATGTTGTTGAAAAATCAGACCGTGTGTATGCACCATCGGACAGTGTACGTCGGATTGTCCGACGGACAAAGTCTTATCTCCTGCTGGAAAGATTTGCCGACAACACGGTCCGATCACACCAAATCCGATCGTGTGTACGGTTGTCCGACCGGACAAAGTGCTACGCATGCTCAGATCACATTACAAGACCAAAGCTATTGGCTACTAGCCTCTACGTAGTCCCGTCGTAGGCAACAAACGTCACCACGTTCAGAATGATCGGATTTTCCGACAACTTTGTCCGACCGTGTGTACGCAAAACCAACATCGGACAAAGTATGACGGACATGGTCCGACGGACCTGGTCCGCGGATTGTCCGACCGTGTGTATGGGGCTTAAAGATGCACATGCACATTAAGTATACATATATAAATGTGTCCTTAAAAACTCAATGCATGGTAATGAAGCAGGCTTACTTTAATGACAATCCCACATAATTTCCCTTTGCTCTCCCTCCACTTTAATTGGTAGGTGGAGGATACAGTGGTGTGAAAAAGTGTTTGCCCCCTTCCTCATTTCCTGTTCCTTTGCATGTTTGTCACACTTAAGTGTTTCGGAACATCAAACCAATTTAAACAATAGTCAAGGACAACACAAGTAAACACAAAATGCAATTTGTAAATGAAGGTGTTTATTATTAAAGGTGAAAAAAAATCCAAACCATCATGGCCCTGTGTGAAAAAGTGATTGCCCCCCTTGTTAAAAATAACTGTGGTTGTCCACACCTGAGTTCAATTTCTCTAGCCACACCCAGGCCTGATTATTGCCACACCTGTTCACAATCAAGGCATCATTTAAATAGGAGCTGCTTGACACAGTAAGGTCCACCAGAAGATCCTTAAAAGCTACACATCATGCCGAGACCCAAAGAAATTCAGGAACAATTGAGAAAGAAAGTAATTGAGATCTATCAGTCTGGAAAGGGTTATAAAGCCATTTCCAAAGCTTTGGGAATCCAGCGAACCACAGTGAGAGCCATTATCCACAAATGGCGAAGACATGGAACAGTGGTGAACCTTCCCAGGAGTGGCCGGCCGCCCAAAATTACCCCAAGAGCGCAGCGACGACTCATCCAAGAGGTCACAAAAGACCCCACAACAACGTCCAAGAAACTGCAGGCCTCACTTGCCTCAGTTAAGGTCAGCGTTCATGCCTCCACCATCAGGAAAAGACTGGGCAAAAATGGCCTGCATGGCAGAGTTCCAAGGAGAAAACCACTGCTGAGCAAAAAGAACATCAAAGCTCGTCTCAATTTCTCCACAACACATCTTGATGATCCCCAAGACTTTTGGGACAACATTCTGTGGACCGATGAGACAAAAGTGGAACTCTTTGGAAGGTGTGTGTCCAAGTATATCTGGCGTAGAAGGAACACTGCATTTCAGAAAAAGAACATTATACCAACAGTAAAATATGGTGGTGGTAGTGGGATGGTCTGGGGCTGTTTTGCTGCTTCAGGACCTGGAAGACTTGCCGTGATAAAAGGAACTATGAATTCTGCTGTCTACCAAGAGATCCTGAAGGAGAATGTCCGACCATCTGTTCGTGTACTCAAGCTGAAACGAACTTGGGTTCTGCAGCAGGACAATGATCCTAAACACACCAGCAAGTCCACCACCGAATGGCTGAAGAAAAACAAAATGAAGACTTTGGAGTGGCCTAGCCAAAGTCTAGACCTGAATCCTATTGAGATGTTGTGATATGACCTTAAAAAGGCCGTTCATGCTCGAAAACCCTCTAATGTAACTGAATTAGGATAATTCTGCAAAGATGAGTGGGCCAAAATTCCTCCAGGACGCTGTAAAAGCCTCATTGCACGTTATCGCAAACGCTTGGTTGCAGTTGTTGCTGCTAAGGGTGGCCCAACCAGTTATTAGGTTTAGGGGGCAATCACTTTTTCACACAGGGCCATGATGGTTTGGATTTTTTTTCACCTTTAATAATAAACACCTTCATTTACAAATTGCATTTTGTGTTTACTTGTGTTGTCCTTGACTATTGTTTAAATTGGTTTGATGTTCCGAAACACTTAAGTGTGACAAACATGCAAAGGAACAGGAAATGAGGAAGGGGGCAAACACTTTTTCACACCACTGTATGTTTCCCTATTCTCCTACCCTTCCTTCCTTGTAACAGCATGAATGCTTGGCAATTGGCTGCTCAGGCACCCACATTTATCACATGGGGAACTGTGAATACCACCAATGCTGCCATCTTCTTTTCCCGCATCATCAGTGACTTCTTCTTCCTGGTCAGAAACATAGAAAAGTGATGGCAGTAAAAACACTCTATTGACTACTCATTGTTTTGCCTTTTGTTTTTTTTTGTTTTTTTTTGGGGGGGGGGGGGTCATTAACTTTTTTTGTCTAGTTTGACAAGTATAGATCTATGTTTCTTCCAAGCATGTTTGAAACCATTTACTGCTGACTGTCTTACTACCTCTGCTGGACGTTTATTCCAAGCATCAACTACGCTTTCAGTAAAATAGTACTTTCTAAAATTAGTTTTGAACTTTCCTCCAGTTAGTTTGAGGTCATGTTCTTGATTTTGGTCATGTCTCCCCTTTCCCTTCTTTCCTCCAGACTGTACAATTAAGTTCCTGAAGTCGCTCTCGATATGATTTATCCCCTAGACCTTTCACCATTTTTGTTACCCGTCTCTGGACTCGTTCTATCTTATCAATATGTTTTTGTAAGTGATGTCTCCAGAACTGGGCACAGTATTCTAAATGAGGTCTCACTAAAGATCTATATAGGGAAATCAGAACCTCCTTCCTTCTGCTGGTGATCCCTCTAGTGATGTATACTAGAATTCTATTCTCACTGCCTGGTCACAATGTTTGCTCTTTTTGCAATCATTTACTCGAACCAATATGATTCCTCAACTTATTATTAGTGCACTTTATTTCTGAGAAGACTGAACAGAACTAATTGTTTAAATGGTTTGCTACATCCAGATCTCCCTTAACAGAAGTTAGCTGATCACTCTGTGCAGGGGGGCATAAACAAATCTATGACTGATTTATTGAGTCTTTGCAGAGTTTTGAAAATGTATCTATAGTAAATATCTCTTGTATTTGGTCATTTGTTCAGAAGAAAAACTCTATGAAGGAGTTCCTGAGATCTTGTGAGATCTCTCAACTGAAGTCCAAAAACTGCCTACTGAAATTAACAGGTGATATCTTCCTAGTCAACTGGGAAGCACCAGCTACCTCTTCTGTGTCAATGTAGAGGCAAAATTTGAGGTAATATAAGTTTGGTTTAATAATTAATGAAGCATTTTTATACACTGTGAGCAATTTTTTTTATTAAAGGGTCTGCAGGATTCAATACAACAGATTTCAGATCAGATTTTGGGGTAAAAGGTACTTGAACCTATTGTTGTGACCTCCATAAAAATGGTTATTTACGTCCCTATTGTGGATATCCTCCATCCCTTTTATTTCAGGCTGGCAGGTGTCACTGGGGACAGGAGGTTAGGAAAATCTTCCCAACTGAAACCCAGGCTGCTGGAGTAAATAGGAAGCAAGAGAAGTCTACCCCATGGTAACACATAGTATGATAGAAGGTTAGAATCCTATTGGGTTTTTACCTGATAGGATGCCAACCTTCTACCATACTCTGTGTTCCCATGGGGTAGACTTCTCTTGTTCCTATTTACTATTAATAGGACAGAACGTGAGGGGGACTTCCCTAGTGGAAACAGACAGCAATATCATTATCCTCTCTCTCTGGTGCTTACTTCTCCTTACTCCTCCACATTACAACTCATTCATAACACATATGTTTTGGTGTTAGACCTGTGGTGTCCCATGAGTGCTCTTTTCATTACGCTGTAGAGAGCAGTCCTTAATTGGCATAGAAGACAGTCACATGACTGTAACAATGTAACAAAAATAATAAGTCTGGTGCCAGGGGACCAGAAATCAGCTGTGTGGATTGACCACACCAGGAGCAGTGTGGAAATGCACAATAACACTCAGAAAACTGCTCATTGGAAAAAAATCTCTGATGATGTCAATGTGGTAAAAGCATATGTCAGTTTATTAGAACATAATGTGAAGTATTGAAAACCAACATGTAAAAACTCCATGCATGGATGGAGCTGCTAACACCGTAGAAGCTGCTGGGACCTTACTTTTGTGAATGGTGAGGTCTAAGCCAGCTGTGTATAGCGGTGCTGTGGTGGTGGACTGAAGTCCTAATGCGCCAAACGACCTCCGCTGTGAAGAGGAAGTGGATGTGTGCAGAGCCTGTTGAATGAAGAAACCTGTCGGGCTGGGGCACTGGTGGTGGATGGCGGGGCACCTGTGGGGAGGAGAGGAGCAGGTCAAAAGCTGGGTTAACAGCTAGCAAGGACCGGCAGGTGGAGGTGCCCGAGTGTGACGTCATACGCTCGGGGAGCATGGATCCAAAGCGAGGCTAGGTACACGGGGTTGTGGATGGAGCGCAAGCCAAGGAGAGGAGATGAAGATGATGGCTGTTGTCGTGATAATGCGTTTTGGGGCGTGGCACTTCTTCAAGTCATCTGTGACTGTGACATGACTGTGACTCTCCTCCTCTCATTCAGTTTGTGTAGTGCACCACTGTGCTTTATAAATCTGCCAGCATGTTTTTTATAGTAGTGGTATGGTGGTTAGCCCATATCAGGACTAGGGGCCCCATAATCAGGGCCCCTTGTGCTCTTGGTAGTGGCATGTAGAATATACAATCTCCCATTTATTTGTATAACATAACTCTCACCATTCAGCAGCAGCAACACCTGGAGGAGCTTGCACAGCATCAATAGAAAAGTTTTAGTTGTGACCTATATTTAACCTGTGCTGTGTATCTCATTTACACGTCTGCATGGTCTGCTTCCAGATGGAAACAATGGGAGCTCCAGCTGTAGCGCTGAAGGGATTTCTGCTGCCAGTATGTTTGTTATTATTCTTTGTCAGCTTGCTCCTTTTTTTCTCTCATTGCAAATTAAACTAACTTAAAATCCACGGCTATCCAAAAAACTACAAACACCAGTTAAAGGTAACCTCCACTGAGGGAACATGGGAGGTCCATTGCAGACCTTTCCTTCCAGAAATGCAAGCTGCTTGGCTTCTATGCTAAGCCAGTGGCTTTAAAATTTTAGAAATTACTGATGCCAGACCTGTATGTGGATCAGGAGTTCTTATTTTGTTCTCACTGGCTGCGTGTTTGTTCCAGGGCGACAGAATAGTGACTCAAAAAGTACTAAGACAGCTGAGCAACAATCATTTTTTGGAGGAGGTAAGCAACTGCAGCCTGGATATTTATAAAGGGAAAGTAGACTTAAAAAGACCAAGGACTGAGATTATAACATAAAGGAATTAAAATAGAAACATTTTCATTTTAGATAAAGTATGGGAAGGCTATTTGATTTTGCCATCTATGTCCCATTGGGGCGATATCCCTTCACTTCCTGTCCTAATAGCCACAACAGGAAGTTGTCTGCAAGGTGAGAAAAAGCAGCTCTTAAAGAAGAACTATAGGCAATTTTTTTTTACATTTTGGATAGAGTAAGGAAGGGTCATAACCCCCCTCAGTCTATACTTTGCCATCTATGTTCCAACGCAGATATTTCTCTTCACTTCCTGTCCCATAGCCAAGGAAGTGAAAGAAAACCTCTTCAAATTAAGGGAATTCCTTGGGGGACACCCAAGTGACCAGAAATGGTGTCTCCATTAGAAGATTTCCCCGCTATTACTTTTCTGGGGACAACCCAAAATTTGGGATTTTCTTACTTTCACTTTCAATGATAATGGTAAACAGGACAAATAGAGAGGGTGAATAAAAACTGACAAGCATTCTAATCCCTCTCAACTCTATCCAAAACTAAGAAAAAAGTTTTGCCTTTAGTTATACTTTAAGTTGGCCTTACACAGAACACATTTTGTTCAATTCATGCTGTCGAAATTAGTTCTGTAGGTGGACCTGCCAGTACCACCTGACCTAACAAAGGTTGATATTTTATGTAAGGGGCAGAAAATTCCCGGCTGAACAACGTCTACACCAAAGCAGATGGAACTGCAATAGCATATCCAAGAGCTGACACTGGGGACTCGTTCATCTATACTCTTTAGCGTAGATGGGGGGAATCAAGTGTTTTATCTTGTTCAGCCAATATATGTCCAAGTTTAGACAGTTGTTACCAGAAACAGTGTTTCTGCTGGAAGATTTTGATGATTTACCCTCTATTTCCCTATTTAGTATTTCCTCCCAGTTTCTTTCTCAGAGAAATTAGTCATCACGACAGATAGAAAGGGTGAATCTCCATAACAGGGACACAGTCAGAGTCCTCTCTACTTTTCTACAATTTCTGAGCTGTAGGCAGTGTGAATGAATTACACACATGCTGATCAGAAAGCTCACAGTTCATTAATACTACATGCCATCTGCTGCTGTGGAAGGCAGGGATTGTAGTTTATTCATTCACAGATTTCTGTGAATAAATGATGGGGTTGTGCAGGTGGAGCCCCGCATAACTGTGCGGTTTTCAAAATGTAAAAGCGGCACTGCCACAGCCACAGCCACTGTCAATGAGAATGGAGCTCTGACAGTGGTAGGCAAGTGCATAGGAGCATTTTAGATGTCACATCCCAAAGTATTATCCCTGCTTAAGGCTGGGTTCACACCGGTGTGAATTGGATGTGGGTTTCCCTGCATGCAATTTGCATGACAGGAGATTGTGACCGCCTCTATGGAGCTGGTTCACACATTTCCGGAACGGCTCTGGTGCAAATTGCACAGGAGTCCTGTGCGTTTTCTGGTTCGTTTCAGGTCCGAATTCAGCCAAAAATTCGGGCTGAAATTGAACCTGAAATGGTGAATGGAGACGCACGATACACCCTGCTGTGAGCCGCTCTGTTCCTCAGTGTGAACCCAGCCTAAAGGATAAGTTCCCTTTTATGAACATGTTACATGTGGGTATACCATGCAACATGCTCATTTAGGGGAACTTATCCTTTAAGCTGGGATAATTCAATATGATGTGATTCTATTGTAGTCATGCATATGTACAATATAGACCTAGTAAATGTTGAGCATCCAATAATGCATTTTATGTGGCTTCTATTCTGGTGAGGGTGTACTGAGTCATTTGCATGCTCTTGCATGCTCTTTGCATGAAAATTAAAAAAAAATTGCGACCAACTCACTAAGAAATGAAATGCACGTATGGCAGGTAAAGCAACTGGCCAAAAAAAGACATATACTGTGCTGGTAATAGCCATAGCCATGGATACAGTTCCTTAGGTATACCACCACTTGGCCACTATTCAGTCAGTGTAGAGAAACACGATTGTAAGTGAATTCACTGTATGCAAGTTATAGTCCATACGTACTTGTAAAGATTTTTTTGTCCATTTTTTGTAATGGTGTACTTGAATACTTTTTAGTAAATAAGGCCCACAGTCCTACATTGTGAGACAGAGGAATCAAGCACAGATTTTGTGTGAATATTGAAAATCAAAGTGAACGGTAGATTTGCCTTTACTAAATCAAGTACATTTTGTTTAGTTTTGGGGTTGATTTACTAAAGTCAAATAGACTGTTCACTTTGCAAGGGAATTTTTCCCAGAGCTTAGTGATGAGGAAAAGCTCTGCTGACTTCCATTATCCAAATATGTACAAGAAAAAATATTTTTTTTTAAAAACTTTCCTTGCACTTGATTGGCTAGTCAAACAATATTTCCACCACATTCACTAAGCTAAGTGAACATTTCCCTGCAAGGTGAACAGCCTGTTGGACAGCCAGCTCTAACACTGAGAACTGAGCGATCAAACACATCTAATCGTTTGGTTTGCAGAGCTCCGTGAGCAGTCACCAGCTCTCTGCTCTGTGCCCCCCCCCCCCCTTTATGCTCACTAGAACGCTGGGTTGTGGAAGGGAAGGAAGCGGCTGGCTCAGCCTTTCAGTGGCTCGCTGAGAGGCTGAGCTGGGTGCTGGTCCAGGCATGTGGGCGGATACCGACCATATGGTCACGATCCTTCCTGAGTCTGGATCGGCTTTGTGACGTCAGCCAACAGTGGGCTTCAGCCCTCTGTCTGCTGAAAGCAGGTCACAGGAATGCAGAACAAACTGCACGCCTGTGGTTCATAGGAGAAGTACAGCAAAACGAGCTTTGGCTGTACTTCCCCTTTAAGTAACTCTGAGAAACCAACACGATTTCAGTTTACTGTAGTAAGAATAATTAAGTGCTTATTTCTGATTTCATTGAAGACTATACTTTTCACAACCTTGTTGCTCTTTTGCATGCCATTCTTGATTGAGCCAGTCAGTGTTTAGTGAGATACTGTACAAACAAAATTAGCTGACGATTAACACTTCTGGCACACCCTGATCTGCACATCATTATCTCCATTTAAGAAAAATACCGAGTGCTGTTGCTGTGCTTGAAGAATGTTCACAATGGGATGAAAAAGGTTGCCTGCTGAGAAGAAGGCTTATTTTGTATAATATGGCTGCTTGAAATTATGGCAATGGAAAATACTATACAAGAAAATGCTGCTTATTGCCTTTGGATTACAGCTTTAGATGCATAGATGTTTAACTATATCTCTTGCTAACAGGGTTTCTTTAAGACAAGTGAACCATGATAAGTTAGCAGTCAGTTTATTTAAATTTGAAAAAGTTTGTACCTCACACCAAAAACGAAAATAGGTGAATAAATTAACAACTGCTACCCTGACTAAGGTAGGTGAGTCTACTTTAGATAGTAATGAATAGGGTGTAAGGGGGCACTTATATGAGGACCATAGGTCCAATAAAATGTGCAATAATAATTGAATATTTCAGTAGAACAATATTCCTATATCTATATTAGTACAATGTGCTCTAATATACAAAATAAGCAATCAATATACATATTGAAATACAAAATAAATGTGAACAAGAATAAATAAAAAAATAATAGAAGTCCTAGTGCTTGTGATTCTTCAGTGCTGATTATCTTCTATAAGGCATCAATAGTGAACAGTCCATCACCAACTGGAATTAAAACACTCAACATGCTCCATGTGGGTTCAGCTTACCAGATAGAAGTGACCTCTTTAATTAAAAAGAAGGTCAAGTAGCGCTTTTAGCAAGATAAACTTGCTCAATGTAGGAGATTGTTTAGCCAAAAATCCCTCCTCCGCAAGACCGTAGATGAGGTATGTGAAAAAATGTAAAGAGAAAACCAATCATGTAATCCTGTTTATTTAAAACATTCAATAAAAACAAAGCCAAATGTCTATTTACATATACTGTATGGTGCCTTAGCCGGGAACTGAGGCTTCTCGCGTGTGTTTCTGGACCTAATAGTGCCTCCCGGCTTACACTCGCTGCTAGCGTGCATTCCACCATCCAGCGCAATCAATCAAAGGACCTGGAAGTGACGTGGCCAATAAGCGCCTCTTGGTCACTGTCTGACCAATAATTTTCCACCTGACTCCATTCATTTTTAAAATCGACTTTTGTTCAACCGGGTGGTGCTTGCAGGGTCATCCACTTCTCAAGTTTCAGATGATTCAGCAGTATTTAGCTGAAATTCTATGGCCAGCTTGAAGCCTGGTACACAGGGGTCGATTATCAGTTGGTATCATCCGGTTCAACAGAAACCGGTCGGTATTCAGCCCGTGTGTACGGCATCCTGTCCAACAGAAGCCAGCCGAGCTTCCAGCTTTTGTCAAAGGGGCATGCCAGAAAAAAAACAGTCAACCGCATTTGATCAGCGCTTGTAGCCAATGATGGGAGGGGCAGTACCCCTGTCAGAACACAATAGCTCAAAGGGTAGATCGCTTTACTAACATTGGATAGTTGGTACAGTGAGCTCCTTCTGAGCTCCTCGGTTATTTTCATTTAGCCTGCTGGGTTGAATAAAGAAAAACTGAGTGTGTACCAGGCTTTAGAATGGCTAAGCACCATCTTAACTTGTTTATTGCCATTACAATGGTTTATTTAAAGTGGTTCTTAAGCCTAAACATTTTTTTACCTTAATGCATTTTATGCATTAAGGTAAAAAATGTTCAGTAACAGTACTTCCCCCTTACCGCCTTCCTATACTTACCTTACTCAATCCAGCGCTCCATCCATTGCCTGTCTGTAGCATCTCTCTCCTCTCTCACTCCTCTCACATGCTTTGCTGATGTAGCAGGAGCCATTGGCTCCCACTGCTGTCAGTCAAATCCTGTAGTGAGGGAGTAGGGGGCTGGGCGGGGCTGAGCCACACTGTGTGTGTCTATGGATGCAGGATTGAGCTAACACAGAAGTGGCTTCCTATGGGGGTGCACGGAGCAAATGAGGAGCCAGGAGCGTCAATGGGGACCCCAGAAAAGGAGGTCCCATTGATTGTTATATAAAAACAAAAAATAAGACTTTATGATCACTTTAATCTTTAATCCACTCATCTCACAAGGTATAATTGTAATCTAGAATTATTTCTGGTATTATAGCAATGTTTCATCCTACTGTGATTTAGCTGGGATGAGAACTTTTCTTTAAAAAGAAAAGATGTTGAATGTTAGCTACAAACTGCATTAGATGCCGTTTCCCTTTGGCTGAACTACAGTATTTATGCTGTGCTAAATACAGCAGCTCTGTGAGAAGCAAGTACATTATGGGTGATTGCAAGAACAGCGCTGATTATAGCACAATGCTGCTGAAGCTCCATAAAGCAGTAATTAGCTCACCTCGTGATGATAATACGTTCTACATTGAGGTGCTGTACTACAGCTAGATTATAATACATATTATATTGTAGTCCATTCAATTTGCCATAATATCTGAATATATGTACATTTATATTTTGCTACCGTAATGCACTTTAAACTTGCATATGGCTTGTGAACATGGAAAAATAAAATGCTAGTACCGGAAGCCCGAAGACAGTTAAAGGGAATGCTTGTCAGAACAAAGTTTAGTCATATTATCCGCTAGATGAAAAATTTCTTCACCTGTATATGCTTTTTCTTTGGGATTCAGTTTTTGGCAATAAAAGAGAAGCTCTACAAAGGTCTGGACCTGTGGCAGGAAAATCATTCTGTCTCCCACCAATCCTAACTTCTATACCCCAAGGATCCGAACAATCGCAGACCGGTAACAAGCCTGAACACCATTTCCAAGATCATGGAGAAAGCAGTAGTACAACAGCTTCAACTTCATCTGGACACACACAAGCTCCTAGACCCACTACAATCGGGCTTCCGCCCAGGCCATGGCACAGAAACGGCACTTCTGAAAATATGGGATGACGCCCTAGAAGCAGCGGATGAGGGAGAATCGTGTCTTCTGGTATTGCTGGATCTCAGTGCGGCGTTCGACACAGTGGACCACAACATGCTTCTCAGCCGCCTCAAGGAAGTGGCAGGAGTTACAGATGGAGATCTGCCATGGTTCGCTTCCTTCTTAGGAAACCGGTCACAAACAGTGAAACTAGGAGCCTTCACTTCGGAAACTCGGGCAATCACTTATGGAGTCCCTCAAGGATCACCATTGTCACCAGTACTGTTCAACATTTACATCCGACCACTCTTCAAAATTATTAGCAAATTGGATCTGTGCTTCCACTCATACGCGGACGACACTCAACTGTACTTCCGGATCACCGGACAAAAAGACCAATACCAGGAACTAGGAAAATGTCTCACATTGATAGATGACTGGATGACCACTAGCTCCCTCAAACTAAATGGATCAAAAACAGAATTACTGCTCCTCGACGCAAACTCAAGGAAAAAGACGAAGACCCCTTGGACACCACCAACCATCTTGGGACAGACCATCCTTCCAAGCAACAAAGCCAAAAGCCTCGGAGTAATCTTTGATTCAGAGATGACAATGGAGGCACAAATAGGATCCGTAATCAGCGGATCCCACCATCTCCTTCGCATGCTACGCAGACTCATCCCCTTCATCCCGGAAAAGGAAAAAGCGGTAGTAGTAGGAACGATCATCAATTCACGGCTCGACTACGCAAACTCACTCTACATAGGATTACCGGATTACCAGATTGCGCGCCTTCAAATTGTCCAAAACACAGCAGCAAGAATAGTCACCGGAAAGAAACCCTGGGAATCCATCTCCCCATCCCTAAGGATGCTCCATTGGCTCAAGGTAAAAGACAGGATCACATTCAAGACCCTCTGCCTCACCCACAAATGTACACAAGGAAATGCGCCTCAATACCTTTGTGAGAAAATAGAAAAATACATACCGAATCGCAGACTTCGATCAACAAACCAAAATCGCCTTCTCATCCCCAAAGCCCGCTACAAATCGAAGGGAGAACGAAGATTCGCAGTACAGGGACCCCGGCTATGGAATGCTCTACCAAACAACATCCGCATGGAAGAAAACCATCAGGCCTTCAGGAAAAAACTCAAGACCCACCTCTTCTAATACATGGCATCCCAACATGAGCAGTCAAGCGCCTCGAGGCGATTCAGTTCGCAGTTGCAGCGCTATACAAATCATTCATTCATTCATTCATTCATATGTGGTAGACCAAAAACTAGCCTTTGCATGAAATGTTCTTTCTTATACCAAAACAAACCCCTGACACCATAAGCGCTTAGGGTAGATGAGAGTTTGTATGTATAGGAAAGATGTCGGCTCCCCATTCGAGACTGGTAAATTCTGTCAATGCCACCCTCTTTAGACTGGGGAATCTTAAGACAATGAAAGCAAACAGAACAAAAGGGCACAGAAGCCTTGTGCATTACCAACAACTTTTTATTCAAATTAAAACCTAACAAATGCATACTCACAAATGCCTTGTGCATTACCAACAACTTTTTATTCAAATTAAAACCTAACAAATGCATACTCACAAAAGCCATAGACTAACCAGCAGGGGGACATAAACCAAGTGGCAAGATGGTCCTTCATAAGAGATGATCTTTTTAACCATGGAATATTTGTGACCAGCTAACGTTGAGGGTTGGATTTTTTTTTAGACAATCGGGTCATCTGTGGCTGCACCCCATTATATTATATGTTATACATCATATATGAGATACCACATCTACTTCTGGTGGACATTTACCTAATTTGGCTCCTCTGGAATACACCATTTTACTTTACAGCTCATATTGGAACTCTATATAATTCATATTTAGCCCTTGCATAGTACCTCTTTGGAATTATGTGCACTGAGGCAGGACTAATATAGGCTCCTAGTCTCCTACACTTTATACTTCTGAAGTTTACATATGTGATTTTGAACTGTTCCAGCAGAATTGCTTGGTGATATAAACCCCAAATGGCAGGTCACATGGCACTTGTGGTCGGTCACCTGGCACTCATGGCAGGTGTCTTGGCAATTGTGGCAGGTGTTGTGGCAAGTGGACAGTGACATACAGCATATGTACTTGCCTTGCGATCGACATCCGTGACAGCCATTTCACATCTTTTTTTTTTTCAACCAAATTTGGAGAGGTTGTAGTGGGGGTTATAGTGTGTTTGCATAACAAATTTTGGGTTTCGAGCTACAAGTGGCCCGAGATATGTGGCCCCAAAGTCGGGTCGAAAATGTCATTCTCTGCTGCAGAAAAGTGCTTGACATTTTGCGACCCGACTTTGGGGCCACATATCTCGGGGCCACTTGTAGCTAGAAACCCCAAATTTGGTATGCAAACACAGTAGAACTAGCACTACAACCTCTCATCATATATGAGATACCACATCTACTTCTGGTGGACATTTACCTAATTTGGCTCCTCTGGAATACACCATTTTACTTTACAGCTCATATTGGAACTCTATATAATTCATATTTAGCCCTTGCATAGTACCTCTTTGGAATTATGTGCACTGAGGCAGGACTAATATAGGCTCCTAGTCTCCTACACTTTATACTTCTGAAGTTTACATATGTGATTTTGAACTGTTCCAGCAGAATTGCTTACTCAGCCTATAATATTACATGATATTCATTACTTATGAGACAATATTGTGCCAGTATGTTATTGCAATTATTCCTTAGCCAAGGATTTTTTTATGTGTTTGAGCTTTTTTTAATGCATATCAATAAAAATAATATTTTAGGTGACCTTGTTTGATGTTTCATACATAGTTTGGTTGAATAAGAGGGGCAGCAACCAAAGTCTGGTGTTATCGATAGTGTATAGAAACTCATAAGATCCTGACATCCATCGGACGTGCTTAGACATGTGCAAAAGGAAAAAATTTGTTTCGTTTAGTTTCGTTTTAATTCGTTAATTAATTAATTTCGTTTAGTTAGATTCGTTACATTTGTTAAATTCGTTTTCGGATTTCGTTTAGTTTTCGACCGATTTTCGAATTCGAAAATATTTTGCGACCCGACTTTGGGTCCACGTATCTCGGGGTTACTTGGTGATAGAAATAGTTTCTAATGCAGATGAAATATTTTCAAATCTGGTTGAAATAGTTTCTAATGCAGTTGAAATATTTTCAAATCTGGTAGAAATTGTTTCTAATGCAGTTGAAATAGTTTCTAATGCTGTTGAAATAATTTCAACCAGATTTGAAAATATTTCAACTGCATTTGAAATTATTTCAACCAAATTCGAAAATATTTTGCGACCCGACTTTGGGTCCACGTATCTCGGGGTCACTTGGTGATATAAACCCCAAATGGCAGGTCACATGGCACTTGTGGTCGGTCACTTGGCAATTGTGGCAGGTGTTGTGGCAAGTGGACATGACATACAGCATATGTACTTGCCTTGCGATCGACATCCGTGACAGCCATTTCACATCTTTTTTTTTTCAACCAAATTTGGAGAGGTTGTAGTGCTAGTTCTACTGTGTTTGCATACCAAATTTGGGGTTTCTAGCTACAAGTGGCCCGAGATATGTGGCCCCAAAGTCGGGTCGAAAATGTCATTCTCTGCTGCAGAAAAGTGCTTGACATTTTGCGACCCGACTTTGGGGCCACATTTTACTTTACAGCTCATATTGGAACTCTATATAATTCATATTTAGCCCTTGCATAGTACCTCTTTGGAATTATGTGCACTGAGGCAGGACTAATATAGGCTCCTAGTCTCCTACACTTTATACTTCTGAAGTTTACATATGTGATTTTACTGTTCCAGCAGATACCACATCTACTTCTGGTGGACAATTTACCTAATTTGGCTCCTCTGGAATACACCATTTTACTTTAAGAGGGGGCAGCAACCAAAGTCTGGTGTTATCGATAGTGTATAGAAACTCATAAGATCCTGACATCCATCGGACGTGCTTAGACATGTGCATTTCGTTTAGTTTTTTGGAATTATTTGCACTGAGGCAGGACTAATATAGGCTCCTAGTCTCCTACACTTTATACTTCTGAAGTTTACATATGTGATTTTGAACTGTTCCAGCAGAATTGCTTACTCAGCCTATAATATTACATGATATTCATTACTTATGAGACAATATTGTGCCAGTATGTTATTGCAATTATTCCTTAGCCAAGGATTTTTTTATGTGTTTGAGCTTTTTTTAATGCATATCAATAAAAATAATATTTTAGGTGACCTTGTTTGATGTTTCATACATAGTTTGGTTGAATAAGAGGGGCAGCAACCAAAGTCTGGTGTTATCGATAGTGTATAGAAACTCATAAGATCCTGACATCCATCGGACGTGCTTAGACATGTGCAAAAGGAAAAAATTTGTTTCGTTTAGTTTCGTTTTAATTCGTTAATTAATTAATTTCGTTTAGTTAGATTCGTTACATTTGTTAAATTCGTTTTCGGATTTCGTTTAGTTTTCGACCGATTTTCGAATTCGAAAATATTTTGCGACCCGACTTTGGGTCCACGTATCTCGGGGTTACTTGGTGATAGAAATAGTTTCTAATGCAGATGAAATATTTTCAAATCTGGTTGAAATAGTTTCTAATGCAGTTGAAATATTTTCAAATCTGGTAGAAATTGTTTCTAATGCAGTTGAAATAGTTTCTAATGCTGTTGAAATAATTTCAACCAGATTTGAAAATATTTCAACTGCATTTGAAATTATTTCAACCGAATTCGAAAATATTTTGCGACCCGACTTTGGGTCCACGTATCTCGGGGTCACTTGGTGATATAAACCCCAAATGGCAGGTCACATGGCACTTGTGGTCGGTCACCTGGCACTCATGGCAGGTGTCTTGGCACTTGTGGCAGGTGTTGTGGCAAGTGGACAGTGACATACAGCATATGTACTTGCCTTGCGATCGACATCCGTGACAGCCATTTCACATCTTTTTTTTTTTCAACCAAATTTGGAGAGGTTGTAGTGCTAGTTCTACTGTGTTTGCATACCAAATTTGGGGTTTCTAGCTACAAGTGGCCCCGAGATATGTGGCCCCAAAGTCGGGTCGAAAAATGTCATTCTCTGCTGCAGAAAAGTGCTTGACATTTTGCGACCCGACTTTGGGGCCACATATCTCGGGGCCACTTGTAGCTAGAAACCCCAAATTTGGTATGCAAACACAGTAGAACTAGCACTACAACCTCTCCAAATTTGGTGTTTCTATCACCAAGTAACCCCGAGATACGTGGACCCAAAGTCGGGTCGCAAAATATTTTCGAATTCGGTTGAAAAAATTTCAAATGCAGTTGAAAAAATTTCAAATGCAGTTGAAAAAATTTCAAATGCAGTTGAAAAAATTTCAAATGCAGTTGAAAAAATTTCAAATGCAGTTGAAAAAATTTCAAATGCAGTTGAAAAAATTTCAAATGCAGTTGAAAAAATTTCAAATGCAGTTAAAATAATTTCAAATCATGTTAATACTATTTCAAGCGAATTTGAAAATATTTTGCGACCCGACTTTGAAAAAAAAAATGAAATTGATTCTAACAGTCTGCAGAAGATCTGCAAAAAAAAAAGAAGTGAAATGGCTGTTAATAGTCTACAGGAGATCTGCTATTAAATTATATATGTTTTTTTATTCTGTTCTAATCTTTTCTATTTGAATTATAAATTTTGGAAGATGGTTATTTATTATACACATCTGTCACATAAAAAAAAGATGTGAAATGGCTGTCACGGATGTTGGTCGCAAGGCAAGTACATATGCTGTATGTCATTGTCCACTTGCCACAACACCTGCCACAAGTGCCAAGACACCTGCCACGATTGCCACATGACCGGCCACGAGTGCCACGTGACCAACCACAAGTGCCACGTGACCTGCCACGTGACCAAGTTGTGGATTGTCCACTTGCCATGTCACCTGCCACAAGTTATGGGGTTCCTAGCACCAAGTGACCCCCAGATATGGGGGATATGTCAAGTACTTTTCTACAGCAGAGAATTACATTTTGTGACCTGACTTTGGGGCCATGTATCTCGGGGCCACTTATAGCTAGAAACCCCAAATTTGGTATGCAAACACAGTAGAACTAGCACTACAAGCTTTGGGGTTTATATCACCAAGTGACCCCGAGATACGTGGACCCAAAGTCGGGTCGCAAAATATTTTCGAATTCGGTTGAAATAATTTCAAATGCAGTTGAAATATTTTCAAATCTGGTTGAAATTATTTCAACAGCATTAGAAACTATTTCAACTGCATTAGAAACTATTTCTACCAGATTTGAAAATATTTCATCTGCATTAGAAACTATTTCAACTGCATTAGAAACTATTTCAACCAGATTTGATCACCAAGTAACCCCGAGATAGGTGGACCCAAAGTCGGGTCGCAAAATATTTTCGAATCCGGTTGAAATAGTTTCAAAAGCGGTTGAAATAATTTCAAATGCAGTTGAAATAATTTCGAATCATGTTGATACTATTTCAAGCGGATTCGAAAATATTTTGCCACCCGAATTTGAAAAAAAAAAAAAATGAAATTGATTCTAACAGTCTGCAAAAGATCTGCAAAAAAAAGTGAAATGGCTGTTAATAGTCTACAGGAGATCTGCTAAAAAAAGAAATAGATGCTAATAGTCTGCAGGAGATCTGGTGAGAAAACGAAATAGATACTAATTGTCTGCAGGAGATCTGCAAAAAAAAAAGTGAAATGGCTGTTAATAGTCTACAGGAGATCTGCTAAAAAAAGAAATAGATGCTAATAGTCTGCAGGAGATCTGGTGAGAAAACGAAATAGATACTAATCGTCTGTAGTTGTAGTGCTAGTTCTACTGTGTTTGCATACCAAATTTGGGGTTTCTAGCTACAAGTGACCCCCAGATATGGGGCATATGTCAAGTACTTTTCTACAGCAGAGAATTACATTTTGTGACCCGACTTTGGGGCCACGTATCTCGGGGCCACTTATAGCTAGAAACCCCAAATTTGGTATGCAAACACAGTAAAACTAGCACTACAAGCTCTCCAAATTTGGGGTTTATATCACCAAGTAACCCCGAGATACGTGGACCCAAATTCGGGTCGCAAAATATTTTCGAATTCGGTTAAAAAAAAATTCAAATGCAGTTGAAAAAATTTCAAATGCAGTTGAAAAAATTTCATATGCAGTTGAAATAATTTCAAATCATGTTGATACTATTTCAAGCGGATTCGAGATACGTGGCCCCAAAGTCGGGTCACAAAATGTAATTCTCTGCTGCAGAAAAGTACTTGACATTTTGCCCCTATCTTGGGGTCACTTGGTGCTAGGAACCCCACAACTTGTGGCAGGTGACGTGGCAAGTGGACTATCCACAACTTGGTCTCGTGGCCGGTCATGTGGCACTCGTGGCCGGTCATGTGGCACGCGTGGCCGGTCATGTGGCACTCGTGGCAGGTGTCGTGGCACTTGTGGCAAGTGAACAATACACAACTTGTGGCAGGTGATGTGGCAAGTGGACAATGACATACAGCATATGTACTTGCCTTGCGATCGACATCCGTGTTAGACGTGCAAAAAGAAAAAAATAGTTTTGTTTCGTTTAATTCGTTAATTAATTCATTTTGTTTAGTTAGATTCGTTAAATTCGTTTTCGGATTTTGTTTCGTTTTTGACCGAATTCGAAAAATCAGTCGCATTTGAAATTATTTCAACCGGATTTGAAAATATTTCAACCGGATTTAAAAATATTTCAACCGAATTTAAAAATATTTCTACTGGATTTGAAATTATTTCAACTGCATTAGAAACTATTTCAACCAGATTTGAAACAGTTTCTAATGCAGTTGAAATAGTTTCTAATGCAGTTGAAATATTTTCAAATCTGGTTGAAATAGTTTCTAATGCAGTTGAAATACTTTCTAATGCAGTTGAAATAGTTTCTAATGCAGTTGAAATACTTTCTAATGCAGTTGAAATACTTTCTAATGCAGTTGAAATATTTTCAAATATGGTAGAAATAGTTTCTAATGCAGTTGAAATAATTTCAACCAGATTTGAAAATATTTCAACTGCATTTGAAATTTTTTCAACCGAATTCGAAAATATTTTGCGACCCGACTTTGGGTCCACGTATCTCGGGGTTACTTGGTGATAGAAATAGTTTCTAATGCAGATGAAATATTTTCAAATCTGGTAGAAATAGTTTCTAATGCAGTTGAAATAGTTTCTAATGCTGTTGAAATAATTTCAACCAGATTTGAAAATATTTCAACTGCATTTGAAAATATTTCAACCGAATTCGAAAATATTTTGCGACCCGACTTTGGGTCCACGTATCTCGGGGTCACTTGGTGATATAAATAGTTTCTAATGCAGATGAAATATTTTCAAATCTGGTTGAAATAGTTTCTAATGCAGATGAAATATTTTCAAATCTGGTAGAAATAGTTTCTAATGCTGTTGAAATAATTTCAACCAGATTTGAAAATATTTCAACTGCATTTGAAATTATTTCAACCGAATTCGAAAATATTTTGCGACCCGACTTTGGGTCCACGTATCTCGGGGTCACTTGGTGATATAAACCCCAAATTTGGAGAGATAGTTCTACTGTGTTTGCATACCAAATTTGGGGTTTCTAGCTATAAGTGGCCCCGAGATATGTGGCCCCAAAGTCGGGTCACAAAATGTAATTCTCTTCCATTCTATTCTATTCCATAACTTGTGGCAGGTGACATGGCAAGTGGACAATCCACAACTTGGTCACGTGGCAGGTCACGTGGCACTTGTGGTCGGTCACATGGCACTCATGGCAGGTGTCTTGGCACTTGTGGCAGGTGTTGTGGCAAGTGGACAATGACATACAGCATATGTACTTGCCTTGCGATCGACATCCGTGACAGCCATTTCACATCTTTTTTTTTTATGTGACAGATGTATATAAGTAAATAACCATCTTCCAAAATGTATAATTCAAATAGAAAAGATTAGAACAGAATAGAAAAAAATATATAATTTAATAGCAGATCTCCTGTAGACTATTAACAGCCATTTCACTTCTTTTTTTTTTTTTGCAGATCTTCTGCAGACTGTTAGAATCAATTTCATTTTTTTTTTCAAAGTCGGGTCGCAAAATATTTTAGAATCCGCTTGAAATAGTATCAACATGATTTGAAATTTTTTCAACTGCATTTGAAATTTTTTCAACTGCATTTGAAATTTTTTCAACTGCATTTGAAATTTTTTCAACTGCATTTGAAATTTTTTCAACTGCATTTGAAATTTTTTCAACTGCATTTGAAATTTTTTCAACTGCATTTGAAATTTTTTCAACTGCATTTGAAATTTTTTCAACTGCATTTGAAATTTTTTCAACCAAATTCGAAAATATTTTGCGACCTGACTTTGGGTCCACGTATCTCGGGGTTACTTGGTGATAGAAATAGTTTCTAATGCAGATGAAATATTTTCAAATCTGGTTGAAATAGTTTCTAATGCAGTTGAAATAGTTTCTAATGCTGTTGAAATAATTTCAACCAGATTTGAAAATATTTCAACTGCATTTGAAAATATTTCAACTGCATTTGAAAATATTTCAACTGCATTTGAAAATATTTCAACTGCATTTGAAAATATTTCAACTGCATTTGAAAATATTTTAACCGAATTCGAAAATATTTTGCGACCCGACTTTGGGTCCACGTATCTCGGGGTTACTTGGTGATAGAAATAGTTTCTAATGCAGATGAAATATTTTCAAATCTGGTTGAAATAGTTTCTAATGCAGTTGAAATAGTTTCTAATGCTGTTGAAATAATTTCAACCAGATTTGAAAATATTTCAACTGCATTTGAAAATATTTCAACCGAATTCGAAAATATTTTGCGACCCGACTTTGGGTCCACGTATCTCGGGGTCACTTGGTGATATAAATAGTTTCTAATGCAGATGAAATATTTTCAAATCTGGTTGAAATAGTTTCTAATGCAGATGAAATATTTTCAAATCTGGTAGAAATAGTTTCTAATGCTGTTGAAATAATTTCAACCAGATTTGAAAATATTTCAACTGCATTTGAAATTATTTCAACCGAATTCGAAAATATTTTGCGACCCGACTTTGGGTCCACGTATCTCGGGGTCACTTGGTGATATAAACCCCAAATTTGGAGAGATAGTTCTACTGTGTTTGCATACCAAATTTGGGGTTTCTAGCTATAAGTGGCCCCGAGATATGTGGCCCCAAAGTCGGGTCACAAAATGTAATTCTCTTCCATTCTATTCTATTCCATAACTTGTGGCAGGTGACATGGCAAGTGGACAATCCACAACTTGGTCACGTGGCAGGTCACGTGGCACTTGTGGTCGGTCACATGGCACTCATGGCAGGTGTCTTGGCACTTGTGGCAGGTGTTGTGGCAAGTGGACAATGACATACAGCATATGTACTTGCCTTGCGATCGACATCCGTGACAGCCATTTCACATCTTTTTTTTTTATGTGACAGATGTATATAAGTAAATAACCATCTTCCAAAATGTATAATTCAAATAGAAAAGATTAGAACAGAATAGAAAAAAATATATAATTTAATAGCAGATCTCCTGTAGACTATTAACAGCCATTTCACTTCTTTTTTTTTTTTGCAGATCTTCTGCAGACTGTTAGAATCAATTTCATTTTTTTTTTCAAAGTCGGGTCGCAAAATATTTTAGAATCCGCTTGAAATAGTATCAACATGATTTGAAATTTTTTCAACTGCATTTGAAATTTTTTCAACTGCATTTGAAATTTTTTCAACTGCATTTGAAATTTTTTCAACTGCATTTGAAATTTTTTCAACTGCATTTGAAATTTTTTCAACTGCATTTGAAATTTTTTCAACTGCATTTGAAATTTTTTCAACTGCATTTGAAATTTTTTCAACTGCATTTGAAATTTTTTCAACCGAATTCGAAAATATTTTGCGACCTGACTTTGGGTCCACGTATCTCGGGGTTACTTGGTGATAGAAATAGTTTCTAATGCAGATGAAATATTTTCAAATCTGGTTGAAATAGTTTCTAATGCAGATGAAATATTTTCAAATCTGGTTGAAATAGTTTCTAATGCAGTTGAAATATTTTCAAATCTGGTTGAAATAGTTTCTAATGCAGTTGAAATAGTTTCTAATGCTGTTGAAATAATTTCAACCAGATTTGAAAATATTTCAACTGCATTTGAAAATATTTCAACTGCATTTGAAAATATTTCAACTGCATTTGAAAATATTTCAACTGCATTTGAAAATATTTCAACTGCATTTGAAAATATTTCAACTGCATTTGAAAATATTTTAACCGAATTCGAAAATATTTTGCGACCCGACTTTGGGTCCACGTATCTCGGGGTTACTTGGTGATAGAAATAGTTTCTAATGCAGATGAAATATTTTCAAATCTGGTTGAAATAGTTTCTAATGCAGTTGAAATATTTTCAAATCTGGTAGAAATTGTTTCTAATGCAGTTGAAATAGTTTCTAATGCTGTTGAAATAATTTCAACCAGATTTGAAAATATTTCAACTGCATTTGAAATTATTTCAACCGAATTCGAAAATATTTTGCGACCCGACTTTGGGTCCACGTATCTCGGGGTCACTTGGTGATATAAACCCCAAATGGCAGGTCACATGGCACTTGTGGTCGGTCACGTGGCACTCATGGCAGGTGTCTTGGCACTTGTGGCAGGTGTTGTGGCAAGTGGACAGTGACATACAGCATATGTACTTGCCTTGCGATCGACATCCGTGACAGCCATTTCACATCTTTTTTTTTATGTGACAGATGTATATAAGTAAATAACCATCTTCCAAAATGTATAATTCAAATAGAAAAGATTAGAACAGAATAGAAAAAAATATATAATTTAATAGCAGATCTCCTGTAGACTATTAACAGCCATTTCACTTCTTTTTTTTTTTTTGCAGATCTTCTGCAGACTGTTAGAATCAATTTCATTTTTTTTTTCAAAGTCGGGTCGCAAAATATTTTAGAATCCGCTTGAAATAGTATCAACATGATTTGAAATTATTTCAACTGCATTTGAAATTTTTTCAACTGCATTTGAAATTTTTTCAACTGCATTTGAAATTATTTCAACCGAATTCGAAAATATTTTGCGACCCGACTTTGGGTCCACGTATCTCGGGGTTACTTGGTGATAGAAATAGTTTCTAATGCAGATGAAATATTTTCAAATCTGGTAGAAATAGTTTCTAATGCTGTTGAAATAATTTCAACCAGATTTGAAAATATTTCAACTGCATTTGAAATTATTTCAACCGAATTCGAAAATATTTTGCGACCCGACTTTGGGTCCACGTATCTCGGGGTCACTTGGTGATATAAACCCCAAATTTGGAGAGATAGTTCTACTGTGTTTGCATACCAAATTTGGGGTTTCTAGCTATAAGTGGCCCCGAGATATGTGGCCCCAAAGTCGGGTCACAAAATGTAATTCTCTTCCATTCTATTCTATTCCATAACTTGTGGCAGGTGACATGGCAAGTGGACAATCCACAACTTGGTCACGTGGCAGGTCACGTGGCACTTGTGGTCGGTCACATGGCACTCATGGCAGGTGTCTTGGCACTTGTGGCAGGTGTTGTGGCAAGTGGACAATGACATACAGCATATGTACTTGCCTTGCGATCGACATCCGTGACAGCCATTTCACATCTTTTTTTTTTTATGTGACAGATGTATATAAGTAAATAACCATCTTCCAAAATGTATAATTCAAATAGAAAAGATTAGAACAGAATAGAAAAAAATATATAATTTAATAGCAGATCTCCTGTAGACTATTAACAGCCATTTCACTTCTTTTTTTTTTTGCAGATCTTCTGCAGACTGTTAGAATCAATTTCATTTTTTTTTTCAAAGTCGGGTCGCAAAATATTTTAGAATCCGCTTGAAATAGTATCAACATGATTTGAAATTTTTTCAACTGCATTTGAAATTTTTTCAACTGCATTTGAAATTTTTTCAACTGCATTTGAAATTTTTTCAACTGCATTTGAAATTTTTTCAACTGCATTTGAAATTTTTTCAACTGCATTTGAAATTTTTTCAACTGCATTTGAAATTTTTTCAACTGCATTTGAAATTTTTTCAACTGCATTTGAAATTTTTTCAACTGCATTTGAAATTTTTTCAACTGCATTTGAAATTTTTTCAACTGCATTTGAAATTTTTTCAACTGCATTTGAAATTTTTTCAACCGAATTCGAAAATATTTTGCGACCTGACTTTGGGTCCACGTATCTCGGGGTTACTTGGTGATAGAAATAGTTTCTAATGCAGATGAAATATTTTCAAATCTGGTTGAAATAGTTTCTAATGCAGATGAAATATTTTCAAATCTGGTTGAAATAGTTTCTAATGCAGTTGAAATAGTTTCTAATGCTGTTGAAATAATTTCAACTGCATTTGAAAATATTTCAACTGCATTTGAAAATATTTCAACTGCATTTGAAAATATTTCAACTGCATTTGAAAATATTTCAACTGCATTTGAAAATATTTCAACTGCATTTGAAAATATTTCAACTGCATTTGAAAATATTTTAACCGAATTCGAAAATATTTTGCGACCCGACTTTGGGTCCACGTATCTCGGGGTTACTTGGTGATAGAAATAGTTTCTAATGCAGATGAAATATTTTCAAATCTGGTTGAAATAGTTTCTAATGCAGTTGAAATATTTTCAAATCTGGTAGAAATTGTTTCTAATGCAGTTGAAATAGTTTCTAATGCTGTTGAAATAATTTCAACCAGATTTGAAAATATTTCAACTGCATTTGAAATTATTTCAACCGAATTCGAAAATATTTTGCGACCCGACTTTGGGTCCACGTATCTCGGGGTCACTTGGTGATATAAACCCCAAATGGCAGGTCACATGGCACTTGTGGTCGGTCACGTGGCACTCATGGCAGGTGTCTTGGCACTTGTGGCAGGTGTTGTGGCAAGTGGACAGTGACATACAGCATATGTACTTGCCTTGCGATCGACATCCGTGACAGCCATTTCACATCTTTTTTTTTATGTGACAGATGTATATAAGTAAATAACCATCTTCCAAAATGTATAATTCAAATAGAAAAGATTAGAACAGAATAGAAAAAAATATATAATTTAATAGCAGATCTCCTGTAGACTATTAACAGCCATTTCACTTCTTTTTTTTTTTTGCAGATCTTCTGCAGACTGTTAGAATCAATTTCATTTTTTTTTTCAAAGTCGGGTCGCAAAATATTTTAGAATCCGCTTGAAATAGTATCAACATGATTTGAAATTATTTCAACTGCATTTGAAATTTTTTCAATTGCATTTGAAATTTTTTCAACTGCATTTGAAATTATTTCAACCGAATTCGAAAATATTTTGCGACCCGACTTTGGGTCCACGTATCTCGGGGTTACTTGGTGATAGAAATAGTTTCTAATGCAGATGAAATATTTTCAAATCTGGTAGAAATAGTTTCTAATGCTGTTGAAATAATTTCAACCAGATTTGAAAATATTTCAACTGCATTTGAAATTATTTCAACCGAATTCGAAAATATTTTGCGACCCGACTTTGGGTCCACGTATCTCGGGGTCACTTGGTGATATAAACCCCAAATTTGGACAGGTTGTAGTGTTAGTTCTACTGTGTTTGTTTTGGGGTTTCTAGCTATAAGTGGCCCCGAGATATGTGGCCCCAAAGTCGGGTCACAAAATGTCAAGCACTTTTCTGCAGCAGAGAATGACATTTTTCGACCCGAATTTGGGGCCACATATCTCGGGGCCACTTGTAGCTAGAAACCCCAAATTTGGTATGCAAACACAGTAGAACTAGCACTATAACATATCCAAATTTGGTGTTTCTATCACTAAGTGACCCTGAGATATTTCGAATTTCGTCCGCGATTTTTCGATTCGAAAAAAATTCGGATTCGGTAAAATTCGTTAGTATTGTAATTCGGTAATTCGGATGCATCCGAATGTCCGAATAATGAAAAATTCGTCCGAATTTCGATTCGGAACATAACAAAATGCACATGTCTAGACGTGCTAGCTGACACGTTTCAAGGGACAAGACCCCTTTTGTACGTACGCTTTGCTCTGAAGAAGGGGGCTTGTCCCTTGAAAATGCAAAACTTAGCAAGTCTGATGGTTGTCTGGGTCTTGTGAGTTAGTTAAGGTCCATCTTGCCACTTGGATTTATGTACTCCACTGGTTAGTCTATGGATTTTGTGAGTATGCATTGGTTTATTTAATTGTAATAAAAAGGTGTGGGTAACGAACTAGGTCTCGGTGCCCTTTTTGTTCTGTTTCCTTTTGCATGAAATGTAGTTCAGTATAACAAATTTTGCCAGTCCCCCACAGCAAACTTTTAATCCTCCTAGGAATTGATTGATTACTCAATTGATTACAATGATGGTCTGCAGAACTATTCACCAAAATGAGGTCAGATGCCATGCTTAAAAGTTGATGGAGTTTCTAGCCTTTCCATATTCTATCCAAAACAAGAATAAAGTTTAGTCTGGGGTTGGGTCTCAACTCATCTAGCATATTTTCTGCTAAGTAGGTTCAAAAGTTAAGAGACAGATTGCCATGGGCAACAAAGACAGTTGTTATTGCAATCACCTTGGTAAATGAGGCCTAATATGTAACACATTTCTTAGTGATTTATTGTTCTAAGCAAACTTGCATCTCATAGATTTTTATTTTTTGTATAATTATTCACTTATGTTTATTGATATGTGTTGCCATCTGTTTGTTTTGCATTTCAGATCTATGCAATCCAAACCCCTGTCATAATGGTGGAATATGTGAAATCAGCGAAGCATTTCGTGGTGATACGTTTATTGGATATGTCTGCAAATGTCCCCGTGGGTTTAATGGAATCCACTGCCAGCATAGTAAGTAATGTTATTGTGATTCTGTGGTATTTCTGGAATTAAGACTGCTCACAATTAACCAAAAACTTTATTAAATCGTGGTATGACTTATAATGATGAGCCATAAAAACAAGTGGGCCCAAGAGGTCTTGGTTGCAAAGATTGTTGATAGTTGCAAGAAAGCTTCTGCAGAATTTAAGATAATTGAACATTTTGCAACTCTGGTATTTTTCAAACCGTATATATCATTTAAAGTGGTGTTAAACCCAAAAATGTGCTTTGTTGCCGCTTAATAGTCCTTAGATGTGGTGGTTGCATTCATTTTCTGTTTTTAGGCTTTTCTTCCTTTGTTTTCATTTGGTGATCTGGCCATTAACACACCTTTTGTATTAGAGTGCCCCACTCTGGATGAATGAGAACAGGACACCTTTGGAAAGCAGCATTCTCAGTCTGGGGGGGTTAGATGTACTAGTAGATATAAATACACTTACAAATTGATGCCAAACTCCAACTAATACTTTATAAGCAGTTACAGCAAACAGTTCCCAATTGATATGAATAGGACTTCCTGTATGGTGTTCTGTGCATCCCCATGTGAACAAACTTAGCGCTTTGCATGGGCATACACTTAAAGTAGTATTAAACCCAAAACCAAACATGTAATATATTGCAGCTTAGCAGTCATTAGATGTGGTGGATGCATCAGTTTTCTTTTCTTAAGCTTTTTTCCCTTTGTTTTTACCTGGTGATCTGGCCAGTAACTCACCTCTTGTATTAGAGGGACGAACCCCTAGCAGATTTAAATACACTAACGAACTGAAGCCATACTCCAGCTAATACTATATAACCAGTTACAGAAGTTTTTTTTTTCCTTTTGGGGTAAAGGTTTTCCATAAATAAATAAAAGCTGATCATTGTTAGCATCCCTGTCAGTGGTAAATGGTTTGCCTCATCCCTGTAACTGATACATTCTGCTAAACAGCTTGTTCTTTTGAAAAACAACATACTCACTGGCTGGATCACCATATAAAAATAGAAGACAAAATTCCTAAAAGAGTAACAGCATGTAAACGCTACTAAATGAGGTAACTCGTGTTTAGCAGTGTTTTGTTTACAGACGTTTTTAATTTAAACGCTTCTAGATGCAAACACAGCTAAAAGTGGCTAAACACGGCTAAACGCGGCATGTAAATGTGGCTAAACAGACGTTTTTAGATGTTGAGTATCTAGCTGTTAAGTTAAATCAATCATGAGAGGTTAAACAACATTCCATGTACAATGAAGCCTTTGGGTTTAATACCACTTTAAATACTGTATGCCCAACTAAAAAAGGCAGGCCATTTAATGTAGATTTCCAGGTCTATTGGTAAAAACATGCTGATAGGCACAATCTCTAAAAAAAAGGCTTGGGCAAAAGGTATATGAATGCGCTGCAGCCCTTTAATAACACATTATAAAGGGCTGTATTCAACTATATCTAGGACCTTTCGTTTATCCTTTGTCTTTTGTAATGGAGTCAGAGTAAAGAAAATAGAAAGAAAATTCTGATGGTTACGTTTAATTACTGTGTTCTACACGTTGTTGGTTGAAATATTTACAAAAACCTAAGAAAATGCCAATATTCTAAAAACCTCACTGTGGTATGGACTAATCAGCTTGGGTGCTGTATAAGCTTTTTTCAGCATTTGTAAGGGCACTATAGTATAATGTTTCAAGAGATATGCGTAACATTATGTGCCGTGCAGGAGAAAGTGAATGGGATGTAGGAGGATGAAGCAGAATTATGAATTTGTTTATTCATCATAGGTTTAATGCCTAGAGTGTTCCAGACCTCCCCCATGACTGTCCTTCCAGACATAATGAAAAGTCTATTTGCACAATAACCACATCAGCAAAATCAGTTATGTTACATACATGATAAATATTATACGCAGTGCTCTTTTTCTCAGAAAATACGACCCCCCCAAAAAAATCCCCCTTCACACACACCCTCCAAACTTCATCAAAAAGTGGGTGTGGTCAAATTTCATTAACAGTGGGGGGTACTAAATACCAAGTGCAGAGTTCGGGGGGGTACACAGAGAGAGCAGAGTACAGAGGTGTGCTACGTACATAGTGCAGATTTCAGGGGTGCGCTACACACAGAGTGCAGAGTTCAGCCTTCTTTCACAGCCGCTTGTCTCTACACCCCCCATCCACATCTCACTTTCACCCCTCTTCAGCTCTGACCTCTCCATGCAATCCCCCCACCTCCACTGCCTCCATCCTCTCGCCCCCTTCCTTAAAAGCTAAGCCATCATCTACATGTCTTAATTTTGTTGGGAGTATTAAGCTGAAGCACCCAACCGACGCTAGGACCTCCTCACACACTGTAGGTGGTTCCGCCTCTCTCACTTGCAGGGAGATCATCTAGTGGGAGTGTCGGCATCTGCACTGTACCCCAGGCACCCACATCTCCCTTGTGCCCACCCTGCACTCAGTGGGAGCCACTTGGGAGATCAGATCTGTGGGAGCTATTGGGAGACAAGCTGTCACTTGTAAACACAGACTTCTGTGTTTACAAGTGATAGTGGGGAGCAGGGAGCAGAGGGCCTGAGCCAGAGGTGGTGAAACTGAGTTCCACCAAGTTCCAGCTGAAAACAAACCCTTTTTGGAAGTCCCCCTGTGGTGCCTAGATAATATAGATACCTGTGTATGACCAAATCAAGCATGCTTGCCTTGTTAAAAATGAGTTTGTCTGAATGGCCCAATCTGTGTGTATGGCCAGATAAAATTTTGCAGTGTGACTGGCTAAATATCTGTAGAGGGACAGAAATTCCACTGCTCAGAATAAATTGTACTTGGGGCAAAAACGATAGAATCTGCAAACTGCTGAGGAGTATGCCAGTGCTATTTTTTTTACATGTTTTAATAATAAATCATTCCTACTTATCCCCTCACTATCATATTTACTTAAGGTGAACTTATAAAAGCTTGGTACACGAAGAGATATGTGCCAAGCTCTACATGCAAACATGAAATAGAAATCTGCTCTCCTCTCCTCCCTTCAGTGCTGCATCTCATTGACCAGGCATTTGGAGAAATAAGGGCTATATGCTTTTGCTAATCCTGGCTGAAAATTATAACAGTTGCTACTATTTGAACTACTGTCCACATATTCTACCTCACAACTGATACCTTAGTACTGGAACATTCATGCCACTGTGGTAATATAAGACATTTTTAGACCATATGTTAATTTATAACTGTGGCACAAAAGCTTGATTAATCTGGCACATTAATAGAAACAGTCGCATGACAATTTTTACACAATTTGGGGTGGCTGGTGCAAAACCACTTAGCCCTTATCTAATAAAATGTTTAAATTTGGCACATGGCAAATGTGCCAAAATTTACTTCACAAAGTTGATCTATTTCCCTTTGTTATTTCCCCCCTAAAAGATACACTATATGTAAACCCAGAGGCTTCCAATTAAAGCGTAAGTAAACCCATCGATTTAACAGTCTAAAAAAAAAAAGGCATGCCGTGAATGCTAACTGCACATTGGCTGTGCTCTCAACCAAACAGTCAAACCATCCAATGGCTGGTGTCATAACGGATCACATGTGCAGCACTGTGGCAGTTGAAGATTAAACAGAGGCAAAGATGGCAGCTTCCTTGGCTGAAAACGATAGGGGGGTTTACTTCCACTTTAATAACCACCCTTTATACACCGCCCTTTAATCACTGTAATAGAAAATGTATCCACAAATGGCTGAACATACACTTTTCCAAGGATTTATTAGCGTGAATATTATCCCTTTTCTATTTCTCTGGGCACCAGGAGCATTGGGTGGATCCTTGTATTGACAATCGGCTTTGCAAGAGAGTCACCCAGGAGGACTTGCTTCGATTAGGGACTCTACTCTTCTCTTGTTGTGGCGCTACATGTGATGTAGGCAGCTAGAAATGTCACAGGGCACAGTGGGGTTGATTTACGAAAAACTGGAGAGTGCAAAATCTGATGCAGCTGCGCATGGTAGCCAATCAGCTCCTAACTTCAGCTTGTTCAATTAAATTCAATTTGACAATAAAATCTGGAAGCTGATTGGTTTCTATGCAGAGCTGCACCAGATTTTGCACTCTTCAGTTTTAGCAAATCAATCTCAGTATGCTTTAGGAAGGTTTTAATCTTTTTTTTTTTTCCTGTAAGTATTGATAGCAGTACGTGTGGTGTTTTTTTATGTTTTTTTTTTTAATTTATGTTGTTGTATGCTTCTATGTCTTATGTTTTTTACATATTTTTGTTATGTAAGTACAGTTGTTCTCATAAGTTTACATACCCTGGCAGAATTTATGATTTCTTGGACATTTTTCAGAGCATATGGATGATAACATTGTACATTGTAAAGCGTTCCGTAAACTGTTGGCGCTATATAAATTGTGAATAATAATAATAACACAAAAACTTTTCTTTCACTCATGGTTAGTGTTTGGCTGAAGTCATTTATTATCAATCAACTGTGTTTACTCCTTTTAAATCATAATGAAAACAGAAACTATCCAAATTACCCTAATTAAAAGTTTACATACCCTAGTTCTTAATACCGTGTATTGCCCCTTTTAACATCAATGACAGCTTGAAGTTTTTTGTGGTATTTGTGGATGAGGCTCTTTATCTTCTCAGATGGTAAAGCTGCCCATTTCTCTTGGCAAAAAGAAAGAAAAAAAGAACCTCTTGGTTCTTGTAAATTCTTGGGCTGTCTTGCATGAACTGCATGTTTGAGAGTGGCTCAATGATATTGAGGTCAGGAGACTGAGATGGCCACTCCAGAACGTTAACTTTATTCTGCTGTAGCCAATGACAGGTCAACTTGGCCTTGTTCTGAATCATTGTCATGTTGGGATGTCCAAATACGTCCCATTCGCAGCTTCCCGGCGGATGAATGCAAATGTTCTTCCAGTATTTTTTGATAACATCTTGCCATCAATTTTGACCAAATTTCCTGTGCCTTTGTAGCGCACACATCGCAAAACATCATCGATCCACCTCCGTGTTTCACAGTAGGAATTGTGTACCTTTCATCATAGGCCTTGTTGACTCCTCTCCAAATAAAGCATTTATGGTTATGGCCAAAAAGCAAAATTTTGGTCTCACCACTCCAAATGACTTTGTGCCAGAAGATTTGAGGCTTGTCTCTGTGCTGTTTGGCATATTGTAAGCGGAATACTTTGTGGCATTTGCGTAGTAATGGCTTTCTTCTGATGATGCTACCATGCAGCCCATCTTTATTCAAGTGCCTCCCTATTGTGCCTCTTGAAACAGCCACACCACATGTTTTCAGAGAGTCCTATATTTCACCTGAAGTTATTTGTGGGTTTTTCTTTGCATCCCAAACAATTTTCCTGGCAGTTGTGGCTGAAAATGTAGCTGGTCTACCTGACCGTGGTTTGGTTTCAACAGAACCATTCATTTTCTACTTCTACTTCTAAACACAGTTTATTGATAATAAATGGCTTCAGCCAAACACTAACCATGAGTGAAAGAAAAGTTTTTGTGTTATCATTCTCTGAAAAATGGCCAAGAAATCATAAATTCTGCCAGAGTATGTAAACGTATGAGTACAACTGTGTTTATTAAGAATGAAGAGGATGGATAGCAGTGGGTGCTGTGTTTTTTATGGGTTGTTTTATTTATGTTGCAGTGTGCTTCTATGTCTTATTTTATACATAGTTTGTTATGTATTTGTTAGGAATGAAGGGGATGGATAGCAGTGGGTGCAGAGTTTTTTTATGGGTTGTTTTATTTATGTTGTAGTGTGCTTCTATGTCTTATGTTTTATTCCCCTTTTTTTATGTTCAGCATTTGGAGGGGACTACAACTTTACTTAAATGTATATTTGCTATTGTAGAATGACAAAGCACAGTTCTTGACTCTTGATTCAGATTTTTAATGAGTGAGCCAAGTGGGAAATGCTGTTTCTGCTAGGTGGCAATTGTCATGCTATTAACATTCACAACATTTGTGACTTTGGCTACTGTCCTTAAAAATACTGCAGTGACTTTATTTCCATACAACTTGCACCAATGCTAAACATGTTTTGAAATTCTGTCTACGATTTTTGTAGAAATCTATTACTTCTGTATTATTTGGTAATGGATTTATTATAGTAACATTATTTCTGTATCTTGTCACTGGTTGCTGATAGTGTCAGTAATCCTTTCCCAGGGCACCATGGGGCAGATCCCCCCGCACTTTGCTTTGAAGTCACTGTTCATACAGATCTGAGAAAGAAAGCTTTTGTAGTAATTCCCCTTGTCATTTTAATGTTTGAGAAGCACATTCCAGTTCCTACCCTCGAGCTGCTGTATTATCATTATATATTCTTGGCATATAGCATTACTGCCCACATGCACATGCAGCTGCAAGATCCTATAGCCAAAACTCTGTTGATCCAGAGGATTATGAGCCACATATAAAAAAAATCTTGGATTAAAATATGGCTATTTCTTTTTTTAACAGTAGAATAATTCTAAATGACTGCTCATTGGCACTTGGCTATCAGGGAACCATCTAGCATCCAAAAAACCCCATTGACATACACACACACTTGCTAAACTGCAGAGACTAGCAGATGATATGCTGAATAATGTGAATCAGACTTTTTAAGTTTTTGTCCAAGCATAGGCAAGTAAATAATCAACAAAATTAAATATAGTATTACCCTAACATTACTCAGGAACAAATTAAAGCAGAACTAGACCCACCTATTTAAAGGGGTAACTAAAGTCGCACATTCAAAAGCTTTCAGTGGGCAGGCTTTTTTTAAAAGACAGCAGCAGGCCAGCATCCGGAAAAAGCCAGGTGGAAGATGCCGATCTAAGGGACGTTGGACCCTTAGATAGATAAGTGAAGCACTTACCCCCACAAGGTCTGTTGAGTTGTGTCCCAGGTTCTTCCCCCACTAGTGCTGCGGCAACCAGGCAGCCAAACAGAAGCATCCATTCCTTTGGCTAAGAATAATTTTAACCACTTCAATACCAGGCACTTATACACCTTCCTGCCCAAGCCAATTTTCAGCTTTCAGCACTGTCGCAATTTGAATGACAATTGCGCAGTCATGCAACACTGTACCCAAACTAATTTTTTTATCATTTTTTCCCACAAATAGAGCTTTCTTTTGGTGGTAGACGCGAGTGAGGAAAAGCCGATCAACGCCTCTTCCTGTTTACATCCTGATCAGCTGTGATTGGAAACGGCTGATCACGTGGTAAAGAGTCTCCGTCGGAGGCTCTTTACCGAGATCAATGTAGTGGTGTTTCAGACTGACACACCACACTACCGATCGCCGCGATGAGCGCCCCCCATGGGTGTGCGGCAGCTGTTATCCTGCTGGACATCATATGACGCCCAGTCAGGATAACTGAATCACCGGCCGGCCGTCATTTTGCTATAGGCCGGGCGGTAAGTGGTTAAAGTTTATTGCAGATGAACTTGGACGGGCCGAGGGATGTTGTTTTAATTGTGCTCAACGTTTTAAGCTAAAAAACTTTAAAAATATGTTAGTTACTTTTGAAATTACCAACATGTTAAAGCTTATATGAGATTTTAGTGACTGGATTTACATATAGTTTAATAAAACAAGACACACTGATGTTTATATGTAAATTCCCAATAAAATGCGTATGAACACTCCAAAACACTTTTGAGTAATGACAACTATGTAATGTGTCTTCTTTGGGTTGCTGCTCAGTAACTTCTTTTTATCTGTTTGAATTAGAATTTTTTTTTAATCTGCAATCTTTCTCCTGAACTAGTCTTTCTGTTCTCATGACTACCATTTGCCTTTATTTATATCATCTTTTGTGGGTGTTTGTGTTCTCTGTATTCTGTCACATTAGAAAGAAGTATGCATAGTTGACAATGATAATCATTTAAGATTCATAAGGTGAGGAGCCAGGGAGCCGGAGATTATTACAGTTTGCCTTTGGGTTGTTATTCCCTACAGCAAAGGGACTCTGGGAACAGTCTGCTGCCAAATTATTCATTGCCAATAAACCATGCGATCTTGCATGCACAAATACCTAAACATTGGTAGCATATGGTACAGAACATTAAATAGAGAACGAAAATGAATTGTGCTTGTATCTCCAAGCCTCAATATTTTACAGCTCAACTTAATCACATACGAATGTATATTTTCTCTTTTCCTCAAGTACAACTATTTATTTGTGTAAGTTGATATGTAGTTAGGTATGTTCTGTGTAATCAATACTGGATAGGACTCTGTAGTACACGAGTTCTCTGATCAGGCAGCAGGCAACACAGCAAAATGATAAAGCTCTTGTTACATTATATTCATTGGTGTTTTAGAAAAGGCATTCTACGGGCATATTCTACCTGCAGGTAAAGTAGAAAAGGGGAGAATGTTGCTAAGTGCTGTATTGTTTGTGTCCTGGAGTTGTTTTATTACATACAATTAGCTTAAAAAAAATGTTCAATAGTGGATGACCTAGATATCCAACTCTCAGTAGGCAGTTTAAGGGTCAATATAACATGACTGCACACCTCCCAACTTTTTGAGATGGGAATGAGGGACACCTATCAGCAAAAGTATTCAGGCATAGGACACACCCTGTGTCACGCCCCCTTAAAGGAGAATTTTACAAAAAAAACAAGATTGGTTGAACCCACAAATGCTTTTTTTTTTTTACCACTACTATTCCTTTATATTGGCTTTTGGAATTTACAAATGCAGCAATTTAGAAATCAGATGAAAGGTTTAGCGCTGGAAAACACTTTTTGATAGATAAAAAGTGCATTTTATATACAACTATATACATCAGACCAAAATGAGGGACGAATGAGGGACAGAGGGACATTGCTTCAAATCAGGAACAGTCCCTCAAAGTCAGGGACAGTTGGGAGCTAGGTGACTGTATGATAGTTTCCTCTGACCCCTAGAGTAAAACAGGTATAATGTTGCTGTAAGGTTTGGCTATGCAACCTTATGTGGGTTTAAAGTGAACTCTTCACTAAAGTGAATTATTTGTAAAGGCATGATAAAGCCATAGGTTCACTTGAATGCCAACCTGAGCTGCAGTTTATATTTATTTTTCCTTCTCTTCCACAGTTCTTTATGATATGAAGCAAGTGACTCATTACTTTTTTTTCCCAATGCCAATCCTCTGGATACTGGTTTCAGCTCCATAAGGTTATTCCATATTTCAATTGATAGTTCCCTAATAAAAGCCCTTCATAGTGTGCTAACGAGGGGAAATACCCAATGATTATTTACACTTATTCCTTTTTATTATATCTGCTTCTTAATCATATTCTTCTGAACTCAGTAGTAAATTTTTCTGACATCTTAAATATGAAAGCTGGCCCAAACAAACTATGTCCCTCACTAACATGTGAGGTCGCTGGATGTGCTGTATAAACTCTATGTAGCTGAGGCTTCATACAGCATACCGCACTGTATTCCGGGTTCGATCCAAGACCTTACTGTCTCATACCTGGAACCATAGGCATCGCCAGGGGGTGGCTATTGAGGCTGTAGCCCCTAATCTGGAGCCCATTGCCCAGAGTCTCTTGCCACAGGGTCCCTGCCTAACCAGCGGGTCGTGGCTGCGGTGGGCGGGCAGGCTGCATTAGAGGTGGAGGAGAGAGACTAGTGGGCAAATGAGCAGAGATCACATCATCTCTCTCTGCCCGCTCCATGTCACCACTCGTTCACCCTCACAGCCGGGGCACTTCAATGTGGGAGTGATGTGTGGCGGGGAGTATAGAGATGACATCCTCTCTCACTGCCCGCCGCACATCAGCGCTCTTCCCCCCTCACAGCGCGGGCCTCTTCAATGTCAGAGGTGTGGCGAGGAGCAGAGAGATTACATCATCTCTTACTGCCCGCCCGCATCTCCGCTCTCCTGCCCTCACTAAATGGACCAGTGCTGCCAGCCTGCCGCCAATACAGCCACAATGCACATTTGGTGGCACTGGCTGGCATGGCAAGTGACAATCCACATCAGTTTGCAAGTGACAACCCACATCTAGTGACAGGTGACGTGGCAAATGACAATCTGCTAATGGTGGCAGGTGATGTGGAAAGTGACAATCTGCAAATGGTGGCAGGTGACGTGGAAAGTGACAATCTGCAAATGGTGGCAGGTGACGTGGAAAGTGACAATCTGCAAATGGTGGCAGGTGACATGGAAAGTGACAATCTGCAAATGGTGGCAGGTGACGTGGAAAGTGACAATCTGCAAATGGTGGCACGTGGCAATCTGCAAATGGTGGCAGGCGACATGGCAAGTGACCATCCACATCTAGTGGCAGGTGACGGTGGCAAGTTAAAAAGCTGCATCTGGTAACAGGTGACGGTGGCAAGTGACATGCTGCATCTGGTGACAGGAGATGTAGCAAGTGACACGCCCAGGGCTCCCACTGATTCTGCATTATGGTGAGTTGAACCACTTCATTATATATTAGAATGTAACAATAGAAACAATGTGCTTCGATCACCATGACACCATATCAACCATGGTGCCATGATGATTGAAACGCCAACACCAGCTTTTGCCCACGAAAAATGCTTACCACCGGTGTGCCCCCCCACGGCCTGCAAAAAGGTTGGTGACCACTGCTATGGGCTCTAGCCCCAGATCTTTTGCAGACCTATCAACACCACTGCCGGGAACACAATAGAGTCTATCTGAGCGAAGCTCAGTCATTTATAAAAAGCAATGAATACAAAACTTCCTCTGCTTGGCTGAGTCAGAGGTTGTGTTGTGACATCATCAGCCCACCTCTCTGACTCAGCCAATCAGAGGAAGCTTAGTATTCATTGCTGTGACTTGCGTACAAAGCCTGGTCTGACTAGTTTTGTTTGGCAGTACTCCAGTGGCCCAACTTCAACCCTAGTAAATACTTTTTAGATGGATTGGAATGTTGATTGTAAACCAAGCAAAAGATTGTAAACTCGACCCACCTCAATACCTGACCAACAAATCAATACTTAGCTCAGCGGGCACTGATTCCCACAGAAACACTGCAAGATTGTACATAAAAACCCTCTCGGAAGATCCAGATCTTCTTTTGTAACATTATTACTTAAACTAGCAAATGCTTATTGGCTGAGTGGGCATACATTTCCATGGACAAAAAAAGCATAGCCTGTTATAGCTGCTAAATACGAATTATTTTAGAAAGCACAAGCTTATATAATTATGAATTGTGATGGTCAGGTGTCCACAATCTATTAGCCAAATAGTGCAATTGTATTTAGAAATCTTCAAAGTGACAAAGGTATGGATTCTGTCCAAGATGCTATAATGGAGTCATCTCAGTCAGGAAAGCTAACCTCACGGCTGAATATATATATATATATATATATATATATATATATATATATATATATATATATATATATATATATATATATATATATATATATATATATATATATATATATACACACACACACACACTATATTAACAAAAGTGTGGGTACACCTGCCTTTACACGCACATGAACTTTAATTGGACCCCAGTCTTAGTCCATAGGACTCATTATTGAGTTGACCCACCCTTTGCCGCTATAACAGCTTCAACTCTTCTGGGAAGACTGTCCACAAGGTTTGGAAGTGTATCTATGGGAATGTTTGACCATTCTTCTAGAAGCACATTTGTAAGGTCAGGCACTGATGTGAACGAAAAGGCCTGGCCTGCAGTTTCCACTCTAAGTCATCCCAAAGTTGTTCTATCGGGTTGAGGTCAGGACTCTGTGCAGGCCAGTCAAGTTCCTTCACCCCAAACTCGCACATCCATGTCTTTATGGGCCTTGTTTGCAGTCATGTTGGAACAGGAAGGGGCCATCTCCAAACTGTTCCCACAAAGTTGGGAGCATGAACTTGTGCACAATGTCTTGGTATGCTTACACCTTAAGAGTTTCCTTCACTGGAACTAAGGGGTCAAGTCCAACCCCTGAAAAACAACCCCACACCATAATCCCCCCTCCACCAAATGATTTGGACCAGTGCACCAAGCAAGGTTCATAAAGACATGGATGAGTGAGTTTGGGTTGGAGGAACTTGACTGGCCTGCACAGATTCCTGACCTCAACCCGATAGAACACCTTTGGGATGAATTAGAGTGAAGACTGTGAGCCAGGCCTTCTCGTCCACATCAGTGCCTGACCTCACAAATGCGCTTCTGGAAGAATGGTCAAACATTCCCATAGACACACTCCTTAACCTTGTGGACAGTCTTCCCAGAAGAGTTGAAGCTGTTATAGCTGCAAAGGGTGGGCCAACTCAATATTGATCCCTACGGACTAAGACTGGGATGCCATTGAAGTTCATGTGCTTGTAAAGGCACTATGGTAATATAGTGTGTGTGTGTGTGTGTGTGTGTGTGTGTGTATATATATATATATATATATATATATATATATATATATATATATATATATATATATATTTGTGTTTTAATTAACAAATAACTACACAAAATTGTATTTTTGGAATTTCTGTCAGGAGTTCAACATTAACAAAAAATGCACCTTTCACTATGTGTTCATAGATAGTAATTTGCTTTATGGATTATTCATTTTATGTCATTTCAATGCTTAACAATTTTAATTCTTGCTTATGCTAATTCTTATTCGTTGACCTTTATCAGAAGCCTCCAATTAACCATAAATTGTAATCACAGGCCAATTAATGCATGTAAGATATCACAAGTTGTTGTTAAATACCAATCTGCAAACTGGCATTTATTTAATGCATCAAGCTGCAGTTTATTTAAAGAGGTTTCAGTGAAAACTTGGCATATCCCGTGCACAGGAAAATTAACCATAGGCACCTACTGTGAAATGACTGGAAAGATGCTCTATTATGCCCTTAAAAGTGAACCTGTCATAATAGAGACAGGGATGCTACCTGCTGTTACAGAATTCTAAGCACTGTCACTGTCATTGCTAATTCCCTAGCTGACATGTGTATCCTTGCATTATGACCTCATGAGTCGCTGACTTGGAACAAGTATGCAGTAAAGGATTTGTGTTTTCATTGGCTGTTTTTTTCCAGGTCAGTGGCAGATTTAGTTGTCAGTGGATGGGTAATAGTTCATCATTTTACACAATGAATTCCATTCTTGGAACTTGCTATTGCTGGCTGAAAAGTAAGAGACACACTACGAAGTAACACTCAGTGTGGTACTCCAAACGTTTGCTTAAGAAGGCTGTTGACTAAACCTAAGCTTAGTCTGTTCAAGCAGATGGGAAAACAGCAATCTATACCATGTTCATCCTACTCAAGGTTTCTTGCAGCTAATTGGTTTGATATGAACTTGATATCAGTATTCATATGTTGCAAATACTGTCCACTGTGTATGCAATATAAGTGTCACTTATTTCTTAAATCCCCCATGTAAAGATTCTGCATTTAATAGAAAAATAATTACAATTAATTAATACAAATAATTAGCCCTCAAACATTGGGGTTGATTTACTAAAGGCAAATCCACTCTGCACTACAAGTGCACCGCAAGTGAAAGTGCACTTGGAAGTGCAGTCGCTGTAGATCTAAAGAGAAGATCTGAAATGAGGTGAAGCTCTGCTGATTTTATCATCTAATCATGTGCAAGCTAAAATGCTGTTTTTTATTTTCATTGCATGTCCCCCTCAGATCTACAGGCACTGCACTTCCAAGTGCACTTTAAGTGCACATGCAGTGCACTTTAACCTCCCTGGCGGTATGATTATGTCAGGAATTTTGTACCAAAAGCGGTACAATTATTTTGCATTGAAATTTGGCGTTTTATATTGTAGACCTGTAATTCTTAGAAATAATTCACTTAAATCTGTCCAAACCAGAGTCTAGTAGACATTCCGGGTATGATAAAGTTTGAAACACAAAATCATAAATTATAATATAATTAATAATTATAAAATGTAATCAAATCAAAAACACTGAAATTTGCTCAGTTGCAGAATTGTCGCTGTCAGTAGATTTAGTGTTTGACGAATTGTGATTCTAATTTATTATCGCTGTTTTCTAGCTGGTCTAAAACACTTTTGACATAAAGGGACACTTTTTGGTTGCTATGGACACTCTCCAAATTCCAGGCAGAAAAAAAAATGTATTTATAATATAAAACTACATGCAGGGCACTGGACAGACCACTAGGGACAAATGGGATGTGTCATTTTTTTTATACAGCACTGTAATCTGTAAGATTACAGTACTGTATGTGTTTTGTGTGTTTTTACTTTTTTGAATTTGGAGCCGATCTCCGCTCCCGTGCGTCGTAACGTCGCAGGGAACGGAGCTCAGCGGCACTCGGCACTGTGTGAATCGAGTGGAGGAGCTCATACACACAGCGGGGAGACATTTCAGGATCCTGGGGACAAGGTAAGTAACTTCCCCCCCTGTATCCTGCAATGCGATCCCAAGTCTGGCTCGGGGTTACCGCTTATGGTACTGAAGTTCCACCCCGAGCCAGACTCGGGATTACCGCCAGGGAGGTTAAGTGCACTTGCAGTGCAAATTGGATTATCCTTTAGTAAATAACCCCCACTGTAACTTTCTGACGTGGGAGCCTGCGTTTGACCTACTAGACTTGGATCTTCTACATACAACCAGGTTCAAGAGGGATTTGGATCGCCTGCAGGTCCAAATTTTGTCTAACCTCTCCAAATTCCCTGCTAACCTCTTTCCTTTACAACCCTGGCTTGTCTGATAGCCTTACACACTGCATGTTTTTTCCCTGGAAGCTTAAATCCTTGTTCTATGTTGGCCATCTCGGGACGTGCACACTAAAACATTCCTACCTTTTGCTACTTCAGAATAAACACATTTTGCACAATATCTCCCACCTTAACTTTTTTCTTTATCCACCCCCTTTGAAAAGCTTTGCATTACAGGCATAATTCACAGAGGTCTGATTTCTGAAATAAATACAATTTTAATGATGCCTGGACCTGATACCTCAACTAAACACACTTACATGATGAAATAGTAGTCAATTTTAAATAGAGAGCTTACACTTGAGGAATGGGCCAAAATATGGAATAATGCACGTAGAACTTCTATCTTTACAACTTAAAAGGAGAACAAATACAAAATGCCATGCCATACTCCTTTCCTTCTGCACTTCAATCCAACTATTCCAGACTGTCGCTAAAGGTGTCGACAATGCTCAGGAACGTTGTTCCATGTACAGCGTATATTGGACTTGTCCCCTGATTCAGCCCTTTTGGCTAGAAGTACAACCCTTTTACATGCTCTTCTAGCAGTAGCTGTTTAACTTGACCCAGCTGTGTTCTTGCTTGGTCTTCTACTACCCAGTGTGCCAAAGGATGCCAAAAGTCTAACTCGACATGTGTTAATGACTCCAAGATGTCTTACATCCAGAATAAAGAACACACACCCTATCTATGAACGGGTTTGGGATCCTTGCGAATGTTTTGAATGCCCCTCCTGTATTACCTGGCCATTACTACTACACCTGTCCCAGGGTTCCCTTGCTGCCTACCCCTTATTCTCCCTTCTATCTTCCTACTGTGTTTTTCCCTTCTAATTTTCTTTGCCTTCATCATTTTTTTTTCTTTGGATTAGTTGTGGTTGGTTTATATGGAGTAACAACAGCCTCTGGTCTACGATCCATGGCAGTGATTTGCAGGCTACTGTTTTCTATCTTAATACTCTCAGATCTACACAGACTAATGTCAGGCTATGTGCTGCTTTTCAATAAAAGTTACATTAAGAAAAATGTCAGTGACCAGCTGTGCCGCACTGTATAATCTATACATTTAGAAACAATGTGCTCACTCGTATAAGTAATGTCTCTAAAGTAGAAACTGCTTGTAACAAGGACTGATATATAAAATCTTTCACTGTTGATGTGTAACAGAGTGGCAGTGCTTGACGTAAGACCTCTTATGCACCATCTTTAAAGATGATCCTTCTATTACATACTTTCAATATCACTACTCACCAGATGTAATGGCATCAAATAATAAAGAAGATAAAGTGCACAAATGATATATGTAATTGAGTTGTGACCAAAATCTAAGATGCAATTGTGACAGATCATCGCCTCAACCACAAATCAGGATGTACCCTCAATGAAATCCAAAACCCCACTGCATTTATAGAGGTCAATTTGTATTTAGCTATCTCAGCAAGGTAAAGGCATGACTGGTATTCTATATTCAGATAGATCCTCATAATAATATGTCCATAAAAGAGAAAAAAACTCCAATAGCACAATAATGTTTATTATTTAAAAACTACTTTAATTACAAAAGCAGACTAATGCCGCGTACACACGAGCGGAATTCTGTCGGAAAAATCTGGGATGGTTTTTCCAACGGAATTCCGCTCAAGCTTGGCTTGCATACACACGGTCACACAAAAGTTTGCTGAACTTTAGACCGTTGAGAACGCGTTGATGGACAACACTACGACGAGCCGAGAAAATGAAGTACAATGCATCCGAGCATGCGCCAAATTGTTTCCGAGAATGCGTAGGAATTTTGGGCGTCAGAATTTCTACAGACAATGGGAACTTCAGATCGGAACTTTTTCCGACCGAAAAATTGAGAACATGCTCTCACTCTTTTGCTGGCTGGAATTCGGCCAGCAAATGTCTGATGGAGCATACACATGGTAGCATTTTCCGAGCAAAAGCTCTCATCGGTCTTTTGCTGGCCGAATTTCCGATCGTGTGTACGCGGCATAACAGTGATAAAATCTGGTATATTGAAACTCACATGAAACGCTGTCTCTCCAAAGGAGCACACAGCATGTGGTATTCCTATGCAAAGCTCCAACCAACACTTTTCTTCCTACGGGACGTCATCAGGGGTAACCTCTGCTCAGCACAACTACATCCCCTCTCAGTTTCTCCTGAGCAATGCCAGGCAGACTTCACTTTGAAAGAAGTAGGAAGAAAGCCAGCAGACAACCCAAAGTCTGAACTTTCTTATATACTGTAAAGTAAAATAAAGATAAAATGGTGGGGAAATGGGGTAAAAATCCCATGGGGCCACTTCTTTATTTTATGGCCCTGACATTATCTCTTCCACACAGAGGAGTTGGATAGCACAAGCAGAAGGACATTTAAGTATTAAGTGCCTGCTTTGCAGAGAATTCCAAAACATCGTAAAAGTAACTTTAATATGCAGATATCCAAAAAAATAAAAATTATACAGCCTTTAATCGTGATGCTAATTTGTCTGTATACCTTCTACGACTAGACATGTTTCCTGCAGGAAAAAAAATCATGCTGATCTTCAAAATCTCTGTAGTAATGAAGTCTTTTGAATAGCTAGCTAAAAATGACATGCAGTAACAATCCCTTGCCTTTAGTTTACAAGAATTGCCTTTTAGTCTTTTCTTTATGTGCTGTGTGTATTTTATGCATTATTGAATGGAAGAAAATGTAGAAAGCCACATGAAAATTATATTAGTATCTTCTATGGATAGAAAAGAGAAAAATAACAAGTTTGAATTAAAAGGAGCCTTCATCCCGCAGGACACCTTTTTTCATTGTCAAGCCACCACTATTATGCATTTGTGAATAACCTCTCCCGTAGAGTAGCACAGTAGGACTTTTTCTGCAAGACCCTCACATTTTGTCCTTGATTATGTCCGTTAATGTTCAGAAGATAGCATTTTCTATGGGAAAGGTTATTAGGCAGTTATAACTTTCAATGATGGTCACATTGGCAATAGGAAAGAAAAGATCGCTTGGTCATGCGTCAGTTTACTAATTAGTCAAATGAGTTTGTTTCAACTGAGTCTGCTAGTGTCGGCATTGATTTTGATTGCTCTAACATTGATACTGGGTGTGGTCATGCTGAATATTTATCTGCAGTGTCCAGACACACACCATGTATGGGCTTTAACTCAATGTGGTTTCTTTGCTATTTATTTTGCAATTATCTGCTGCTGGCATGTCAGAGATTTATGTAAATGGAGTCAAAATATTTGACTTTCTATTGCTGACTACTAAGCCATGGCATTATATGATATGATACTGAGCAGGTGTGCTGCCTAATGGAAACATGATAAAGGTCCTGTTGTTTTGCTGACATACTGTTTCCTATGTGCCGCATGTTGAACCTGTGCAATGGAAATGATTCATCATTAAGGGGGGTCACTTTTGTCAGAGAACTCACGCGTTCCATGCCCGTCCTCGTCCAGTAGGGGTTAATCTCCGTTCGGCAAACGCCAATACCCATGCGCAGCCTTCTCAACGAAACCGAACGTGCGGGCGTACCCGCGTACCAACGCTGACCTGTGCGCGCCCTCGTTTGTCAATACGAACGAGGGCACGCACTTCCACGTCAGCACGAACGTGTGCGCGTAATCACGCACGGACCCGTGCCTCCACCAATCCCAGCACAAGGCGCCCTATATAAAACAGGGCCTTCACATGGTGTCAGTGCTGGATCGTCTTCAGTCTTATCTCCTGAATACCTGCCTGAAGTTCCTGCCTACCTTGGTCCTGATTCACCTGGTTTTCCTGTTTCCCTTCCTGGATTGACCCCGCTTACTGACTGCTCCCTTTGGTTTGACCTCAGCTTGGATCTCTGGACTACGGCTCTGCTCTCTGATTCGGTACTTTATCACTTACCTGTTGCCAACCTATTGCCTGCCTTGACCACGGACTTGCCATCTGCCTTGTACCTTGTTTGCCAGCCAGTTGCCGACCTGTTTCCGTCTTGACCTCGCAGTGCCTACACCCATCTGTTCGGCCGTTCCTGCACAGCCTTGGATACCAACGTGTGCACCAGCTCTCCAGAGGAACCAGTCCTTCCAAGCACCAGTCTACCAGCCGCAGGCACTTGCACCCTTTTGTGCCCCAGCACTCCCTGTTCCCACCACCAGGGGTGCTTGGACCAGAACCGTGCACGAGGCCATCCCCAGCATCCGGACTCCACTGTAAGGTACGTGATAGTACGATCCAGCCAGAATGGAGTCCGAAGGGGGTGCCTCGCCTTTGGAAGCCTTGTGCCAACAGATGTCGGCCCTTACCCTGGCAGTCCAGGGCCTGCGAGATGGCTACCATCAACTGGAACAGAGAGTGGAATCCATGGCCCCGGGCTCTGCAACTCATCAGGCCTCCTTGGGATCCCGGTTTTCTGGCTCAGCAACCTCTGCATCAGCACCCACAGTAATGATGCCACCCCCAGAACCTCGTGTGCCCCCACCGGAACGGTTTTCAGGGGACCGCAGTAAGTTCCGCTCCTTCAGGAATGCCTGCCGGCTCTACTTCCTGCTACAACCCCGCACCTTCTCCCTAGAGAGCACTAAGGTGGGGTTCATAGTCTCCCTACTCCAAGGGGAGCCTCAGACCTGGGCCCACCGTATGTTGGAACAAGCCAGTCCTCTTCTGGATACCCTGGACTCATTTTTGGATGAAATGGCCAAGCTGTATGATGATCCTCAACGCACTACAACAGCAGAGGCCAGCCTCCATGCCCTCCAACAAGGGCGCCGGCCAGTAGAGGACTACGTAACAGACTTCAGGCGGTGGAGTTCCGACACCTCCTGGAACGACGCCGCACTCCTCTATCAGTTCCGCATAGGCCTCTCTGAAGCTCTGAAGGATGAGCTAGCCCGAGTGGGGATTCCTAGTACTTTGGAGGATTTGATTCAGCTGTCTATCCAGATAGACCGTCGTTTAAGAGAGCGGAGGTCCGAGAGGTCCAGCTTGACACGCCCCACATGGGTGTTACCCAAGGGTCCCAACTACCCTCCTACTTCCGTTTCCAACGTGCCTGCTGCCAACTCAGGAGCACCAGAGCCCATGCAAGTCGGCCTACTCCGCTCACCATTATCACCCGAGGAGAAACAGCGGCGTCGCCAGAACAACCTCTGCCTCTACTGTGGGGAATCTGGGCACTACGCCAACACATGCCCGAATAAGATCCGTAAGTTCAATTCATCATCCCGTGTGCCTTTTGCCTTGTCTCTAATAAAAGCCGCTCACATCGCTGTTCCTATTTTCTTACAGCTCCCAGGAGAAATACTCAGAGTCCAGGCTATAATTGACTCTGGTGCATGTAGCTGCTTTGTGGATCATGCCTTCGCTCTACAACATAACATCCCTTTGACACCTAAGCAGCATCAGCTCTCCATACGGCTAGCAGATGGGTCAAATATCAAGTCCGGGCCTATCACCCTGGAAACACAACCCCTGTTCACCAGTATCCCACCAGGTCACCAGGAGCTACTCCGTCTAGATGTCATCTCCTCACCTTTGTTTCCTGTCATCCTAGGAATGCCTTGGCTACAGGCCCACAATCCCCAGGTCAACTGGGTCACCGGTGAGGTGACTTTTCAGTCCTCCTACTGTTTACAGAACTGTCTTAAATCCTTCCAGATTCCACCAGTCATTGGGTGCCTAAGAACGGACTCTGAATTCAAAGAGTTGGTGCCACCAGTGTACCACAACTTCCTGGACGTGTTCGATAAACAGAAAGCGGACACCCTTCCTCCCCATCGGGTCTACGACTGCCCGATTGAGTTACTACCTGGGGCCGAAATCCCTTTCGGGCGGATCTTTCCCCTGTCTGAACCTGAACTCCTGGTTCTCAAGGAGTACATCGATGAGAATCTCAAAAAGGGATTCATCAGGCATTCCTCCTCCCCAGCAGGAGCCGGAATATTCTTTGTGGAAAAAAGAGATCACTCGCTCCGCCCATGTGTGGACTACAGGGACCTGAATAAAGTGACAATTAAGAATCGGTACCCACTCCCACTAGTCCCGGAATTATTTCAGAGACTCCGCTCAGCAAAAATATGATTACGCAAGGGTGACGATTTCTTTTCCCGTTTTAATTTTCATATTACTTATCGCCCTGGATCTAAAAACGTTAAACCCGATTGCTTATCCCGAATAAGAAATTGAAACATTCCACCGATACTGGCAGGGAATGTGGTCATGCTGAACATATTTATCTGCAGTGTCCAGATGACACACACCATGTAAATGGTTAACTCTTGTCTAATTTGTCTTTAAAAATAAATCTCAATGTGGTTTCTTTGCTATTTATTTTGCAATTATCTGCTGCTGGCATGTCAGAGATTTTCATGTAAATGGAGTCAAAACTATTTGACTTTCAAGAGAAAGGTCAACCCAGTGGCCTATTGCTGACTACTAAGCCATGGCATTATATGATAGAACTCACGCGTTCCATGATATACTGAGCAGGACCTGTGTACTCTGCTGCCTAATGGAAGCACGTCTTATAAAGGTCCTTCACAGGACCAACGGGCAGACGAACGTTTGTCTCGCTGACATACTGTTTCCTATGTGCCGCATGTTGAACCTGTGCAATGGAAATGATTCATCATTAAGGGGGGTCACTTTTCTTTCATTGGAAAGAACGCTACTAATCTAACAAGCATGAAGGAGAAGGACACTACTGTGGACTGACTTTCAAGCAGTGAATGGAGTGGCATTCAAGTCCATGTTCCGAGCACCTCAAAGTTGGGAAAATTTTCCATATTTTATCCACAAGAGGCAATTTAGTGTACACGTGCCTAAATAGGATGTTTTATAGCCAGTTTTCTTCAGTTTCTTGCATTACCATTTCAGCTATAATACAAGTGTCTTGCATATTGGACTTTTTATAACAATCCCAGTGAAATTTGTGCAATCTGAACTTATTTAAAGGAGGGCACATTTATTCTGTAGTGTAATATAATCTGTTATGCTGATTAAACATACTTAAGAATACTTGTGCTTGACAAGCAATCTCCCTTTTATAGCTATAAATCAAGCAGTCAGAATGTTTGAGTCTCAACAATGACCCAATGGATATATGTGGAAGTTTAAAGTTGTTGAAATAGGTCATGCTTATGCTGAGAAATTTATGGGACAATTTATGATAGTGACTGCAGTTTTGGGACTCTGTTTGGGATCATATGGGATCTTGGTTGTTTAGTAGCATCTTTGTATACAGGCCCCGAGCAGTGGGGTATCCCTGCTCATTAAGACAAATCTGTGTATTTTAACTACTTGTCGCCTGCCAACAGTACACTTACGGCTAGTGGGCGGCACAGCTAAGTGCAGCAATGTACTGGATGTCGCAAGCCACTTGTAGTTTTCAGGCATGTGTGTGTGCGCACCCCCCGCTAATCTGTGCTGTAATTGGACACATCAAGAGTTTGTCAGCAGGTTACAGCCAATGATTTTGGCTGCATATTTGCTCATCAGCTGTGGCCAATCACAGCACAGATTTCTGTGTTTATGTAGCACCCACTAATGTATATAGTGTGTATAGGTTAGGTAAATTTATTTAAGCTTCACTGTACTCAGTGAAGCCAGGATTAGTTGGGGTCATGTACAATTAAGCTGGCAGGTTCTGAGGGCTGAGCCTCTGTCACCTCCCCCGGGCTTCTGGAAGCATCTAGATAGTACCAGAACTTAGTGCGAGGAGGGATAGAGATAGAAGCCCGAATATTCATGGAAGCTCTACCAATCACTGGGCAGGGATGGCCCAGAAGGATGGAGAGTTGCCCAATAATGCTTAGGAGCCTGGCCATGTGAAAGAGAGAATCCAGGATCCAGAGGCCTGGAGGGAACCTCTGTGCTGAGGAGCTCTGCCTCCAGGCAGAAGGTGCCAGAAAGAGAGGGAGACAGTGTGCTAAGAGAAAGGCAAATGGTCTTCAAATCCTCCCAAAATAGCTGAATGTCTCACTCACCAGAAATCTTGGCTGCTCACGTAAGTGCAGCAATAATGCATGTATCCAAAACCTCCAGGATAACTGGAACCTCTTTATAGTCTTTAGGATATGGCATAGGAGGAAAGAAATATAGTGTATTACTGTATGAAATTACCATATGTACCACATGCAGTGTCACTCACAAAACAGTGAGAGACACATGAACACCAGTGAGAGTCGTCACCACAACAACTGCCACCCACATGTAGTGCACACTCATCGTCACATAAGCTACCCAAACATTAAGCAGCAATAGGGTTACGGTGAATTAACCATGCAGGCACCACTGAGATCTTTCCAATAACAATACAGTTGTCACAGGGATCCTTTCAACAGCAATGCAGGTGTAATGTCCTAGTGCATTATCCAACAGTAATTTTATTGAAGATGAAATGTAAAATGTAACTACTCACAAACATAGGTAGTGCATGCGTTTATCTGGCCACAACAATCTCCCGGCTTTGCCAAAGCTTCTAGCTTAAGGAGGACCTCACCAGGGTCCCTGCCTGCTGACACGTTTCGAAGGTATATCCTTCTTCATCAGAGACTATTTTTTTTTCTATTTCCCACAGTGTTCGGAGGATAACCCCAGTCCTAGAGGGCAGCAAGGTTATAAAGTAATATTCACCTCTGATTACAGAGTTTTACAACTTGGACTATCACACCTATGCGCAGGAGAATATTGTTGCTGTAGCAATGCAGGTGCCACAGAGATCCTTCCAACCATAATGCAGGTCATGCTAGTATCCTTCCAATATTCTCCTATTTGTTGGAAGTTTTTTACCAGTCTGTTGAAAGTAATTTCCCTGGGGAACACAGTCTGGAGTTTTGTGCTAAGAAGACAGTGTAGCCATAGTTGTCCTCAAAGTTCTTCTACACCTGTTACCCCCCAAAGCCTACTAAGGAGATTGCAGTTGAGTACAATCTTCAGATAGCTTTCAGAGGGACAGCATACTGTTATCTTCCACCCTTGCTTGGGGAATTCTAAGTTGGAGCCAGGTGCACTGGTATTTTGCAGGGAAGACTAAAGTACCTGAAATCAAGTTGGGAGTTGTGGCTAGCCAGGGTGTACAGTTATTCCTGGGTTAGTACAGTCTGGGATTTTTGCTAGAAGTCTGTGATCACTCAAGTTGTCCTCAAAGTTCTACATTGACCAAGTTCTGGGCATCCCATAACCACTCGAACCCATCCAAGTTATTTACCCCTAATAAGTATTAAAACCAAAGCCTTTGGACTGGTTTTCTGACTATGTGTGCCTGCTGAAAATGCGTGCTGCCTGGCTGTGCAGACAAAGGGGATTCCTAAGGGGGTAGCACTACATTTACAACACACAACACAGAACAGCGATCTGGCTGTTTCTTCTCCCTGAAATCAACTCACATATATTGGCCTAAATTTATCAAGAATTTTGCTTCTATTGGATATGTTGTTTCGTTTATATAATAAAAAATATATAAAAACCCAGTACCACCAAAATATTTGTGTGAAAAAAAATTATATAAATTAAATTTGTGTACAGTGTTGCATGACCAAGTAATTGTCAGTTAAATTAGCACAGTGCTAAATAGCAAAAAATGCACTGGTCATGAAGGGGTAAAACCTTTCAGAGGTCAAATGGTTAATATTTGTGTATTTGGGGGGGAAAGGAATGTTGTGTTTTTTATATAATTATTGAGTTTAGTGATTTTTTTTTCTTATATTGATAAAATGGTATAATGAATTTTTATCATTCATTGCCTTATTTTTTTTATCTAGGTAGTTTTAAGTCAGTGTGATCTTGTTAGCCCTAACCTGGTTTACTTTATTCTTATGCCCCGTACACACGAGCAGAATTTCCATCGGAAAAAAAACATCCACGTTTTTTCTGACGGAATTCCAACCAAGCTTGGCTTGCATACACACGGTCACACAAAAGTTCTCTGAGCTTTTGACCGTCAAGAATGCAGTGACGTACAACACTACGACGAGCCGAGAAAATGAAGTTCAATGCTTCTGAGCATGCGTCAAATTGTTTCCGAGCATGCGTAGGAATTTTTGCACGTCAGAATTGGTACAGACGTACGGAATTTCCGTTCGGAACTTTTTCCGACCGAAAAATAGAGAACCTGCTCTCAATATTTTGCTGGCGGGAATTCCACATACACATGGTCGAAATTTCCGACCAAAAGCTCACATCGGAATTTTGCTGGGGGAATTTTCGATCATGCGTATGGGGCATTACAATGTGTAAATAAGTTAATATGGGAATTCTGGCCTACCAATAGATAAGGTGGAGGGGAGGGGTTGGTAGGTAAGTATGTGGTCCTTTGAAACCCATTTTACCAGTTCACAAATACACCAGGTTAATTGCACATTTGCCAAAAGAGTAAGTATGGAAAACACACAGCTGGATCAAAGAACTTGCCTTCCATTACATGCTCATCTCTTTTGGAGTTCTTTATAGAGATAATATTCTGCGCATGTACCAACAACTGTCCACACCTGTCCTTTCCTTTCTTTCCACTGCATTAGAAGTGAGGGATCCTCATCACAGAGAAAAACTGCTTTTGGAGTATGGGGTATATCTGGATCTGTGCCTGTCTTTATGACTTTTTCTCTCCTAATCTGCTATAAATTTCTGGCCCAAAATTGCTTTTGCTAGCTTAGGATGGAGTGGGGAAATGATTAGAATCTATTGATTTACATTTTTACTGCTATCTGGGCAGCCATTAAAGAGATTTGTCTTTTTTAGTAGAGGAGGGGAGGGGTACACTGTCTGTCAGCTTTTATAAATGACCCTGCTGTTTAAACAGGTCGCATTAACATCTTATTTAACACATCATTTTTACTCTCCTCATTAAAGCGGTGTTCCGGCCGAAATTATACTTTTTAAATAAAAGTACCCCTATAATACACAAGCCTAATGTATTCTAGTAAAGTTAGTCTGTAAACTAAGGTCCGTTTTGTTAGTTTATAGCAGTAGTTTGTTATTTTATAAACTTACAGCAGGCCGGGGCCATCTTAAGTGTGGGCATCTGAAGCCAGACTGTATTTCTTCCTGGATCTCATCCTTGCAGATCTCGCACATGCTCAGTGCAGCACAAGCAGGGTAATAGGTTTCAGGTCAGGTTTCCATAGCAATGGCTGTGTCAGAGGAAGTTGCTGCCCCTTCCCAGGAGGCATTGCAAACAGGACATGATGCGATGGGCCACAGCCAGGGAGGAGAAAGTGAAAAAATAATACAGCAGATATACAGTAGGTGCTGAGAAAAAAAAAAAAAAAAATATCCAATTCATTTACAGTGCACAGTTTGGTGAGGAATGCTGAAGAGTTGTAAAAGTGGGTGGTACTCCACTTTAAGCAACACATTATCAGTTTTAAATTTAACACTTGCTCCCCACTGAACAGGACACTGCAGCGAGGCAAGTCCTTTTTAGCACAACCAGTGAATCTCCCATTTGGGGTCACCTCCACTCCTGTGTGCGCAGTCACATAGTCAGTCTTTCTCACCCAGTCTGAAGACTTAAAATCACAGCCATTGCTATGGGCAACCATAGTCCTCCTGAACTTCTGGTCAGCCTGTCGTTAATTCCAGGCACTCAGATCAGGCTTCCCAACTGCAGATACTAACGTTTGGCTGGTCCAATCCCTTTCCAAAGCATTTTCCTCCACCAATTGTAAATGTGCGGGACGATTATACTCAAGTGGTGCATGTGGTTTGAAGAAATCGTGTCAGCCCTGACTGTGTTTTGAAGGGCATGGCATCCCACTTTTATTTAAAGGAAACAGAAAGTTCAAAATAAACAGCATGATAAACAGTGATTCCCTCGCAGGGGTAGTCAGCATTACAGTCCTGCTTCAGAACAAAACAATATTCAGCCTTCCTGTGTAATAAGCGCAGCTCTCCTGCTCAGGCCTTAGATCAGATGCCAGCACATCTGTGCTTGCAGCTAGCAGCCTTGTGCTGCCCTTGCACCCTCCTGACTCCTAGGGCAGACTTCCTGTCTGCTGGTCAGAGCTGTCTTGGTCTGATTATTTTTTAAAGACCAGAACACAGCTGACCCATTAGTGGACTGGCTGTTCTCTAGACATAGACCTTGGCAGGGTACTGCAGTGCTACAATACCTTAAGACACCTTTCACACTGGGGCAGTGCGGGCGTTAACAGTAAAGCGCCCATAGTTTTATCTGTGCTTTACCGCTGCTATATAGCAGCGCTTTTTGGGCGCTAGTGGGGCACATTTAACCTGCCCGTTTTGCTGTGCTGCCGAAGCACTTTGCAGGTGCTTTGGCAGCACTGCCCATTTATTTCAATGGACAGGGGCGGTGTAGGAGAAGAGCATACACCGCTCTCGCACCGCCCCAAAGATGCTGCTTGCAGGACTTTTTTCCCATCCTGCAAGAGCACCGCCCAGTGTGAAAGCACTCGTGCTTTCACACTGGGGTGGCTTGAGAGGCGTTTTTCAGGTGCTTTACAGATGCTATTTTTAGCGCTAAAACACCTGAAAAGCGCCCCAGTGTGAAAGGGGTCTAAGGGTTTTTTGTACCTGGGAATTTGGGCTTTTTTCTGATATGCATCTGTGAAACATTTGTAAAGGACTGGAAACGCACATGAACTTCAAGCTTTGTTAACCTCTGTTTTTTGTTTCTTCTGCCATGCATTGTGTTGTGTGTTTTTTTTTTTTTTAATAAAGCAACATGTCCTGTTGTGCCTTCCTCAATATGAAAGTCATTGAAAATACAAATAAAAGCATCTCAAAAAGCACTGAGCACATATCTCAAATGCAAGCCATTTTTTCTGAAAGCAGTGTGGCTTGTTAATGGAAACCCTCAGACTCGTTCCAAAAATACATGTTTTTGAATGACACGTAGCTTTTTTATTCCCTCACTCTTCTTAATATAGTTGGGCTCTTTTCAAGTTCTCCATTAAAGAAATGGAGCTCAGAATGTGCTACTGGCAAACATATGCAACAAAAAACGTTGCTTTTCGTGTGATATGATACATCAGATGTAACTAGTTTTTTTTGTGGTCTTCTTTTATCAGTTTTTTTTTCTTTATGTACAGTACATTTGATGATCCTGCTAGTAATTCCCTTTTGGGGGCAATTAAAAAAAAGCATTAGTTAAACTTTGACACTGTGAACCTGATGGGAAACTAGTCTCTCAGAATTCTCATCAGGCTCTGCCCAACCAACAGCAAAACTCCTTGGCTACTACACCTGACTACACCGGATTACAGGAGATAATCAGAGACCACGGATGGACTACCCTTTTCTTAGGGTCCCTACTCCCCTCTTACATCAGTGACCCCCTACAGATTATTTTCAGCAGATGGCAGGGCAGTCTGACTGTGCCGTGGAGCTGTCATGCACTGACCTTAACCATCTGGTGCAGTCCAGGGCACTAAGGATAGGAATTGATCCTTTCTCCTTCTGCTACCCCTGCTTGCAGTACATTTGACATTCTTTTTTAAAAAGGCGCCTTTATGTCACCATGCAGTGTGCAGAGGGTCAGCGGAGCCAAGCCGAGCCATCCGTCAGCGGAGCGCCCAGCCCGAGCCCAAATGTCAATGGAGCGCCACGCTCGAGCCGAGATGTTAGCGGAGCACCCCGCCCGAGCCGAGATTAGCCGAGCCGAGATCAAAAGCGGCCTGGAGAGAGGAGGAAGGAGGGGGAGAATGACAACGGCAGCGGCTGGATCGACACAGAAGCTTGTCTTGTTCCCTTCCGTTGACAATTAGGAACCGGATGGGACGAGTGCAAAGGTCCATTTTTTTTCACAAACACAACACTGCTCTGGGGGGGGGGGGGGGGTTAAGACACCCCAACCCCCCCCCCCCCCCCCCCCTTATCTATGTCCATGGTCCTGCAGTGTATTCAATGCTCTTCATTCTTCATTCAGGGTTTGTGCTATAGAATGATAACACTCACTCACTGTACTGTATTTCTGGAGGAGTAACATTGTTACCCAAGGACAGGAAGTATCTTAACTGCTTGCCGACCATATACTGTATATATATGGCGACTTCCGGGTCTGGGGCGCGCATGCACACCACCGGCGAAACCTGCTATTGCTGTGATTGGACACTCGTTTGGAACACAAGCAGAACAGAGGTCTGCCTATGTAATAAACAATGTGAACAAGGAACACTCGCCGCTCCAGGTGAAACTTGTGTGTGCCCACCCCGGCTTGCCTCCGTAGGCAGTAGAAAATGAAGAAATGGCTGCACACCACAAATGACAGCACACAATGAAGAGGAGGAGCCGGTGGGGGACCCCAGAAGAGGTCAGTATAGACATGTTTGTTATTTTTATTTTTAATAATTCGTAGGTGTACAATCACTTTAAACAAGAACAGCACAGACAGAGAACAGAGAAGTTTGAAGGATTTTGAACAGTAACCACACAGATAATAACATACACTTTCAAGTATATATTTAACAGGCCAAATAGGAGCAAAGAAGATGACTTTACCGTGAGGGTGTATAAGCACTCTAACTCTCAACCCCCTATATTAACAACTTAATTCCTAACATTAAATTAACTCTTATGAAAGCACACACTTTTAACACAAGGTCAAATGCTAACTATCCACCAAATGCTCACTGTCCTGCGCTAAGCCTGCTGATCCAAACTGGCTAGGCAACAGTAGTATGTGGGACATTAATTCTGGAATAAAATGAATGTACTGTATGTCCAAATCAGGCAGGTCTGTCAGATGGCCAAGAAAATAATTAGTGCGTTGCAGTTGGCATTAGCTAGATTTACAGGATGACTAAGGTCTCAGTAGTGGCATTGATTTTAAAATGAAATGTAAAAAGCTAGAGGGGGTGGTAATGATTTTGCTATGGGACCCTTACAGAGCAGAGATTGCCCAGATTCAAGCCTTTCGCTGGGTTTATTAAGGAAAATGTGGAATATTTGATCTGAATCATACAGTGTTGAGGGTAATTACAGTATTATACTTGAGCAATAGGTTTCTAAAACATGTTCATTAAACACTTAATCATTGATGGTGTTCCCTCCCATTTCTCTGCAATATAGATGCTTCCTAGGATGCAGACTCTCTCAGGGTTTCTGAGTATAGGCCCTGCTAATGAGTTCCCTATAGTTTGTTGGCTTGGCTATGTTCAGCAGTCCCTAGGGCAGTTTTTTTCTAAAGAGCATAAAGATTAGTGTTTCCCAAGGTGAATCGTGTTTATGCCACCTTTTCCTGAGCTACGTAGAATGTGTTCTTTAATGGAGTGGTACAATAGAGCCAGGCTTTTCTTTTCATCCCAGCAACAACCATTAGTATCAATGTCCTTTTTTTTCTTAGAATTATGTACTTCACAATTATGTATAATAATGGTGGCCCTGAATCACTCTCTTTCTAGTATGTTACTCTGTAACAGTAATATTGCAAAAACATAATTATATATTTTGATATCCTAAGGGTCTGAAACTCAAGCATATATTTTTGTTATACAATAGCTTTAATCATTTATCTTTTTATTTTTTTGCAACATTAAAGTGTTTGTAAGGGTTCGTTTTTTTTTTTTAAATAACAAACATGTCATACTTAGCTCCACTGTGCAGCTCGTTTTGCACAGAGTGGCTCCGATCCTCGACTTCTGGGGTCCCTCGGCAGCTCCTACTCTTATCAGATAACCCCCTAGGACAAGCGCTCTCCTGAGGGGGTTAACCTGTGGGCACACTCCCGAGTCCAGCATTTGCATTCATAGACACAAATGCCGGACTCGGCCCCGCCCCCAACACTTGTTTCATTGGATTTGATTGACAGCAGTGGGAGCCAATGGCTGCGCTGCTATCAATCTATCCAATCAAGAGCTCGTGGAGAGAAGGAGAGCGCATCTCCGTCAATATAAATACAGGGCTCAGGTAAGTAAAACGGGGGGCTGGGGGGGCGGTCACTGCCAGGTGTTTTTAGGATGCATTAAGGTGAAAAATCACGAAGGTTTACGAAACATTTAAGATGTGACTATGTTAATATGCCATGAAGCATAACACAAACACTAGTTCAATTGGACACTTCGGTTCGATTCAAATCGAAAAAAAATAGTTAAGCTACACAAGCAAAGATTAAGTGGATTTAAAATCAGTGAATTATTGCAACTTATGATCTAATAAAGTGTCTTGCTACATAGGACTAAGACCGGCCATACACTGAGCAAATTTCCTATCTGCAACCACAGACAGTGTTGATGTGGGAATCCTTTTTGCCAGGCCATTACCTTCTCCTGGCAAGAGGGGCGGGGGAAGCCATCCCCGCGGGAGAAAACAGTGATAATCACAAGGGAATCAGCAGGCTGGTTGTACCCAAGTTGATTGAGCCCGACAATTAACCACTTCCCGACCGCCCCCTGTATATTTACGTCGGCAGAATGGCACGTACAGGCAGAATCACGTACCTGTACGTGACATTCTTCCGGCGGTTGGGGGGTCCGATCGGACCCCCCTCCGCCGGCGGGGACGGTCGGGATCGCTTCAGGAGCGATCCGGGACGAGGGGACGGCCAGTGGTTTCTGGCCACCCCCTCGCGATCGCTCCTGGCCAATGAGAAACTTCCCCTTCCTGTCTATTGTATAGACAGGAAGGCGGAAGTGATGTCACGCTCGGTGCGCCGGTCTATGTGACCGGAGACGCCGAGCGGCGAACATGTACAGGTTAGTGCACAACACTACACTGACACCAGTACAGTTAGGCACATATTCCACCCCCCTGTCACCCCCTGATCACCCCCCAGATCACCCCCTCCCCCCCCAGTCACAGTGTCACTAATTGCAGTGATCATTTATTTACTGATCACTGCATTTAGTGTCAGTGTGACTGTAATAACTGTCAGGGCAGTTAGTTTTAGGTCCAAGGTAGCCCCCTACCCCCCCCTAATAAAGGTTTAACCCCTTGATTGCCCCCCAGGTAACCCTTTCACCCCCTTTTGCCAGTGTCACTAAGCGATCGTTTTTCTGATCGCTGTATTAGTGTCACTGCTGTCGCTAGGTAACCATTTTTTTTTTTTAGGTAACCGCCATGTTTATATAGGTTCATAAATAGGTTTATAGGTCAGGTACCCCCATATTACAACCTAAATAAAGGTTTTAACCCCCTGATTGCCCCTAGAGTTAACCCTTTCACCAGTGATCACTGTATAACTGTCACTGGTGACGCTGGTTAGCCAGTTAGTTATTTTGTTATTTAGGTTCCCCGTCAGGTTTTTATATAGCGTCAGGTACCCCCATATATTACCTAATAAAGGTTTTAACCCCCTGATTGCCCCTAGTTAACCCTTTCACCCCCTTTTGCCAGTGTCACTAAGCGATCGTTTTTCTGATCGCTGCATTAGTGTCGCTAGGTAACCTTTTTTTTTTTTAGGTAACCGCCATGTTTATATAGGTTCATAAATAGGTTTATAGGTCAGGTACCCCCATATTACAACCTAAATAAAGGTTTTAACCCCCTGATTGCCCCTAGAGTTAACCCTTTCACCAGTGATCACTGTATAACTGTCACTGGTGACGCTGGTTAGCCAGTTAGTTATTTCGTTATTTAGGTTCCCCATCAGGTTTTTATATAGCGTCAGGTACCCCCATATATTACCTAATAAAGGTTTAACCCCCTGATTGCCCCTAGTTAACCCTTTCACCCCCTTTTGCCAGTGTCACTAAGCGATCGTTTTTCTGATCGCTGCATTAGTGTCGCTAGGTAACCAGTTTTTTTTTGTATTACTGTTACGGGTGACGCTGGTTAGTTAGCTTGTTTTTTATACTGTCAGGGCACCCGCCATTTATTACCCAATAACGGTTTAACCCCCTGATCGCCCGGCGGGTGATATCAATTAGGTTTTAGGGTCAAATAAGGTCTGCGTCGCCCCAGGTTAGTGCCAGTACCGCAAACACCCACGCGCAAAGCATACACCTCCCTTAGTGGCACAGTATCTGAACAGATCGATATCTGATCTGATCAGATCTATACTAGCGTCCCAGCAGTTTAGGGTTCCAAAAAAAACCGCATTGTTAGCGGGATCAGCCCAGATACCTGCTAGCACCTGCGTTTTCCCCCTCCGCCCAGCCCAGCCCACCCAAGTGCAGTATCGATCGATCACTGTCACTTACAAAACACTAAGCACACATAACTGCAGCGTTCGCAGAGTCAGGCCTGATCCCTGCGATCGCTAACAGTTTTTTTGTGGTAGCGTTTTGATTCAGTCGCTTCAGTCAGGAGCTTTTTTACCTGTGAATCTCAAAAAAATAAAAAAAAAATAAAATAGTTGTCGTTTTATTGTTCTCTCTCTCACTCTATTCTCTCTCTATTGTTGCTCTTTTTTTTACTCCATTCTATTCTGCAATGTTTTATTATGTTTTATCATGTTTTATCACGCTTGCTTTTCAGGTATGTAATTTTGTTTACTGTGTTTTAGTGTTGAGCATTTTTTTGTTTTCAGGTGCGCCATTCAGTTGCAACGCGGATTTATTTATCTTGACAGCAACAGCGTTTGCTCCCACGATACATAAAGCCGCGACTCCAACGCTGTAGGAGGTGATTTCACCACCACAGTTAAAAAAAAGAGCATATATGCCGAAGCATGGGGGCAGCAGGGGGGGGAGGAGCGATTGGCTCCTAATGCCACGTACATACGGTCGAAATTCCGACCGTGTGTACACGGCATAACTTTTGCGGGAGGATGCCCCCATGCATCGGCATATATAAATGGTGCATGTATGCCCATCATTAGAAGTGGGTGGATGAAGGGAGGTATTCTAATGGTGGGCATACCCACCAATCAATCTCTTTTTTTCGTTCAGCCAAGAGGCTGCATGAAAAAAAAAAGATTACAATATATGTCCAGTATGTTGCTGGACTTTGAATGGTTATACCAGAATGATGCCTGCAGGTTTAGGTATCATCTTGGTATCATTCTTTTCAGCCAGTGATCGGCTTTCATGTAAAAGCAATTCTAGCGGGTAATTAGCCTCTAGACTGCTTTTACAAGCAGTGGGAGGGAATGTCCCCCCTCCCGGATATAAACCGCGCCATTGGGAAATTGGGAAAGCATTTTATCACACCAATCTTGGTGTGGTCAGATGCTTTGAGGGCAGAGGAAAGATCTAGGGTCTAATAGACCCCAATTTTTTCAAAAAAAGAGTACCTGTCACTGCCTATTGCTATCATAGGGGATATTTACATTCCCTGAGATAACAATAAAAATCATAACAAAGAAAAAAAATGGAAGGAACAGTTTAAAAATAAAATAAAAAAGCTAAATAAAAAAAAAAAAAACAAAAAAAAAAAAAAAAAGCACCCCTGCCCCCCCTTCTCTTGCGCAAAGGCGTACACAAGCGTTGGTCTGGCGTCATATGTAAACAACAATTGCACCATGCATGTGAGGTATCACCGCGAAGGTCAGATCGAGGGCAGTAATTTTAGCAGTAGACCTCCTCCGTGAATCTAATGTGGTATCATGTAAAGGCTTTTAAAGGCTTTTAAAAATGTATGTAGTTTGTCGCCACTGCGTGTTTGTGCGCAATTTTAAAGCATGTCGTGTTTGGTATCCATGTACTCGGCCTAAGATCATATTTTTTATTTCATCAAAAATTTGAGCAATATAGTGTGTTTTAGTGCATTAAAATAAAAAAAAGTGTATTTTTTCCACAAAAAAATGCGTTTGAAAAATCGCTGCGCAAATACTGTGTGGAAAAAAAAAATGCAACACCCACCATTTTAATCTGTAGGGCCTTTGCTTTAACAATATATATAGTGTTTGGGGGTTCAACGTAATTTTCTTGCAAAAAAAAAATATGTTTTCATGTAAACAAAAAGTGTCAGAAAGGGCTTTGTCTACAAGTGGTTAGAAGAGTGGGTGACGTGTGACATAGGCTTCTAAATGTTGTGCATAAAATGCCAGGACAGTTCAAACCCCCCCCAAATGACCCCATTTTGGAAAGTAGACACCCCAAGCTATTTGATGAGAGCAATGTTGAGCCCATTAAATATTTTTTTTTTTTTGTCCCAAGAGATTGAATAATGAAAAAAAAAAAAATATATATATTTTTTTTTACAAAAAGTTGTCACTAAATGATATATTGCTCAAACATGTCATGGGCATATGTGGAAATACACCCCAAAATACATTCTGTTGCTTCTCCTGAGTACGGGGATACCACATGTGTGGGACTTTTTGGGAGCCTAGCTGCGTACGGAACCCCAAAAACCAATCACCGCCTTCAGGCTTTCTAAGGGTGTAATTTTTTTATTTCACTTCTCACTGCCAATCACAGTTTCGGAGGCCATGGAATGCCCAGATGGCATAAAACCCCCCAAAATGACCCCATTTTGGAAAGTAGACACCCCAAGCTATTTGATGAGAGGTATGGTGAGTATTTTGCAGATGTCGCTTTTTGTCACAAAGTTTTGAAAATTGAAAAAAGAAAAAAAATTTATTTTTTTCTTTACTTTCTTCATTTTCAAAAACAAATGAGAGCTGTAAAATACTCACCATGCCTCTCAACAAATAGCTTGGGGTGTCTACTTTCCAAAATGGGGTCATTTGGGGGGGTTTTGTGCTATTTTGGCATTTTATGGCCTTCGAAACGGTGATAGGTAGTGAGGAGTGAAATCAAAAATTTGCACCCTTAGAAATCCTGAAGGCGGTGCTTGGGTTTCGGGGCCCCGTATGCGGCTAGGCTCCCAAA